>LQNS02278174.1:25437194-25449331 GCA_001587735.2 Parhyale hawaiensis | reverse complement strand
TTACCTAACCTAACTTTACCTAACCTAACTTTACCTAACCTAACTTTACCTAACCTAACTTTACCTAACCTAACTTTACCTAACCTAACTTTACCTAACCTAACTTTACCTAACCTAACCTAACCTAACCTTACCTAACCTTACCTAACCTTACCAAACCATACCTAACCTTACCTAACCATACCTAACCATACCTAACCTTACCTAACCTAACCTAACCTTACCTAACCTAACCTTACCTAACCTAACCTTACCTAACCTAACCTTACCTAACCTAACCTTACCAAACCTAACCTTACCAAACCTAACCTTACCAAACCTAACCTTACCAAACCTAACCTTACATAATCTAACCTTACCTATCCTAACCCTAATTTCGCTTGTATGGGGTCGCCCGGTATTTTCTTCCATAGAAAAACAATGGTAACTTCAAAGTCATATAGCTATCTCGAAAACTAAGCATTTGCGACGGAAACGACTACACTTGCTCATCTGGGGCCAGTGGGCCTATACCCGCAGCACAAACCAGTGCATGTGGGTTTCCCAGTTGAGGGTGTGGTCTAAGTTGACTTTACCTTTACTTTAAACGTTATTCATGTAAAGTGTCTTAAATTAACTCAGTTTACATACTGAACACAATAAAAATCATGAAAATCGCGTGTAAGTTCAAGTAAAATAACACCCTTCTTCTCTCTCCCGCTCCAACTACACAGTTTGACGTCTCTAAGCTCCGCATGTCAGCGGCTCTTGATTGTGATTGCGTGCATTCATGATCGTCTCTTTGGGAGGGACTCTTTCCCCTTTTTTTCTTTTCTCCAGTCCTCTATATCCTACTAACATAATGGCAATGCATATAGAAGGCCGGGGCGTAACTTGCGGTGTATTTTTTGAGAATGGATCTATTGGTTCGTCTACTGCAGCCTAACTAATCTAAACTCTGCGCCTACATGGTTATTAGCTGAACCAGTCCTTGCCTACCTAACCTTATGAGTAAGAGCTCGTTGTAGCTGAAACATCTCCCCCCCCACCCAAAGATGTTCATTATAGTATTCCTAAGTACTAATCAAACAGCAAAATTTGCCAGAAATGCTGAAAATCCAGAAGTGCAGCTTAATTAGAATGACCGAAGAAATGAATCAGAATGGCAAGCTGTTGAGGGACTTCGCGGAAGAAAATGGGTTTGAGTTTTCAATGAAACTATTGCTGAGGCAAAAGTTACTTCGGAGGCACGAGGGCAAGAATCGGCAATTGATTATGTATTAGTAAATGAACCAATGAGAGAGATGGTGGTCAATATGGAGGTGGATGAGGTGAGTGAATGGGATGTGGTGACGGATCCTAATGTTATTAGTGTGATAAGCAGGATTAGTGTAGATAGGAGTAGAGTGGGGAGATGGCGAAGGAGAATGTGGAGACTGAATGATGCAGATTGGGAGAGGTTTCTGGTAGAGCTAGCCGACTGGGGGTGGGAGCTAGGGAAATCGGTAGATGAAATAAGTGAGTCATTTACAAGGAAGATGAAAGAAATTGGTGAACAAACTATTGGTTGGACAGTTTAAAGTGTAAAACCAGCAAAACCATGGTGGCCAAGAGAGGTAAAGGAGGCAAGAGGAGAAAGAAAGACGTTGAACAGAGGCACGAAGGATGAGAAAACAAAAGGAGAGAGGAATGATAAGTGATTCAGAATATAATAGAGTATGAGAAGCTTATTGTAAGCAGAAGGATGTTGTAAAAAAAAGCAGTGGTTGATAATGACAAAAATTGTACAGGACATGAAAAACCAGAGGAAGGAAAGGGGTAGGGAGTGGTATAATTTCCTTGGGGTGAAAATCATATGGCAAAGAATATTAGTGAGTTATTAGTAGAGAACAGAGTTGTCACAGAGGAAAGTGACATTGCAGGGGAAATTGAAAAATTTTGGGAGGAAATAGGGGTAATGAATGAATGAAGAGAGAACAGCTGGAGGTGGAGAGCTTGTACTGGAGATGGAGGGAGAGCAGTTGGGATATATGGATTCTCCTCCAACGGTGGAGGAAATCGGTAAAGTTGTAAGAAAACTGAAGGATGGTAAGGCAGGCAGCTGGACTAGATAAGATACCATACGAGTTCTACAAATATGGGGGACAAAGACATTGAAATGTGGAGGGAACTGTATTTGAAAGTGTGAGAGGAAGAGAGGGTACCCAGTAATTGAAACTAAATAATGGTTATTCTAATACTTGAGGGAGGGCGGAAGTCAAAAAATCTGTTAGGTAATTATAGGCCAAGAACTCTCATCAATACTGTAGGAAAGATATTTGGGACTGTGTTAAATGAACGACTGAGAGGGATTGTGGAAAGAAATGGGGTACTGGGGAAGGATCAAAACGGTTTTAGACCTAATAGGAGGGGAGAGGACAATTTATACATAGTTAGAGAAGTGATTGAGTACTTTCAGAGACAGAAAAAGGTGTGTACTTTGCGTTTTTGGATATAGAAAAGGAATATGACAGGGTTGATAGGGATATCTTGTTTCAGGTTTTGGTAAAGTGTGGTTTTAGTTCTAAAGTGATCAGCATAATTAGGAGCATGTATGTGAACACTAGGGCCAGTTTGTATTCGGAGATATTGAAACTGAGTAGACTGGGAGTGGGACAGGGATGTATTCTGTCACCTTTGCTTTTTGGGCTGTATACAGAAAAGTTGGCGGTGCAGTTAAACAGGTGTGGGCGGGGTGCGGAGGTGGGGGGATAAGCTCAATATACTTATGTATGCGGATGATGTCGTGGTCATGAGTTATTGTGCGGAGGGGTTAATGTCGGAATTGGATGTGGTATCGGGATGTGGGAGAGACTTCAGAGTCAAATTTAGTCAGTCAAAGGGTCAGGTATTGGTTGTAAATGGGGAGAGGGATATGGAACAGACTTGGGTGCTGGCGGAGGAGAGCATACATAGGACGAGCAAGTACAAGTACTTGGGTATGGTTGTGTATAAATTTGGAATAGCAGAGGCATTGAATGTGAGGATTGGTAGGGCGTATCAGTGGTGTGGGAGATTGGCGAGTGTGGGAAAGGTGAGAGCTAACAAGTATGAAGTTGTAAGGGGACTTTGGAAGGGTATGGCAGTTCCGAGTCTTTTGTACGGACTGGATACTCTGTCGGTGAGTGCACAGGCCTTAGACAAATTGAAGGTTGTCCAAAATTTGGTGGGTAGGGTAGCTTTGGGAGCAAACAGATAGGTAGGGTTGGAGGCAGTGAGGGGACATGGGCTGGAGTACGTTTTGGGAAAGAATAATGAACGGGTGTTTAAACTTCAAGGTTAAGGTCGACAAAATGGACGAAAAAAGATGGGTGAAGAAAGTGAGTATTTGGGTGAATGGCAAGAGTAAATGGGCTGCCTTGTGTTAAAGATTTATGGCTAAATGCAAGTACCAGGTTGTATGGGGGGTGCCTGTGTTTGGGGAGTTGACAAACGGTTGGAGGATGGTAAACGGAAGAGGTGAGGGTCTGGGTTGGGAGGTGATGTGGTGGAGGGAGGGAGAGTATTAAGAGGAAGGTTGGGGAAATTGGTTTGCGAAAGTGCAGAGAGGGTATAGCAAGGAAGGCAACACTCGATTGGTATAGTATGAAAGAGAGGCCACGGTGTGAAAATTTTTACGACGTTTGTTTAGGGAGCAAACTCTTTTTTAACATGAGAACAAAGAGCTTGGGGGTAAATGCAAGAACGTATAGGTGGAATGTGGGGGTAGTAGGCAGTGCAGTGCGTGCGAGGTAGAGGAGGACGAGAGCGTCGAGCATGTCGTTGTTGAATGTAGTAGATATGAACAGGAGCCGGGTATTTTGATAGAGGTGATGAAGTGAGAGTGCGGGACTGATGATGTGCGTGGGTGGTTTGATAGAGAGGATAGGGGAATGGGGGTGGTTTTGGGTTTCGAGGGGGGCATGACGGAGGGGGTTTAAGACCATTTTGGAGAGCGTTTGGAGGGAGAGGGGAAGGTGTATGGAGTGGGGGGTGGGGTGAGTGGGTGTTTGGGGGTGGGGAGTGATAGGGTTATGATGTAGTCACATTGTAGTGGATCTGGAGTACTCGGCTGAAGCTAAAGCCCTAACGAACATCGTTAGCCTCCAAGTCAAAGTCAGAACAAGTATCGTCAGCTTTTCGTCTGAATGTGTTGATGTTATTATTAAAATAGCACAAACTTGCAAAGAATTTTGAGTAATAAATCCCTCCAAATATGTCTGAAAGTTAACTAACGGCACTTGCAGAGTAAATTGAACTAACGGTAAACATTTTTACACCATTTCTTGGCAATTTCAAAGCTGTTTACAAGGGTTCAACATAACGTTCGGATGAGAAAACAACGATACTCGTTCTTCTGACTAGCGTGTGTCATCGCCCTTATAGAAGTGACCTTTTATTTAAAAATAATTTATTCACGTAATAATTTCGTGGTTAAAGTTTTGCTGTTGCTTGTAGGAAGTAAGGAGGCGCTTGGCTTTGTTTTGGTAGTGTTTAAGAAACATGTGTAGCAAGATAGCTGTCGAAGTGGTCTGCACGAAGTCCAAACTGAGGCACGGTAAACATTTTTACACCATTTCTTGGTAATCTCAACGCAAGTTGTTAGCTTAATTAAGAAAAACGATAGTAATTTTTACAAGAACACCCCACTGAATTTTAGTAGTTTTGTTGACATATTTTGGTAGAATAAGGCATTCTAAGACGTTTTTTATGAATAAGTTTTCCGTCGTAAATGCTTGCTTTTCGATATATATGACTTCACAGTTTCCATTGTTTTGATACGAGTGAAAATATGATCCGCCACAACGGCAAGCGCAATATCTCTGTACATTGTATTTTTAATATATCTCGTAGGATATTAGCAGAACAAAACCTTGCTTGCCTAACCTAAATGAGAAAGGGCCACGTCGTAGCTAATAAAAAAAATTACGGGGTTTCGTTATAGATCACGGCGTCGTGGCGCGCCACAACCGTAATGGCGTTATCTTACATTTTCCTTCTATGGCGTTGCCATTTATTTGTTGTATCCCTTGTAAAACAGTATTGCAATCTTTGATCAAATATTGCCATCAATTTTTATTTTCAATCAGTTTATATCTATAAAGTTTCATAAACAAACTATTCCCATTAGCTCTATTGACAACAATGTCAGGTATGATAAATTTTGCCTTATGTACCTACCCTGACAACGGGTACGGCTATACCTCATCCATCGACTGGTGACTTCCTCTGAACTGTGTCGTATAGCCTCCCTACATAACAGCTTCGAGTTGGAAGAAGTTGTATATAAACGTGCGTTAACTGCACAGACTGGTTAAAGCTCCTGCTCTATAGCATCGTCCTGAAGTTTAGAGCCTCTCACCATTCTGAGCTGCTGGCCTAACTCGTACGTATAAATTACCTTTTTTGTATAAGCATTTAATCATCAGCAAACAAAACAGGCATCCAGGGCATAATATGTCAACAGTTGAAAAAATTGATCTTGGTAGAATATAGTTGTATCATTCGCTGAACACAGTCGATTTTGGCCGTGAATGGTGTTTCTTACTGTTCACTATGGTAGATCATGGTTGTGCAGCTAATACCTTTTGGTTGTAATGGGTATTTATGGTCAGGAATTATGGTGGGCAATATGGTCGGAGGTTGTGACATATCTCTACAATAACGCACCCCATAAATGGTTGAATATGGAAGATATATCGATAATAAACATTAAAGATCTCGACCATAATCATAGTTGTTCTACTATACTGTAATCACAACCATTATTTCCGACTTGGTGGCTATACAACTTGCATTTCATTAATGGAAGATCAGACCTGCAGGGATGAGACTTATTTTACAGGAAAACTTATACTGGGAACTGGAACAATAAGCTCAATCACATAATTACTGACGTCATTTTTGACGACTGGGCCCTCTATCGAGATACTACCATATTAGGACCAAACTTCAAAAGCCATGCATGGTAGAAATAAAAAGCTATAAGCTTTAGGGTATGCAATTTTTTAGGGCCGATCACCCTTCCGTAGCTACGCCTCTTCTGATCAGGAAGTGAACTGAAATACTTCGGCTCTCAAGCGTTGTTTTCGTCAAAATATGAGACGTTATAGTTGTGGAAAATTTAAATGGCATGAAGCCGGGTTTTTGATTTTTATGTCTGTTATTCGCTATACCGTCTTGACGACGAAGGTACTATGTTGGTTGCCAGTGTGGAATGATTATCAAATAACTTCAAGAAGAATTAGTTTTTGTAGGTATCCATAAACTATGTATAATTCAATTCTTTAGGCTACTATGCTAAATGTTTAGTAATTGAACGTTTAGAGCTAATATTAAATATAATAAGGGTGCTCACATATTTTTGACAAAAATATCTTGAGTGTTTATCATCGTGTAGCTAATGGTTTAGCTTGTGAAGTTACTGTTATTCGCTACTTATTGGGATTCAGATGATTGTTTTATTTTATTGTTACTCGAGAAAATATTGTCTGACGATATGACCTGTTTGGGATTTTTACTCTGGAAGCAGTGTTCCTGCTTTCCTTAAGATAATTTGCCGCTTGGCTTGCCGTCAACGATGCAATAATGCACATTGGCTTCCACCTGTTGATGCTTGCATCGGAAGGTTTTCCATTTTTTGTACGCTTGAAATAATGAGCTACTTCCTCATTGTACTGAAAATTTTCGAAACTTTTGATGGGGTATTCAATAATCATTACTAAATATTGGGAATTGATGAAAATGTTAGAGTCATTGATTAGCAGGCGGTCACTTCTTCCTGAGTATTAGATTTTTCATGCTAGGTAAGTGAGAGATCTGTTGTCTTGAGGTTCCGTGTTTCTCCTTTCCATATGCTGTAAATTTTTTGTATGTCGACGTGCGAAGGATCATTATACAATATTGTTAGCTTTTGATGCTTATGCGTATAGGCCTATTTGAAGTAGACTGTATAACTATATAATGTACTTCTGTGCAAACGCTTGCAATTTCGTGTGATTAACGTCGCCATGCAACTCTCTGGCCCTGTCAGCGTTTGTATATATATATATATATATATAGAGAGAGACAAAAAAAAAAAAAACTACGAAAATCAACCGTAGAATTTCCACGGATCACGCTAGTTATGCGTACTAGAGGGCCCTCGCTGGCAAAATATGACAGCGAAGAATTTGTGATAATCTGTTCTTCATTAATCATGCTCATCTTTTGTTAGCATTCGAATGGGGTAAAATTAGTTTTCAAGCAAATACTGCCACATACTTAAATTGGCTTCCTCCGGAACTACAAAAAAAAAAAAAAAAAAACGAATGATATGTTAGTAGTGATATTAGATTCATTCAGTTACAAGCTAAATTTTCTATCAGTAGTGAAACTTTCGATTGAAATAAGGAACTATAGGCCTAACATTCTCCACTACGTTTGCACACAAAGTGGCGCAGGTTCGATGCCAACCCAGGCACGCGAGCTCTTTGCTGATCTAGGTGTGCTGACTCGGCAGTTGTGTGCATGCACTGCGCCGTGGTGGAACTTGCCTTCCTCAGAGATGAGGGGGGTGCGGGGGTCGCGGGTCATTTGTTCCTTCCGTCAAATTTGGCGCCATGGTGCTTGGTGAACCGTGGTCGACTGCAACTGCACTTATTCCTCTGGGGCCAGTGGGTCTATACCCGCAGCACAAACCAGTGCTTGTAGGTTTCGAAGGTGAGGATGTGGTCTAAGTTGACTTTACTTTTTACCTCTATCCCTGCTTCACTATCGGATTTGGTATTTTTGCACAAGTTGTCCAGATGATCACAGGAATTTAATGTTGCATGGCAGCAAACATACATGGCTGACTTGACCTCCTCCGTAGATGTCGCATCTTTTTTTAGCAACGTATATAACTCGTAAAATAAGTAGGTACTCAGACATGGACTATCGAGTTAATACTTTTTGTTGAACCTTCGAGCGTACTTCGCTTTATCTTTACTTATTACGAAGCGAAGGATATGCTGAATTACTTTAAAATTTAACCGGTACTTAGAATCAGGATCGCCCTCAGGGGCATATTGCGGCGGGCCCTTTCCCTGCCACAATATGTTTGGACATCACGCACCCAAGGGTCACGAGTGCCTTCTCCGCAGGGGATGTAGCATCTCGCCNCCCTTCCCCTGCCACAATATGTTTGGACATCACGCACCCAAGGGTCACGAGTGCCTTCTCCGCAGGGGATGTAGCATCTCGCCGCAGTTCCTGCTGACGAGGTTAGTTTTGTAAAGTTAGGTAGGCTCTCAATATTTCCCCATCTGTTTTGGGAGGTGAGCTGCCGATCGAAGTGGCTGACCTATTCCCGCTAGACTTTTACTTTCTTGTATTTAGTTTCCTTCCCCTGTGCGGCGTAACTGAGCGACAGCGTTCTGCCGCGCCCGGGGGTTGGAGATGCTCAACTTGCGCTTTTTTCCCGTCAGTAGCGCACTGACCACTCTGACACCTACCGGCAGAAAAGCAGAGACAAAAATCATTGGCAATTTGAAACGCGCCCTAGTCGGCGCACGAGCCTGTGGTTAAACACAGGAATAGTTCGGCGCGATATAGGCCGTGTGCCACTGAAACGCTAGTAAAACGTCTACTACTACTAGAATAAAGATCATAATATAATAGATATGACATTGCACATTGCACTGAATAACTCTTGCACAGACAAATGACGCGAAGGCGATAACTCGATCTGTCTCACAAAGAACGAATTTAATACACGTTTGGTACTGTCCGCAGAGTTGCAATTTCCCTTCAATGCTGCAATAATCAACGATGGATAATTTTATCGCAATTGTGCCTTACGTTGTGTCAATAGCATTAAATTCGGCATAGCTATAGTGTTAGATAAGTCAGAAAAATGTCATGAATGCTAAAACTGCAAATTTCCTGCTTTTTTCCTTCTAAATGCTAAATCAATTTTTATATGCTAAATCTCCCAAAATACTAAATCTAGCATAAATATGCTAAATTGGCAACACTGCAAAGCTGCACCTACGCACCTGCAATAGGGCATACTGCCTGCCTGCCAGCCTGCCCGCCTGCCCGCCTGCCAGCCTGCCCGCCTGCCTGCCCGCCTGCCTGCCTGCCAGCTCAACTGCTTCTGGTGTGCCAGCGCCTATAGGCAGGGGGCACATTGAGCCGCAGGTGACACAGCGCAGAGCAGGGCAGAAAATTGCATCTCACTGGTTCTTACCTAAGCACGCATATTGACACACAGGACAGCACAGCACAGACCTATGTTGGCCTGTGCGACGCAGTCGTCCGAACACGGTTTCCTGTGCCACGTGCGGCGCAGCTTAATTGTTAGCAACTCACTCATTTAGTGCTTACAATGTCACCCACGGAGCAGTTCATAGAGGCTGTTCGCCACCAAAGAGCGCTGTATGACATTAGTCATCTTCATTATATGAGCGGAACTTATAAGGACGACTTATGGGCTCACATTGCGTCGAGTCTATGCCAGGGGTTAGGTTAGTTAGGTTCGTTTATGGCATGTTATGGGGAGCAGCGCCCCAGAGGCTATATAGGTTACCTCAGCCTTAGCTAGGACTTCGGGACATCTTTCCTTCGTGCCCACATTACTTTTTGCCAGTTTATGCTTATACGGCTGCTGGTTTCCTCCGTTTTTCCTCATTTTTGAGCCTCCAGGGTTATATTACGACGGCCCTTCCTCAGTCTGAATATATATGAGCACCATTCACCCATGGGCTAACCTAACCCGAGTGCCTCCTCCGCAGGGGATGTAGCAGCTGGTGGCAGTTCCTGCTGAGAAAGTTACTTGTTCAGTTAGGTATGCGTTCAACACTTCCCTTTTTGTTCCGTGATGTGGGAGCGCCGCATGTTAGTGAACGACCCATCCCATGGGACTTCTATCTGCTCCCTTGAGGAAGGCTGCGGAGGGGACCCTCAACACTAGTGTTTCTTTCTTGTGTCTTCTTCTCTTTCGATTTTCGTCTGTAGGCCCGTATGCGGCGTGGCTAGCGAATTCATTCAGACGTGGTTTTCTAATGCTATATAGTGGTAGTTTCCATTGATGAACGGACGAACCCAAAGACCGTCCTGAGTGCCTTCTCGAGGGCTGTCCCAAGTACTTTCTCCACAGGGGGTGTGGCTGCAATTCCTGCTGAAAAGGTTAGTTATATAAAGTTACGTGGGTTCTCTACCTATTTTTTCCTCCTTTCTGTTCTGCAATTCCTGCTGAAAAGGTTAGTTCTATAAAGTTACGTAGGTTCTCTACCTATTTTCCCCCACTTTCTGTTCCGTGAGGTGGACTGTTGATCGAGATAGTTGACATCGTACGCGGGGCACCTCCAGTCTCGCGTGTCCTAGGCCATGGTAGGGGCCGTCCAATCGAGTGTCTTTCTCTATTCTTTGCGCCTTTTTCCTGCCAATAGTAGTGCACTGTGCTAACTTATACTATATGGCAGAGGAGAGCCGATGTCGAGATAGGATATTCCTAATTGCTTCTCTTAGCCGACTAGCATCGCTGTGCGGATTGCCCTTTGGCGGATGTAGTAATTCACTTGAAGAAAGCTGTCATATTATGAGATACAGTATATGTAAATACATAATTTCCAATCTACATGTTTGTACTGTGGGTTGTGCTGTGTAGTGCCGCCATACCTATTGGATGATACTGTGTGTGGTATTTGGGCAATCGGGTGAGGTAGTGTTGGGCCATGTGGATCTTTCATCGGGAAGCAGTAACTGCATTTCCCATTTGCCTCGCTTTACTTGAACGAGCTGTGATATTCGCAGAAACATAATTATGTTTGGTTTTGCTTCTCGTGCGAGGGTGATCGTTGGGTAGCAAGCACTGTTACGGAGCCGGTTCGGTTAACTCGTTTGGTATGTGGTGGCACTGAGCCATGTAGATAAGGTTGTGAATTTGTAGCTGTAGTGTTGCCGGGAAGTGAATGTACACCGAATTTTTACAGTAAGCTGTAATATAATAATCCAAGAACACCTTCCGCCTGTGGAGGGATAAATGTTAAAAAAATATATTTTACACTAGTGTACTGCACATGTATTGTAATAGAACTATTATTATATGAATACTTTCCTACGGGAAGAAATAAATGTTTTTGAATTAGAATTTGATCATTCGGTTGAAGATCTTTTGAGCATTAATTTGCTTCCTGTCGGTTAGTAGCGCACTGACCCCTTGAAACCATGAAACTCACTTGAATTCGAATATAATCTGCATGAGACTTTCCAGCAGAAAAAGTCGAAATAATTATCTTCGAAAATTCACCGCGAGGCGGGTATACCGTATTGCTCGAAGGGCTGGTGAACCCTTTTCCAATGCTAAAATTATTCCTTTTCTTTCCCGACTTGATGTTCCCATGTACGTTAAGTCGTGCATGGGTTGTTCCCCGTTTCTCTCGACATTCTTTAAGTTTCTTGTTTCTTCCTCTTTTTGGTTCTTAGGGTACACTATGGGCAGGAAGGTTTAAAACTTTGGTTTACATACAGCACAGTATTTAAGAGAAGATAACAAAATATTCGAAAAGTCTACTAAGAGAACAATTTGAAAGGCTCAAGTGTGATAGGAGCAAGTTCACACGACAGTTCTGTTTCTCGTAAACTGTGAAAAACGCTCAGACATTTTGTGGCATTCTTTGAAGTATAACTTTGTGTTCACAAAAAAAACGTTGTTGAAATATTAAGCCTCGCACACACTACCGCAGAAATGTGTTCGCACGGTTGCGTTTTCGCCTATTTCCATTTTGCTGAATATTCTACTACAATTTGGATTGCGGATACAGCCAGGTTGGAGCTACTGTATATGTATTCTTTTGTAATCCGTACTCAGTACAAGCAAATGAAAGTTTTTAATAATTTGCTCTTTCCATAGAAACATTGATACACTGCACAGCTTTCTTACTTTTAATTCGCTACAAATTTGAAAAAGGCATCCGAAACTGTACAAAAGGCATTAACTTGTAGTAAACTGACTTCACGGCGAGATAAGGTTGTAGAGTTCAGTAGGCTTTCTATAGATATATATAAATGAAATTTGGTTAAATAGAACGCCGTATTGTTTCGTTAAAATATCTTTATTCGTTTTCTCCAACAGACGAATATCTAAAATGGTCTCTTGATCAGTTTGGTGCAATAGT
>LQNS02278174.1:25368270-25419084 GCA_001587735.2 Parhyale hawaiensis | reverse complement strand
CCTGTCTATATAGAAGACCTAAGGATGCCAGCACGATAAAGGATCAATGAAGAAAAGAAGAAAATTAAGACGCAAATAAGAGAAGAGGAGATTCCGCACCGGCCTAAAGGCATTAGACAAACGTATAGGTTATTGCGTGAATTCTTCACGCACGGGTCCACTAGTGTGTTAGTAAATGAACCAATGAGACAGATGGTGGTCAATATGGAGGTGGATGAGGTGGGTGAATGGATGTGGTGACGGATCATAATGTTATTAGTGTGGTAAGCAGGAGTAGTGTAGATAGGAGTAGAGTGGGGAGGGGGCGAAGGAGGAAGTGGAGACTGAGGGATGCAGATTGGGAGAGGTTTCAGGTAGAGCTAGCCGACTGGGGGTGGGAGCTAGGGAAATCGGTAGATGAAATAAGTGAGTCATTTACAAGGAAGATGAAAGAAATTGGTGAACAAACTATTGGTTGGACAGTTTCAAGAGTAAAACCAGCAAAACCATGGTGGCCAAGAGAGATAAAGGAGGCAAGAGGAGAAAGAAAGAGGTTGAACAGAGAGGCAGGAAGGATGAGAAAACAAAAGGAGAGAGGAATGATAAGTGATTCAGAATATAATAGAGTATGAGAAGCTTACTGTAAGCAGAAGGATATTGTGCAAAAAAAAAATAAATAAATAAAAAAGCAGTGGTTGATAATGACAGAAAAATTGAACAGGACATGAAAAACCAGGGGAAGGAAAGGGGTAGGGAGTGGTACAATTTCCTTGGGGTGAAAGTCATATGGCAAAGAATGTTAGTGAGCTATTAGTAGAGAACAGAGTTGTCACAGAGGAAAGTGACATTGCAGGGGAAATTAAGAAATTTTCGGAGGAAATAGGGGTAATGAATGAAGAGAGAACAGCTGGAGGTCGAGAGCTTGTACTGGAGATGGAAGGCGAGCAGTTGGGATAGCCTATATGGATACCCCTCCAACGGTGGAGGAAATCAGTAAAGTTGTAAGAAAACTGAAGGATGGTAAGGCAGCTGGACTAGATAAGATACCATACGAGTTCTACAAATATGGGGGACAAAGACATTGAAATGTGGAGGGAACTGTACTTGAAAGTGCGAGAGGAAGAGAGGGTGCCCAGTAATTGAAACTAAATAATGGTTATTCTAATACTAATTATAGGCCAATAGCTCTCATGAATACTGTAGGCAAGATATTTGGGGCTGTGTTAAATGGACTGAGAGGGATTGTGGAGAGAAATGGGGTATTGGGGAAGGAACAAAACGGTTTTAGACCTAATAGGAGGGGAGAGGACAATTTGTACATACTGTAGTTGGAGAAGTGATTGAGTACTTTCAGAGACAGAAAAAAGTGTGTACTTTGCGTTTTTGGATATAGAAAAGGAATATGACAGGGTTGATAGGAATATATTGCTTCAGGTTTTGGTAAAGTGTTGTTTTAGTTCCAAAGTGATCAGCATAATTAGGAGCATGTATGTGAACACTAGGGCCAGCTTGTATTCGGAAATGTTGAAACTGAGTAGACTGGGAGTGGGACAGGGATGTATTCTGTCACCTTTGCTTTTTGGGCTGTATACAGAAAAGTTGGCGGTGCAGTTAAACAGGTGTGGGTGGGGTGTGGAGGTGGGGGGGATGAGCTCAATATACTAATATATGAGGATGATGTCGTGGTCATGAGTGAGAGTGCGGAGGGGTTAATGTCGGCATTGGATATGGTATCGGGATTTGGGAGAGACTTCAAGAGTCAAATTTAGTAATTCAAAGAGTCAGGTATTGGTTGTAAATGGGGAGGGGGATATGGAACAGACTTGGGTGCTGGCGGGGAAGAGCATACATAGGACGAGCAAGTACGAGTACTTGGGTATGGTTGTTGATGAATTTGGAATGGCAGAGACACTGAATGTGAGGATTGGTAGGGCGTATCAGTGGTGTGGGAGATAGGCGAGTGTGGGAAAGGTGAGAGCTAACAAGTATGAAGTTGTAAGAGGACTTTGGAAGGGTATGGCAGTTCCGAGTCTTTTGTACGGACTGGATACTCTGTCGGTGAGTGCACAGGCCTTAGACAAATTGGAGGTTGTCCAAAATTTGGTGGGTAGGGTAGCTTTGGGAGCAAACAGATGGGTAGGGTTGGAGGCAGTGAGGGGACATGGGCTGGAGTACGTTTTGGGAAAGAATAATGAACGGGTGTTCAAACTTCAAGGTTAAGGTCGACAAAATGAACGAAGAAAGATGGATGAAGAAAGCGAGTATTTGGGTGAATGGCAAAAATAAATGGGATGCCTTGTGGAAAAGATTTATGGCTAAATGCAATTACCAGGTTGTATGGCGGGTGCCTGTGGTTGGGGAGTTGACAAACGGTTGGAGGATGGTAAACGGAAGAGGTGAGGGTCTGGGTTGGGAGGTGATGTGGTGGAGGGGGGAGAGTATTAAGAGGAAGGTTAGGTTGAGGAAATTGGTTTGCGAAAATGCAGAGAGGGTATAGCAAGGAAGGCAACACTTGATTGGTATAGTATGAAAGAGAGGCCAAGGTGTGAAAATTTTTATGACGGGTGTTTAGGGAGCGAACTCCTTTTTAACGTGAGAACAAAGAGCTTGGGGGGGGGTAAATGCAAGAACGTATAGGTGGAATGTGGGGGGTAGTATTCAGTGCAGGGCGTGCGAGGTAGAGGAGGACGAGAGCGTCGAGCATGTCGTTGTTGAATGTAGTAGATATGAACGGGAGGGAGGTATTTTGATAGAGGTGATGAAGAGAGAGTGCGGGACTGATGAAGTGGGTGGGTGGTTTGATAGAGAGGATAGGGGAATGGGGGTGGTTTTGGGTTTTTAGGAGGGCATGACGGAGTGGGTATAAGACCATTTTGGAGAGCGTTTGGAGGGGAGGGGAAGGTGTATGGAGCGGGGGTGGGGTGATTGGGTGTTTGGGGGTGGGGAGTGATAGGGTTATGATGTAGTGAATCTGGAGTACTCGGCTGAAGCTAAAGCCCTAACGAACACCGCTAGCCTCCAAGTCAAAGTCAGAACAAGTATCGTCAGCTTTTCGTCCGAATGTGTTGATTTGATAATTAAAATAGCACAAACTTGCAAAAAATTTTGAGTGATAAATCCCTCCAAATATAATGATGTGTCTGAAAGTTAACTAACGGCACTTGCAGAGTAAACTGAACTAACGGTAAACATTTTTACACCATTTCCTGGCAATTTCAAAGCTGTTTACAAGAGTTCAACATAACGTTCGGACGAAAAAACGACGATACTCTTTCTTCTGTCTAGCGTGTGTCATCGCTCCTACAGAAGTGACCTTTTTTTTAAAAATAATTTATTCACTTAATAATTTCGTGGTTAAAGTTTTGCTGTTGCTTGTAGGAAATAATGGAGGCCCTTGGCTTTGTTTTGGTACTGTTTAATAAACATGTGTAGCATGATAGCCGTCGAAGTGATCTGCACAACGTCCAAACTGAGACACGGTAAACATTTTTACACCATTTCTTGGTAATCTCAACGCAATGTTGTTAGCTTAATTATGAAAAACGATAGTATTTTTTACAAAAACACCCCACTGAGTTTTAGTAGCTTTGTTGACATATTTAGGTAGAATAAGGCATTCTAAGACGTTTTTTTATGAATAAGTTTTCCGTCGTAAATGCTTGCTTTTCGAGATATATGACTTTACAGTTTCCTTTGTTTTGATATGAGTGAAAAATGTTCCGCCATAACGGCAAGCGCAATATCTCTGTACATTGTATTCTTTAATATTTCTCGTAGGATATTAGCAGAACAAAACCTGGCTTGTCTATTCTAAATGAGAAAGTCACGTCGTAGCTAAAAAAAAAAAATTACGGGGTTCCATAGTAGATCGCGGCGTCATGGCGCGCCACAACCGTAATGGCGTTATCTTACATTTTCCATCGATGGCGTTGCCATTTATTTGTTGTATCCCTTGTAAAACAGTATTGCAATTTTTGATCAAATATTGCCATCATTTTTTTAATTCAATCAGTTTATATCTGTAAAGTTTCATAAACAAACTATTCCCATTAGCTCTATTGAAAACAATGTCAAGTTTCATGATAAATTTGGCCTTACGTACCCTCACAACGGGTACGGCCAAACTTCATCCATCGACTGGCGACTCCTCTGAACTGTGTCGTATAGCCTCGTTACATACCAGCTTAGAGTTGGAAGAAGTTGTATATAAACGTGCGTTAGCTGCACAGACTGGTTAAAGCTCCTGCTCTATAGCATCGTCCTGAAGTTTAGAGCCTCTCACCATTCTGAGCTGCTGGCCTAACTCGCACGTATAAATTACCTTTTTTGTATAAGCAATTAATCATCAGCAAACAAAACAGGCATCCAGGGCATAATATGTCAACAGTTGAAAAAGTTGATCTTGGTAGAATATAGTTGTATCATTCGCTGAACACAGTCTATTTTGGTCGTGAATGGTGTTTCTTACTGTTCACTATGGTAGATCATGGTTGTGCAGCTAAAACTTTATGGTTGTAATGGGTATTTATGGTCGGGAATTATGGTTAGCAATATGTTGGTAGGTTGTGACATATCTCTACCATAACGCACCCCATAAATGGTTGAATATGGAGGATATATCGTTAATAAACAACAAAGATCTCTACAATAAGCATAGTTGCTCTACTATAATCACAACCATTATTTCTGACTTGGTGGCTATACAACTTGCATTTCATTAATGGAAGATCAGATCTGCAGAGATGAGACCTATTGTACAGGAAAAACTATACTGGGAACTGGAACAATAAGCTCAGTCACATAATTACTGGCGTCATTTTTGACGACTGGGCCCTCTACCGAAATACCATCATATTAGGACCAAACTTCAAAAGCCATGCATGGTAGAAATAAAAAGCTATAAGCTTTAGGGTATGCAATTTTTTAAGGGCTTATCCCCCTTCCGTATAGCTACGCCTCTACTGATCAGGAAGTGAACTGAAATATTTCGGCTCTCAAGCGTTGTTTTCGTCAAAATATGAGATGTTTTAGTTGCGGAAAATTTAAATGGCATGAAGCCGGGTTTCTGATTTTTATGTCTGTTATTCGCTATACCGTCTTGACGACGGTTGCCAGTGTGGAATGATTATCAAATAACTTCAAGAAGAATTAGTTTTTGTATGTATCCATATAACTAAACTGTATAATTCAATTCTTCAGGCTACTATGCGAAATGTTTAGTAATGGAACGTTTAGAGCTAATATTAAGTATAATAAGGGTGCTCACATATTTTTGACAAAAATATCTTGAGTGTTTATCATCGTGTAGCTAATGGTTTAGCTTGTGAAGTTACTGTTATTCGCTTCTTATTGGGATTCAGATGATTGTTTTATTTTATTGTTACTCAAGAAAATATTGTCTGACGATATTACCTGTTTGGGATTTATACTCTGGAAGCAGTCTTCCTGCTTTCCTTAAGATAATTTGCCGCTTGGCTTAATTGCCGTCAACGATGCAATAGTGCACCTTGGCTTCCACCTTTTGATGCTTGCATCGGAAGGTTTTCCGTTTTTGGTACGCTTGAAATAATGAGCTGCTTCCTCATTGTACTGAATATTTTCGAAACTTTTGATGGAGTAGCCTATTCAATAATCATTACTAAATCTTTGGAAATGATGAAAATGTTAGTGTCATTGATTAGCAGGCGGTCACTTCTTCCTGAGCATTAGATTTTTCATGTTTGGTAGGTGAGAGATCTGCCGGCTTGAGGTTTCGTTTTTCTCCTTTCCATATGCTGTAAATTTTTGTATATCGATGTGCGAAGGATCATTATACAATATTGTTAGCTTTTGATGGTTATGCGTATAGGCCTAGGCCTATTTGAAGTAGACTGAATAACTATATAATGTGCTTCTGTGCAAACGCTTGCAATTTCATGTGATTAACGTCGCCATGCAACTCTCTGGCCCTGTCAGCGTTTGTGTATATATAGTGACAAAAAAACTACGAAAATCGATCGTAGAATTTCCACGGGTTTCGCTAGTTATGCGTACCTACTGGAGCGCCCGCGCTGGCAAAATATGACAGCGAAGAACTTGTGATAAGCCGTTCTTCATTGATCATACTCATCTTTCGTTAGCATTCGAATGGGGTAAAATTAGTTTTCAAGCAAATGCTGCCACATACTTGAATTGGCTTCTCTGGAACTACAAAAAAAAAATAATGATTTGTTAGTAGTGATATTAGATTCATTCAGTTACAAGCTAAATTTGCTATCAGTAGTGGAACTTTCGATTGAAATAAGGAACTATAGGCCTAACATTCTCTACTACGTTTGCACACAAAGTGGCGCAGGTTCGATGCCAACCCATGCACGCGAGCTCTTTGCTGATCTAGGTGTGCTGAATCGGTAGTTGTGTCCATGCACTGCGCCGTGGTGGAATTTGCCGTCCTCAGAGAAGAGAGGGGTGCGGGGGTCACGGGTCATTTGTTCCTTCCATCAAATTTGGTGCCATGGTTGCTGGTGAAACCAAGGTCGACTGCAACTACACTTACTCATCTGGGGCCAGTGGGCCTATACCCGCAGCACAAACCAGTGCATATGGGTTTCCCAGGTGAGGATGTGGTCTAAGTTGACTTTACCTTTATCACTGCTTGACTATCTGATTTGGTAATTTTGCACAAGTCCTCCAGATGATCACAGGAATTTAATGTTGCATGGCAGCAAATATACATGGCTGACTTGACTTCCTCCGTAGATGTCGCATCTTTTTTTAACAACGTATATAACTCGTAAAGTAAGTAGTTACTCAGACATGGACTGTCGCGTTAATACTTTCTGTTGAACTTTCGAGCGTACTTCGCTTTAACTTTACTCATTACGAAGCGAAGGATATGCTGAATTACTTTATAAGTTTACCCGGCACTTAGAATAAGGATCATATTATAATAGATATGACATTGCACATTATACTGAATAACTCTTGCACAGACAAATGACGCGAACGCGATAACTCGATCTGTCTCCCAATGAACGAATTTAATACACCTTTGGTACGGTCGGCAGAGTTACAATTTCCCTCCAGTGCTGCAATAATCAACAATGGATGATTTTATCGCAATTGTGCCGTACGTTGTGTCAATAGCATTAAATTCGGCATAGCTATAGTGTTAGATAAGTCAGAAAAATGTCATGAATGCTAAAACTGCAAATTTCCTGCATTTTTCCTGCTAAATGCTTAACCAATTTTTGGATGCTAAATCTCTCAAAATATTAAATCTAGCATGAAAATGCTAAATTGGCAACACTGCAATGCTGCACCTACGCACCTGCTATACTACTCGTGGTGTGTAAGGCATATGTCTGCCTGCCTGCGCCTGCCTGCCTGTGCCTGCCTGCGCCTGCCTGTGCCTGCCTGTCAGCTCAACTGCATCTGGTGTGTCAGCGCCCCTAGGCAGGGGGTACATTGAGCCGCAGGTGACATAGCACACAGCAGGGCAGAAGATTGTGTCTTACTGGTTCTTACCTAAGCACGCATATTGACACACTGGACAGCACAGGCACAGACCTATGTTGGCCTGCGCAACGCAGTCGTCCGAACACGGTTTCCTGTGCCACGTGCGGCGCAGCTTGATAGCAACTCACTCATTTAACGCTAACAATGTCATCCACGGAGCAATTCATAGAGGCTGTTCGCCATCAAAGAGCGCTGTATGACATTAGACATCTTGATTATATGAGCGGACCTTATAAGGACGGGCTATGGGCTCATATTGTGTCGAGTCCACAATTAAAAGAGTAAGTATGGGATTTTCATTTCTTTCTCATTCCTTTTTCTCATGTAAATTTCTAATATCTTAATTTAAAAAAGCAATGAAGTAAAATTAGATTGTCACATAATTATCTGTTTTTGGCAACAGCGATGATCAACACCACCGCACAGAACGAGAGACTGCGTCTCAATGTGCCCACCACGCCTGTGCTGCGCTGCCCAATCCTGCCCTGCATCTGCCCTGCTCAATGTGCGCCCTGCCTTACGCAGCTGTGATGTGCCTTAACCCAAAGGAATGTGTAGTTTTGACTCTGCTCGCCACTTTTTTATGAGTTCATTAATAACGACTACGAACTGCACTGTGAAGACGAATACAGAGTCATAGGATGGATCATAAGCCAGGGGTTAGGTTAGTTAGGTTCGTTTCTGGCATGTTATGGGGAGCAGCGCCCCAGAGGCTATATAGGTTACCTCAGCCTTAGCTAAGACTTCGGGACATCTTTCCTTCGCGCCCACATTACTTTTTGCCAGTTTGTGCTTATTAGGCTGTTGGTTTCCTCCGTTTTTCCTCATTTTTGAGCCTCCAGGGGTATATTACGGCGGCCCTTCCTCAGTCTGAATGTATGTGAGCACCACTCACCCATGGGGTAACCTAACCCGAGTGCCTCCTCCGCAAGGGATGTAGCAGTGGCGGCAGTTCCTGCTGAGAAAAGTGTTTGTGCAGTTAGTTATGCTTTCAATACTTCCCTTTTTGTTCCGTGATGTGGGCGCGCCGCATGTTAGTGAACGACCCTGCTACAATATGTTTGGGCATCACGCACCCAAGGGTCCCGAGTGCCTTCTCCGAAGGGAATGTAGCATCTGGCCGCAGTTCCTGCTGACGAGGTTAGTTTTGTAAAGTTAGGTAGGTTCTCTATTTCCTTTTCTGTTCCGCGAGGTGGGCTGTAGTCCGAGATAGCGTACCTAGTCCGCGGGACTTCTCTCATCTCTCTCGTGTGGAAGGCCGTGAAAGAGGCCGACCACTCGACCGTCTTCTACTATACTTTGCGCCTTGTTTCCTGCCCGTAGTAGCGCACCTAGGACACGCGACAAATTATGTGGTATTTAAATACTACACACTCATCTCTGTTGGAACGCCTGAGTTGCGGCTACGGAGGTTAAACAAAGTTTATAACTAACTGTTACTGACTGTTAGTGAACGAACCATCCTATGGGACTTCTATCTGCTCCCTTGTGGAAGGAAGGCTGCGGAGGGGACCCTCTACACTGGTGTTTCTTTCTTGTGTCTTCTGCTCTTTCGTTTCTAGGCCGTATGGGCGTGGCTAGCGAATTCATTCAGATGTGATCTTTCGGTTGAAGATGTTTTGACCATTAATTTGTTTCCTGTCGGTTAGTAGCGCACTGACCACTTGAAACCATGAAGCTCACTTGAATTCGAATATAATCTGAGACTTTCCAACAGAAAGTCGAAATAAAAAATCTTCGAAAATTCGGCGCGGGGCGGGTATACCGTATTGCTCGAGGGGCTGGTGAACCCTATTCCAATGCTAAAATTACTCATTTTCTTTCTCGACTTCATGTTCCCTTGTACGTTAAGTCGTGCATGGGTTGTTCCCCGTTTCTCTCGACATTCTTTAAATTCTTTGTTTCTTCCTCTCTGTGGTTCTTAGGGCACACTATGGGCAGAAAGGTTTAAAACGTTGGTTGACACACAGCACAGTATTTGTTAGTTATAGTAGGAAGTTTAAGCCTCAGTTTCCGAGCAGAACGATATCACGGAGGGAAGAGCAAGGGACATATCCCACCACACAGGATCAACGCGCATGGGAACAGCAAGTCGGGAAAGAAGAGGAAGAACAGATAAAGGATGTGCAAGTAGGAGTATGAAATCGGGAAGGTAGCAAAGTGGGCACGAAGGAGAGACGTCCCGAAGGCCTAGCTAATGGCTGAGGTAACCTACCCGAGCTCCCTTGGGTTGCTTAGCTCCATAGCACAGTATTTGAGAGAAGGTAACAAAACATTCGATAGGTCAACTAAGAGAACAATTTGAAAGGCTGAAGTGTGATAGGAGCAAGTTCACACGACAGTTCTGTTTCTCGTAAACTGTGAAAAATGCTCAGTCATTTTGTAGCATTCTTCGAAGTATAACTTTGTGTCCACCAAAAAACGTTAAAATATTAAGCCCCGCACACACACTACCGCAGAACTGTGTTCGCGCGGTTGCGTTTTCGCATATTTCCATGTTGCTGAAGTTCTAGTACAATTTGGATTGCGGATACAGCCAGGTTGGAGCTATATTCTTTTGTTATCCGTACTCAGTACAAACAAATGAAAGTTTTTAAAAAGCCACAAGAACATGAATACACTGCACAGCTTTCTTACTTTTAATTCGCTGCAAATTTGAAGCAAGACATCCGTAATTGTACAAGAGGCATTAACTTGTAGTAAACTCACTTCACGACTAGCATTTATTTAACGTTCCTGGTGGTCACACAATTAAGCTTGCAAGGATGGAACTGAATCTCTTAGCACTTTGTCCTGCGTTTGGAAACAACAGACAATAAAGTGACCTACATTAATGACCGGTGTACTAGAGTGTCTGCTAATTTTTGTCCTAATGCCTTCCTGTGCTCTCGTTCCTACTCGCTACTGCGTGTCTGTACCGGAAGATTTCTAAAATGTTTGCGATCATATTAGTTGCTAGCGCGTGATCTGAGAAGAAAGTATACAAATGGCCTTTGCCCGCAGATGTAACAGCTGGCTGCAGTTAGTTTTGGCGAGATTAGGTTGTAGAGTTCAGCAGGCTTTCTATAGGTACTTCCCCTGTTGTTCAGTGAGAGGGCCACCGAAT
Source organism: Parhyale hawaiensis (assembly GCA_001587735.2). Taxonomy (NCBI): domain Eukaryota; kingdom Metazoa; phylum Arthropoda; class Malacostraca; order Amphipoda; family Hyalidae; genus Parhyale; species Parhyale hawaiensis. The sequence continues at coordinate 25,408,502 of LQNS02278174.1, read as the reverse complement.
GGAAAGTAAGCGAGCCATCTCATTGGGACCTCCATCAGCTCCCTTGTGGGGGAATATGGTTGGTCATAGGGTCAGATTAGTTAGGTTCGTTCACACTATGTTATGGAGAGCGGTGACCCCCGTGGACTGTGTTGGTTACCTTCGCCGTAAGCTATGCCTTTGGGATGTTTGGCTTTCGGGCTCACTTTGCTTCCTTCCAATTTCACACTCCTACAGATGGTTCGTCCTGGTCTTTCCCAACTTACTGTTCCCATGCTCCCTAGTGCATGGGTTCCACATATCGATCGTCATACTATATGCCGCTTTTTTCTTCATCTGTGATATCGCCTTTATTGTGGAAACGGAGACTTAAACTACTCAGGATACTAATTAGCCCGTGTGGGGGCCAAGGATTCTCCCCACGGGTGTTCCACTCTTCTCTGTCTTCTCTCTCCATTTTTCGTCTCTTCACCCTCTGTCACCTGGCTGAGCGAATAGCCATGCTGTAATGGGCTGGAGAAGCTCTGAACCTTATTTTCTAGTCATAGGTTGAGCGCTTGCCACTCTGAATCGGTCGAGCTCCCCTGAGCTCGCTTTAAACTCGAGACCTTTCATCAGAAAAGCGGCGAGAAAAGTCACGGGGAATCCGGCGCGATGCGAATAGTATTCCTACGCTATTAATCCTTCTACTAGCCCTCAGGGGCATATTGTGGCGGGCCCTTCCTCTGCCACAATATGTTTGGGCATCACGCACCCAAAGGTCCCGAGTGCCTTCTCCGCAGTACATGTAGCATCTGGTCGCAGCTCCTGCTGAGGAGGTTAGTTTTGTAAAGTTGGGTAGGCTATCGAAACTTCCCCTTCTGTTTTGGGAGGTGGGCTATTCCCGCTAGACTTCTACCTTATTGTATTTCGTTTTCTTCCCCTGTGCGGTGTAGCTCAGCGAAAGCGTTCAGCCGCGCCCAGGGGTTGGAGATGCTAAACTTGCGTCTTCTTCCTGTTCGTAGCGCACTGACCACTCTGAGTCCTACCGGTAGAAAAGCCGAGACAAAAATCATCGATAATTTAAAACGCGCCCTTGCGGGCGCACGAGCCTATGGTTAGACACAGGAATAGTTCGGCGCGATATAGGCAGTGTGCCACTGAAGCACTAGTAAAAACTTCTACTACTACAATAATCCTTCCACTATTACTACTTTACTTTACATTCCGAGGAATTTATTATCACCCGCAAACGAAGTGAGAGAGGTGATAATGTTTTCGTTGAAGATTTAAGAAGATATATATACATATAAATATTTATTTATTTGTATGTCTGTCCACTCAATCAGGGGTCGAATGAGTTGAGCAATCTTCATTATTTTTTCTGGGAAGTTTAGTGGGTTGACCAAGATGTGACGTATGCCAAAACCTGGTAATAGCTGGCTATAAAATATGATGGCGCTGAGATTTTCTTCACCCAGAAACAGGTAGAAGAAGTTGAGCTATGTTCATGATTTTTTTGCTGGGAGTCTGGTGGGCTGTCCTCAGTGTGACCCGTGCCAGAAAACTAGGATTAGGTGGCCATAAAAAATGACGGCGATGAAATTGCTTCCACCGCAGATGTTGGTTTTACGCCACGAGGCGTTCTAGTTATTTCATAATTTCATCAACCCTATAAGTAAAATAAACTATATGCAGTGTACAATACTGCAGCTTCCTTGGTTAAAGGCACGGCGGCAACAAGTTCTCAGCAACTGCAGTTACTGGATCGAACGTTGTGTTACGCTGTGCAGGCATGGAGGGTATCGCGCCATTTTCACTACGTTCTGCGAAATCGCACAGACGAATTTCATACGCGCGTTCGGTATTGTGGACGGGGCTTAACCAAGGCCTACTAGACTAATATTTTAAATTCAAAAACACATTGTCACCTTCTCTTTTTGGTTGCGTTGTTTACAAATATCACTGCGGGCACTGAGCCGTGACCTATGTAGGTGACGCCAAGAAACAACTGATGCTGAAAATATGTCAGCATGAAAGAATAAAGTTTAGAACTCTATTGCCGTCTCACAGTGCAAACTACAGTAGTATCAGAAATCATTGGCAATAATCGCTCTCAGGGGTATATTCTGGCGGGCCTTATCCCTGTCACAATATATCTGGGCTTCACGAACCCAAGGGTCCCAAGTGCATTTTCCGTAGGGGATTTTGCATCTGGCCGCAGGACCTGCTGACGAGGTTAGTTTTATAAAGTTAGCTAGGTTCTCTATTTTCCCTTTCTGTTCCTCGAGGTGGGCTATCGATCGATGTAGCCGACCTACTTCTTGGGACTTGCCGCAAATGGGGCCCTCCACTCGAATGTCGTTTTCTATTCTTTGCGTCTTTTTCCCTCCAGTAGTAGCGCACTGAGTCCGCAGGAGATATTGCAGCTTGCCGCAGTTCCTGCTGATGAGGTTAGTTTTGTAATGTTAGGCAGGTTCTCTACTTTTCCCTTTCTGCTCTGTGAGGTGGGCTGTCGATCGAGATAGCCGACCTAGTAGGCGGGACACCTCTCGTCTCTCTCGTGTGGGAAGCCACAAAAGGAGCCGTCCACTCGAGTGTCTATTACTATTCTTTGCGCCTTTTTCCTGCCAGTAGTAGCGCACTGAGCCAAATTGAGTTCTTCCGGCAGGAATGCCGAGATAAAATATTCCTAGTGATGACATAACAATAGAAATGAAATTCACTGTTGAATCGCCTGAGTTGCGGCTACGGTGGTGAAACTGAAATATAACTAACACTTTAGCCTGTACTAACTATAGTATTCAAGTTATTGAAGATTCTATTGAAAAGTAGAGGGTGTACGAATAATTTTGTCGCTAGCTGTACCTTAATTTGACCCGAGGTTGCGGTTTTAAATTAACCCACCCCGTCTAAACTAATATCCGCTACTATACCTTGTCTACCGTTACGCAGTCCGTCTACCTTACACCTCGTCTAACCTCTCTTAGTATTATGATTTCACCTGTGAGCACTCATTTGTTCTGTCAGTAAGGAATTCGCACTTGTTTTGGTCTAACAGCATAGAAATATGACGGTACTACGTGCATTGTTCTATGTATTTGCACCCTTGTCTAAAGCTTTGTTTCCCACAGCTTACGGATAATTTTGCCCTTCTAACTCTTAGGCTTTTCAATGTTTTGTCCGCGTAACCGAATTTCCGCACTATGACGGGACCAGTGGATATTGATCAGTAGGCCATCATTTTTCTGCTTTGTTTGATGCGACAGCCATACAACAACAGACTCAGCCAATTTCTTCAGTCACAGCAGCGGAACCCTTGTTCTCGAGATGTTGTATTTCCTGAGACATCGCACACTCGCTTAAAAAAATACTGTAGAGTCGCCACCTCACGGAAACGGCGGACCTTGCGTGCTGCACAGTTTTACTGAGGGCCTCGGGAACGATCCTCAGGCCAGGTGAGCTGTCTTTGTCATGACGCGCAGCACTAAATCGGCAATCTCGCTTGGTGTGCATAGCTATCGTGGAGGGTAGCTACTTACCTTAGGGTTGGGGGTGGCGGGTAGTTGATTCTTCCCCTAAATACGCAATAGTTCTTAGCGACCCGTCATCGGCTGCAGCGATACGTACTCCTCTGGGGCCAGTTGGCCTTTTCTGCCGCACGAACCAGTGCGTTTGGGTTTCCCAGTGGAGGGAGCAGTCAAAGTTGACTTTGCCTTTACTAACACTACCCGCTCTGTGCTCCCGTAGCTACTGTATCCTGACTACCTAGCCCTCTTAAGAATGTCGTGCGCCACCAGCAAAGTGAACATAATATGGCGAGACAAAAACGAATATAATCGGTCGATATGATACATGCAAAATGATCTCCATGTCTTCACTTCGAAACTGGCCGAAAATAATTTCAAGAATCAAAAAGAAGACAGCTAAGGTTGAACTTCGTTCCAGTGAAAATCAGAGCTCATATCAAGTTGAATTATCTCCTGTCTGATACTGAAAAGCGTAATGTGCAGACACACGGCCCGACTTACGTACGGAGCCTCAAGCAGATTCCTAGTATTTATTTTATATATTTAGTGTCTTAATGAAATAGATAGACGAAAAATAGGCCAGGTTTCAGACTTTGTACTTAGGTACGTTTTCGTAGAAATCAATGACCAGGTTGCAGAAGATGGCGAAAGTGGGATCCTTATCCCTTTATCTGAATACACTTCTTGTATGAAACACTTCTTGAAATCGAAACAATATATTTGCAGCTCCTGGATTTCATAACTTTTTCTCTCAGGTCACGACGTATAAATTCGGCAGATGATCAACGAAGGACTCACGAAGTGATGATTTTTCACGGGCAGTAGACAATTATTTCCTCTAGCTTAGTCTTTCTTTGACGGAGCAGATTTCACTTCATACGCCAAAATTTCAGCACTTCAGTGAAGCGCATATCTGAGCTTGAAAGACAGTATCAAGGCTAACTGGAGTTGCATTCAAGTTTATAGCAGTATTTTACTGAATATTATACTTCTGCCTCTCACTACGGAAGACGCACGTTTAAGAAGGAGACTGGAGGATGGGGAACGTAAAAGAAGAACGAGATTACTGCAGTCTCAAGAACAAAGACGTGCTGTGCTACCAAAGGAGAGAGATGAAGCATCTATGCGACATAGCTAGTGTCAAGCAAGACTTGATGCAGAAAGGTTACTGAAGGAAATAAGAGCTGCTGATAAGCGTGAGCGGAAAAATGTGGACACGGCAAGTCAGAGAAAAAGAGCACTTGAGAATGAGAGCACGACAAAGGATCAATGAGGAAAATGAAGAAGCAAGACAAAAAGAGAAAATTCCGCACAGGCCTATTTTATGCAAATAATCTATTATTGCGTGATTTTTTTCACGCATGGGTCCACTAGAAATATTGTAGATTGAAAGATTGTATTTAATAAAGAATTTCACATTTTTAAATATCTGGGATACAACTTGTGTAGCTCTAAGAGTAAGTTTACCACTTAAGTTAGTTCCTAATTTAGTTGACTGGAAATTATTTTGGACAAAATCTAAAGCTTGCCAACTGAAATTATGTTTATTATAGCCATCATTCTGCATGTTTGAAGCCCGGTGCCCACGAAACATTTTTCGTTGTCGCTAGCAGCCTAGAAGCAACGCAACTAATCCATGTACGTAGCCGCGGCACGGCTTCAGCTTGCACAAAATCTGACTGTATAATAATTGCCGAAAATCTCTGTAGCTACTGCAATTTTTATTCGATAGCAAGTGGGATTGATGACCCTACTCCTATATCTCCTAATTATGAGCAGTTTAAGTGTAGAAAGATTGTTATTTCAGGAATTAGTATACGATGTTTATACACATCATACTTAAGTCAGGGCTATGACTAGGCAGACGGATTAGTTGAGTTGGCTCTAGGCTGCTAGCGGCAACGAAAGTTGTTACATGGGCACCGGGCATTTACGAGTACATACTGAGAACTTTTTACAACCACCACTCTGTCGCTGTCAAAAATATCGGCAAAAACTGCAGCGAAGCTCATGGTTTACTCCCGGCAACGGGTCCTATAACGGAGATCCCTTTGTCTGTTGGATTACAGCCCGGCGAGTATCCGCGAGGCCGTATCGTTTTCAGCGTAGGTGTTCGTGTGGTGGGTTGCGTGCTAAAAGGGCCCGGCCTGTTTATGACATCAGTACTAGTTTCAGATTTGAAATGTCGAAAGAGGCGAACTTCTCTGGGCTGCACCACCGAACAAAAAACTACAAATCTATCAAGCTCGCAGTGACTTTCGTTAGTATGTCGGTGGCCCCTGGGTTTCCCTTTGCGCTTTCCCGACCTGCTGTTCCCATGTGCGTTGATCCTCCCCGGGAACATGCTCGTGCATGGGTTCCAAGATTCTCTACACATACCTATTAATAATACTGCACATCTCTCTCTTGTTTCTTCCTTTCTCTGAGCAGCTTTGTAGGGAAAAGGGGGCCTGATTTTTGAATATATGTAATGAGAGCTGCTCTCCGAGGGCGTAGACCGCCACCAAGGAGAGCTATGCTAATAGATCTAATGGTAATCGGGCAAGAAGACAAACGAACAAACTGATCATCACCTAAATTTAATCACCTGTTCTCGAAAACATTCTCAACAGTTTCTGCAAGTTTCATGAAAACCCATCCATCCATAACGTTTTGAGTCATGTAGCTAGATATCCCTGAGGGGGGAAGGAGGTGTAAGGTTCTCTTATGTTATGGGGGACAGTGACCCCACGAGGACCTTGTAGATTTTCTTAGTCATAGCCAGGCAGTTTTCTGTCGTGCCCACTCTGCTTCCTAATTCCTCCATACTTCTACTAATTAGTTTCCTCTGTTCTTCCTTTTCTTTTCCCACCTGATGTTTCCATGCGCGTTGACGCTGCGTGGGAACTCCCTCGTGCGTGGGTTGCCAGTTTCTATTGACACGTTGTATATATGTACCTTCTTTCTTCCTCCTTCCGGAATATCGCCTTTGCTGTGGAAACAGAGGCAATTACATGACCTAGGAGGAGGTAATAATAAGAATCCTTGAAATTCACATCAAGAATAAACGAATGTGAATCGTTGAAAGTGAAAAGTCAGCTATAGCGATAAATAATAATAATAATAAAAAATAAATAATAATTAATTATTATTAAACACGAGGATGAAAACTGAAAATGTCATTCGAGAAAACTTTATTATTAAAAATCCATATTTACAAGACTTAGGCAGCTGTACACAATATTGTTGAACAAGTGACTAGACATAACGAAAAACCGTCAGAACAAAATTCTAATAAATTTAATTTGAAATAAGAAGCAACAATGTTGTACGTAAAAGTAGCAAAATATTTTATGGAAATATATATATATATTTATTCGTCTGTACAGAGGTAATGAGAAAAGCTCTGAAAGGCAAAGAAATGTCTTTGAGGGAAATAATGGCAAATTCATTTTTTCCAGCAGCGCAAGAATTGACGACACTGAGCTGCCACAAGGAGCAAGCGGCGTACGTACGTCTCGCTGAACTTCCATCAAGGTAAGCCAGAGCTACGTTTTTTTTTCTACAGAAACTAAACTTTTTCAGTTTGCCCAATCAAGAAGGAGAGTTGGATTCGCCAAGCTGAATCGAGATAATCCAACCGGATTGGCTTTAAATTCGAAATTTCGATCATAACCTTTGGATTGGGCACTTCCGATCGCTTCGGGCATAATCTGTTTACGATTTACGCTTGACACGCGATGCAAACGGGCGGGTGGCGTCAAAATTATGACAGCCAATAGGAATAGATCATCTTGACCGACCCGGATGAATTGAAAGTGCACGTACTAAACTTCTCTGACGCAACGCTGAGAATGTTTTTTTATTTACAAGCAGCGACGCTTACCGCAACACGGGAGAGAAGCATAGGTAGCAGCGGTATTCGTAACGCCATTTGTGCATTTAATGAATATTTTTACGGTTTCATACAAGTTTTTAAAATAAGAATCGTAAAAATCTGTCAACATATTATGAGAAAATGAACAATGCATTAGTCTAAAATGAATAAAATTCGAAAATTCAACTTTGAATAGACACAAACTCAGAATCACCTATAATATTGCCTTATTTATGCTACCAATAATTACCGTACTGAAATACTGATAACATGTGGCCTGCATTCGATAGTAGATACAAATTGAGGTAGACCAATACTGTAAAACAGTAATATAGCTCTTCTAAGTAATGTTAAGTACCTACACAAGTGGGTGACTGTCTAGTTTATTTCTTTGACTAATTAGCCATGCGTCTTCATCTTTCCCAAATGGCGTGCTAGAATAAACGTAAATTTCCTCTTACGGTAAACTGTCGTATTTTTAAAAATTGGAGATTCACAAGTGTCTGTAACCCTCCATGTTATCGCAGCACTGAAAAATTTTTCATTGATAACACGTGTCAAATGGAAAATATCGCAAATGCGTTCAAGGAAATGAACAGTGTAACATCTCATAGAGTTAACGGAAGCTTGCGTTGTGATAGCGAATGAAAAAGACACCCGAGTATGTTTGGCGACAGTCAGACATTGGTAAAACTTTTGATGTAATCACATCAAGGCGTAAATATTACGCGTAGCTTCGACACCTCTGCAAGTCGATCCTGTACAGGTACCTCGCTGCCCGTCAGGCACAGAAAGTTTCCCCGCTAGCCTACTAGAGAAAATACGAGGGGAGGCTACTCTATTTTGCTCTCTGGAATTGGAGCTCTCGAACGTACGTCTCGGGTACGAGACAGAGATAAGAGATACGTGACTGGGGCGAAGAAACCTTTACTGGACCGATCTACAATATCACGTCCAGCAACTTCAACAACGTATCTAGTATATAAAGACTACACATACTGGCAGTGAATAAAGTGTTTGCAACTGTAGCTTTGAGTTTAAGGTACGCAATGGCAGAATATTGCACGCATAGTAACTAATTATAAGAGTCCAACTGATACACATACTTAAATGTATGCATAACGGACGACAGGTTTACAGTTTCCTACTGAAAATATTCATTACCGGTCGCAAAAATCTTCTCTGCTCTAGTTGAATAAAGTCGAAAAAAAGCTAGCGAAAATTTGGAGAGGCTACTATGGGTGTTGCTTGCATTTTCAGCGCTATAGATAATTGTGCTCTAGAAAGTAATAACAGCATCTGTTGACACTTGCACTAACTAGTTTCCAAAGTACAGAGCAGCTGCCAAGCTAAGATAGTCCCAATATGAGACTTCACAAGGTAAATGACTCATTGCTAGCAGTCGTGGCTGCTACAATGCAGTGGGTCTAATAAAGAACTTAGTCATCAGCATAAAAAATAGACCAAAGGGCCGCAAAAATGCGCTAGAATGTAGTAACGCGACCTTGTATTTGGTAGCGCATTGCAGCGTTATAGGTGATCTCGTTTAATGACTTTTAATTAATTAAGGTTCAGAATTTTAATTTCATGCATGCAATTTATGCACCATTGACTTATGCGTTCCTATATCGAGTACAGAGAACTAACAATTCTGAATTTAAATAAAAAATATCCATCAAACAAGATGACCTGTAACTATGCCTCGCTGTGTTTTATTCACTGGACTAGTTGAGGAAGAACTCGAGGTTGTCTAAGGGAAAACCTCAGAGAGAACGGGTAAGAATGTTACTCAAAGCTAATAGTTTGCACGGGCATATCACAAGTACTTTGTTGCAAGGATCACATGTCGAATGCATTGTCAGATTCACTTTTGTCAAAAAAGCCATAAATTTATGTCTTTGCATTGTGGGTATGCACATAGTTTCCCGGTACCCACCCGAGGCTTGCAAAATGCATGAGTTTATTGAGTATACAGCATATTTACTTATTTATCTATGGGAACCCCCTCAGTTAACAGTTGCTATAACCATTGAGATCAAAACTACCCACTGAATTTACTACCAATCACGCAAGCTCAAAATGGGCTTTCAAATACAGTAATCATTTCATTAAATTAGAAATTTGAAAAATGTTCTCTAATACCGAAATACCTGAATGTTTAACTCGATTATTTAACAATGCATAGAGCTTTAGGACTTGCCTTTAATATCACACCAATTATTATGCGCACCTCGATCGTCATTAGTTGTTTAATTTAAAATATTGATTAAGCCTTAAATATATAAAAATTACTGCTACACCACTCCAGTAATAGTAAAAAAAAAAACAACATTTCGCTCTCCTATATAAATGCCTTCTATAATTTATATATACATGAGCATCGAAGAAAATGGCAGCTCATGGCGATATTTTTCAGCAGTAAACGGTAGCAAACCATTTTATTGCGCGAAATAAACTCGCCCCGAAACATGGTAGTCCTGCAGCTCCTGGTGACGTGACATTGGAATGACCTAAGAACTGCGGGAAAACTCCGAGGCACAGAGTTTTTATACGTACTTCACTGTGAAGTAATTCTCAAAAGGTACTTCTATAGGTGAGACTTATTACATTCAATTTAATTTGACGACTCGTGCTGCAATCACGGCTATTCCTATAAGGAGTAAAAATTACACTTGGGCACATTCGAGGTATGGTCCGCCTGAAACTGATACGAACTAACTAGCATTCGCTCAACAAGAACCTTCATTGACTAGTAAGTTGAGACACAAAGACATCGCATAACAAGCTAAGTCTGCTGCTCTTTCAGACGGAAGATTCCACAGCGGACTCGCAGTGGGCCGACAGGGCGCCCAATATCTGCTGGAACTTGGTGTGGCGCTCCTGGGCGTCGCGCAGGGCGCCCCTGCAGCCGAACAGGAACTTCAGGTGGAACTCCGTCCGGAAGACATCAAGGATGAGGTCTTCGAGCGTCTCCGGGTCGTCCAAAATCAGGTCAGCGTTGCGTCGGTAGGCCGCCAGATTCTGAGCAAATGATCTTCCCTCCATGAGATGCAGCAGGAGCATTTGCAGGCCGTAGTCCGCTGCGGGGCTCTCCCACTGTAGCAAAACCTCGTCCTGGAATTGATATTCCAAGTTCAGTGCTTGGGATTAGACAACCAGTTTCTAAACTGCCTAAGAGAACTTTTGGCCGCGCTAGAAGCTAAACCGTTAATCAGCTACTGGGGCGGCCAATAATTCTGGTAAGGAAATAACTCTAGACATTAGTGAGTTTGAAAACTGCAAGTTACTTGGATTACAGAAATGTACAGCAAAACATTGGGATTTTTTGTTATGATATAAATACAGCTATTATAAATTTTCAATTTGGTGTGGTGGAAAAACTTTTTTAAATTGAACTTAGAGCAATTTTTGTTTTTGAAACACATGACAGGAATTTGGCATTTCAGGCAACTGGCATTATCGAATAAGATTTTATCCGCGTTGGATAGCCTATATATCTTTCAGTTGATCACATGACATGCGCTACAAAATAATCAACATTATATTGATAGCGAGGCTACTTCAGTGTGATACTTTTACCCCTGGCTGAAGAACGTTAACAGGTTAACTCATCGCTTGACCATTTTGAGACGGTTCTGCGCAGGAAGCAAAGAGCGTAACGGGAGGACTCACCAGCAATTAGTATCAGAAAGTGACGTCGATCATCGACAAATCTATGGCTGAGCAGCCAAGGAGTATTTTAACTAATCTCACCAGAAAAATCGTCTTAAATTGCGAAATTCATTACTAGTGTATAAATAAATCATGAAAATATATACTAATTTAGCAATTATCTATAGTAAATTGTTGTGAATGCTAGTGGAACTTCAATGCAGTAGCCCCGAATTTGGTCCTTTTTGGCGACCTGATTTAACTTATTCTTCTTAATTGAAGCCTTATTTACACTTTATATACAGTTCCCGGAGCTCTTCACAGAACATATATTCCTTACCAGCAAATATAAGCACCATTATAGCCAATTCTGTACGCGAGAGAAACCACAGTAATCAAACCAATTTGAACTTTCAATTGAGACATTATTTTGGCGCTGTAGTTGTTATTCTTTAAAACTTGTTCTTTTGCTATTATTTTTGACAGTGGAGTGCACTAGTATGTAAAACAGTCCGTAATATGGTGACGAAAAACAGCCCATGTTAATGATAATGTAATACCGAAGAAGTCGTGGCTATGTTGCTGTACTGGATTCCTTCGTCGTTGAGCTCATTTATTTGACAGTCAATTACTTTATTTCTCACAAACTGATATATGCAGGGGGAAATCAAGAGCTGTGACTGTGTGGAAATGATTACCATTGTTTCTCCTCCATGCAAGCCCTCGCTCATTGTATTTATAAAGGAAGTGACAGGAACAAGTGTATACGGACTGGAGTCTATCTCTCCACGTGACGTCACAGCTGAGATGGGGTGGCGGGCTGGCTTTTACCATTACTACCACCACCCCCCCCCCGCTCAAACCCAAGAATTCTAGACCTCTAGTGTGGTAGATTTTGATGTGCTGAACACAAATACACAAATTTATAGGGTACAGCTGTCGGAAATGAGTAGTTCTTGAGATCTTGATTTATTAATCTCGGCCATTCATTATATTAATAGTCCAGCGCAATTAGTTAGGAATCGTTATAATGAACAATTATATGGTACGAGGGAATTTTTTTTTTTTATCAAATTAAGATCGAAAACACTAAATCATGACGGAATAAGAACTCTATTCTTCTTGGTAACGTAGTTTTAAGCGAAAGTCTGTACATAATACACGAAATCAAACAATTGCGCAGTCACATGACGAACAGATCGGCTCGAGTGCGCAGTGGTTACGTGACAGACGAAAGAAAGCGCAGACGCACAACTCCACAGACAAAAGATAATTTTATTTAAGATTAAAACGATAAATTCACGAATCTTTTATCCAATGATGTATTACTTGTTAAGGCTAGGAGCGTAGGACTAGTTCTGTCAATGACAGCGGGATTAGGTAAACATTTCACAGACGAAAAATAAATTGTGGCAGTAGTGAGTACTAGTATTGATTTAACGCTAAATATAACTGTTTTAAAAAATTAGTACCTAACTAATTTTTTAAAACTGGGCATTTTCGACGGCAGTGACCTATAAAATTAGTGTTCAGGGCATCAATATCTATTAGATTAATGGTCCAAAATGTCCAAAAAATTCTCCTTATTTGTACAGCAATGTGTAAGCCGCAGCAACGTAATCGAATGTTTGATTAGGTGGCGTTGTAACATTTGCGTTAGCAGCACCGACTTTAAGTTTTTTAATAAGTGGTAAAATCTCGAAAGGCCTTGGGCATAAATTTCATCGCCAGAGGAGGCTTTTCGAATAAGCTATGATAAAGGTCTCGCGAGGCCTTGCACCAATCCTTGGCTGAAACTCATCTGACGGCAAGCTTGGATCGTAAGCTGGCGGGCCCAAGAGGGGCAATGGGCACAGTCCCTCTTGGGGAAGGCTGGAGGCTATCAATTTAGGTCTGGGAATTAGTGCAGTTTGACAAGTGGAGCGGAAAGGAAAGGTTCAGTAAGACCAGAGCTACGTACTTTTACCCTTAACGTCTTGATATCCTCGAGATCCCTCTCACAGAGCACAATGAAAGGCAGGATGTGCGGTATGATGGTGTTGGGCGCCTGCGGGTTGTTGCACTCGTTCATCGCCTTCAGTGTAGAGCGAAGCTTCGACTCGAAGCTGAATGCGGAGTCGGTGAACTTTTGCCGTACCATGTGCCACGTGGCCGTCAGTCTCTGGATCTGGGAATGCCAAACGTTTTAGTTAATTGATGCAGGAATAGAGCATATCATCAGGTACCGAACCCATTATGACCGATTAAAATGTCAGCTTCTTTCGGAAATGGCATTGTTTGAAACGCCTTCCTACAGTACGCTCGTGCTTATAGCATTAAGCAATAAGTACTACGGCACGTACGGACCCGTCAAAATTGAAGGCATCCGCATCAAAGAGGGCTACCGCGATCCATGTCACCTTCTTGAGCAAATTAAGATTTTGCAGACATACCCTTACAATGCAAAAAAAAGCAATGTACGTACCTCCTCGCACCGTATATACAAACTAAGTTCGAAAATAAAATAATTGGCAAATTTTTGTTTACTAGATCGTTTCGGTATTGAACTGGTCATATCAACCTACAAGCAATACGGACAAATTTGAACAGGAGACAACGCATATCACAAGCGACGATGGTAGAGAAGTAAAAAAGACTCACTTGAGGGTTACAAAGACCAAGCATAATATTATTGAAGCCATATAGGTTGCCCGTAGCAGTCTTGGTGTCTATGGCAATTTGTATCCACCGATGTATCAGCTCAGCACGTAGTCTGATGTCTTCTTCTTTAAGTATAGTTACGGCCACCAACAGTCGCATACACTCCGTCCTGTAACACAGCAACAGAAGTTATCGTTGTTTCAATGGAAAAATCCTGGCTCTCGCCATGAATTTGCAAAATAAGTACCTAAGCAAAAGAAAGGCTCTTATCATGTTGAATATTTCGCATATGTTCAGGTCCGGAGGCACCACCGTTTTTGTAGCGCTCACGACAGTGTCAGCAAACGAGATTAAAGGAGATTATGAAAGGCATCCTTAAAGCGAACTCAGATGAAGAAGCGAAAATCTAATTTTTTATGCTTTAATCCTACCGTGCTATTTCGGTACCAGAGCTTTTTTCCCCTATAAGAAAACAAGAGGAAAAATAGTGAAAGAAACCATGTCGTGAAATAACACAGCACGAGCAAGGTAATTTCTATTGAGTAGTTTCTGCATAGCTCCCCAAAATATCATGACTCATGACCAATATATTATGTTAATTGGTTGCTAGCCATCCCTTTATTAGCTAGAGAGCACTCTGAGGGCGCATACCTACCTCCGCCAAGCAAGGTAACGGTAACGATGCAGGTTGAGAAACCATATTTTTTTTTCTCCATATCATAACCAAAATCTAATCATTTGTGCCCTCTGATAATATTAACAATTTCTGTAATTTTCTTGAATGTCAGTTCGTAACTTTTTGAGTTATGCTACTAACAAACATTATGATAAACATACGTTAAACACACAAACGGACCAACTAATCATCACCAAAATTGAAGCATTTAGGTCTTTTAATATAAGATTTTAACATTTAATACCTGTAAATTTCATACAGATCTATCAACAATCTTTTGAATTAATATGCTAACAAACATAAAAACACAGCGATAAACGAACAAACGAACGAACAGATCACAAAAATTTGGTCATTTACTCTTGGTATTATACCAAACAGCTCACGTACATTTCATGTAAATCCGTACATAATTTTTGGAGTTATGGCCTTGAAAAAATAGGCAGACAAAAAAAAAAAAAACAAACGGATGAACGGATTTTCACCCAAAGTTATTCATCTGTTACTGTTGACATGCTAAACAATCCCTGTAAATTTCGTAAAGATCCGTTCTTAAATCTTCGAGTAATCTTTGAGACAAACAGACAGACAAAGGGACATACATACAAACACAACAAAAACATTACCTCCTTGCCGGAGGCAATAAATTCACCAAGTGTAGTAGCAGAGATGGATCCTACTACCGGCATATGCCAAATTTTAATAAGACTATAAATGACTTGGAATGAGGTTTAAGGCTTATTCCTTTTGCCATATCTGGAGTAGGTGGGGGAGATTTAGAGGCTTGCTACTTTGGTTCAAGCTCCAGTTATTTTTTTGAAAAGCCCAAAATCTGAATTTTACATTTACATTGCATTTGCTGCAAACTCCACTCATCAGGGATAAGCCCTGAATGACCTCAATTCTAAATCCACTCCTAGTGGGAAGATTTGTAACTTTTTTTTTATTAATGGAACTGAAATAATTGCATATGATAGTGTGCTAAACCTTTAACAAATAATCCTGACCGCTGTTGTTATTGAATAATAATAATAGTCAAGTCGGAATAAGGCTCTAGTCAACAGAATTAAACTCTGATACAGAGTACAAAGAAACCAGCGTTCATTTCGCTTCAATAATTTTTGAACGGATAAAATTATTCTAACATGTAAACAAGCATCGAGAAAAATATCTTATTTGTTCATTTTACATCATTTTTTGAAATCTTATAGAATTTCTTTTTGAAAAAAATATGACTGAATCTGATTTGGTATTTGATTAAATGAATATACAATTGAATTGTCTCGACAACAGCCGCCACGGTAGCTGCATGCTTCCGTTCTCAGCTCTGACACCTTGTATCGCTCGTTCGATGCCCCGTGAGGCACACGAGCTCTTTGCAGATCTTGGTGTGCTGACTCGGCAGTTGTGTGTGCNNNNTCTCGGGTCATTTGTTCCTTCCGTCAAATTGGCGCCATAGTTCTTGGTGACCCGAGGGCGACTGCGACTACACTTGCTCATCTGTGGCCAGTGGGTCTATATCCGCAGCACAAACCAGTGCATGTGGGTTTTCCGGGTGAGGGTGTGGTCTAAGTTGACTTTACCTTTACAACTTGGGCACAGCTTTTAACAAACGACTCATGACTGCAATACAAACGTATGTTGAAGCGAGCTAACAAGCGCTAGTAAATGGAATTACATCTTACATAAAATGTTTTAGGGGGTCTGTACCAGGACATAGCAAACACACTTTTGGTTTATTCATAAAAACAAACAAGACCCAGTGCAGTAGTAGTTACCTTTCAATGAGATCCTTCCTAAGCTGCGATCCCTGAGGTAAGGTGATCATCTCAATGCCCATGTTAACACCGAGTCCAAAGTCTTGCGACGGCAGCCCATTTAGCACTTCCAGGTCAGCGTATGTCAGGTGCGCCGCCAGTATTCTGACCACAGAAAATAGTTATCAACTTACTTTATAGTTCGGTTGATAATACTTATAGAATGGGAGAAACCAGCGCACAAGTGCACATCGAGTCTGAATAGTATAGACTAATATTATATTCAGAAGTTTAAGTCTCCATCTCCACAACAAAGGTGACATCACAGAGGAAAAAGAAGGGACATGGTATGACGATAGACACGTGGAACCCATGCCCTAGGGTGTTCCCACACATGATTAACGCGCATGGGAACAGCAAGTCGAGAAAGAAGAGGAAGAACAGATAGAAGGAAGATCAGTAGGAGGTTCAGAAGGAAGCAAACTGCAAAGTGGGTACGAAAGACAGACGTCCCGAAGGTCTACCTAATGGCTAAGGTAACTTACACGAGCCCCCTGGGATCTTCGCGCCCCATAACATAGGATAGGCGAACCAAACTAATCTAACTCTATGGCCTATATCCCATCCTGTGCCCCCTAGGGGTTAGTAAATAAATCATTTTGTCGAAGTTGAAACAACATACGGTAATAAATACTCTCCTGGTAAAAAAAAAAGTCGAGACTATCAACCAACGTTTTCCCGAAGGTCAAGCTAATGCCGGATCCATACGATGGGACACGTCCGCGTATGCTCTCTTTCTTGATCTCTAGCAGCCTTTCAAGCAGGGCACGCCTCGCTGTTCCGCGTACCAAGCAACTTCGGGTCGGAATAGCGGCACATATCCAGCTTAGAAAACTGCTAGCGAGTGAGGAGAAAAAAATAGCAGAGAGAGCAAACACAGACGTGTACACGCATGCTGCCCTAGGACACGTCCCATCGTGTGGATCCGGCACAAGGCAACTTACAGGGTCCACCTTGAAGGCGCTACTCCCCATAACGTAGGGTCGGCGAACCTAAGTAACCTAACCCTATGGCTCGTCCTATTTTCACTGAGGGGTGAATACTATAGACTAGAAAAACAAAATAGTATCGGTAAGGCTAAGAAAAAAGGATGACGCAAAATGGGCGCGGAGAGACAGATGTCACAGAAGCGCAATTACGGCTACAGTAATCGAGGGCGTCCGGTTGCACGCGAGACGGCAATATTACGTAAGAAGTAAACTGCCATTATAGCAGACGCTCTACACCAAGATATTATTATATATAGTATTTGCTCTACGTTCATATTTCTACTATGGTAGGCGATTATGCAGAGTGAAAGCAGTAGCCCTAACTAAACATAATTTGATTTAACTCAACATAACCTAACTTCGATTGCAAACGGTAGATTGGTCATATGGTTGGTAGAACAAAAACCGTGGGTAGAGCGCCTGCTATAAAGGCCGGTCCAGACGCTACATAAGGCAAAAAATTTTGTCTGCGCAGTTCAACACGTTGCAGATAAAACGCGATTAGATTGGAAAAAGTGCGCAGTTTTGAATCCTGCACAAGACGGTGCAGTTGCAGGGCTAACTGAGCTAGGGGAGCATATATATTCGGGAACTGTGCGGACAAGACGGAACATGGAGACGAAAGCGCCGTTTTCCGATTTAATTCAGTAGGCGACAATGGCTGACCTTCGGCAATGTTCTCGAGAGTTTCTCACAGAAGTTATTACATTTTACGAAACTTTACAATGCATTTGGTGTGTCAGAGCCAAGGATTATAGTGGCAGGAATAAAAAGGGGACGGCTTATGAAAGATGAGTGGAAAAATTCAAAGAAACTGATGCAACTGCCAACAGAGAAACTGTTGTAAAAAAAAAAATAACTCTCGGAGACCTCTTTGAACGCCGCATAATTCTGAAACGTTCCAATCTTTTTTTTTTCAACAAGATAACATGTCAAAATTGACCAAAGTAGTACCTACTCCATGACGATATTACAGGAAACTGGTGCGAACATGTGCACCGTGTAGACGCTCTAAAATTGTAAGGTTTTCACTCCGACTTAACAAGACTGTCGGAAATTTTTTTCAAAATGTAGCGTCTGGACCGGCCTTAAGAGTACCAACTAAACAAACCTCTAACCAGCAGAAATATTTGCTAAATGACTTCCGTAGTGACATCACAAAACTGGTGACTATCCCAAACGTTAGCAAGCAACATGTGGTCCAACTAACAGTGTATGGCATGATATCTCCAGCTCACGATGAACGTTCAGTCATACTAAAAGATATGGAGCACTATGAGCACCGTGACCTCAGTCTTACAATACCAGCTGGGGAACTATTAGCATTTCCACCTCAGCCATACATAATATTGGGGGTTTTCTTGCCGTATTAGATACGAAGAGTATATAACAGTGATCCAATATTGTATGATATAGTTTAGAAGTTGAGTCGATCTCAGATAAGTCCTATTAGAACAGTCTTGGCCAGGTGCACCATGTCTGGCAGGAAATAAGGCGCGAGCATCTTCCAACTCCACACGGCTCGGCCGAACGAAATCGCTCAGGCGTGCGGCGCAGGGAAAGAGACGAAAAACGAAAAGAGAAGAAGACAGAAGAAAGCGAACACTCGTGCGGGGGGGTCCCTTCCGTGGCCCCTCTATACGGGAGCAGATAGGAGTCCCATGGGATGGGTCGCCTACCACCATTCGGCGGCCCCCCTCGCGGAACAAAAGGGGAAACATAGAGAACCTACCTAACTTTGCAAAACTAACCTGCTCAGCAGGAACTGCGGTCAGTTGCTACATCCCCTGCGGAGAAGGCACTCGATCGGGTGCGTGAGGCCCAAATATATTGTGGCAGGGAAAGGGCCGCCAGAATATACCCCTGAGGGCCCTCAGTCATACAATAGCAACAGGGGATATGGGGTACTATGAATGCCATGCCGTAAGGCCTTGGTTGCACAGTGTGACCCGTTGGCACCAGTTCGCGCCGAGCGCTTGGCTTGCTGCGTCGAGCAGCAGCGTAGTGACTCCAGTGTAATTGACACAACCCATGGGAAGACATCCACAGTCTCAAAGGCAGAACTCACAAATATCTGTAATGTAAATAAAGTTGACGTACCTGGACCCAGTCTCCATGAGTGTATTCCTCACTCCGTTGAGCGCAGTCCCATCCAGAGGAGAGTTCTCATTGTGAGGTAACAGGAAAGTACTGAAGGTGTCCAGATTATAGCAGGACGGGGGCTCCATATCGGGTAAAGTGAATGGTGGAGTGTCTTCTGCTAGTGAATCGTCTTCTATGGGAGCAATGCCGCCTTCCTCCACCAGAGAACTTTGGCTATCACGACTGCAAGATAAAATATCTAGCTATAAACATAATAGTGACAAAGATAGGTACTCGTGGGCGTTCTTTCGCCATTATTTAATGAACGGCACCGTACATATTGGTGAAACGTTTCATGTTAAGAGATGTATGTTATGATACTGTTTCTCCTGAGTTATGAGAAACATTTATCAACGCAACAATGAGGAAAAATAATCAACACAAAAATTCCGCTAACATACTTCACCATTGCGTTAATTCGTGACTCGAACTTAAATTGAAAATTGACGACAGACGATACACACAAAAATAAATACCTAGCGACATTGCTTACAGTATAGCTACATCCCATATACCACAAGTGTTATGAATGAACACTGTTATCTCACCACATACGTTGAGTATATAAGTAGCTACACAATATGCAAGAAAAATTACGCTTCTAGGTTACCAACTCTTCGATAAACAAAGATCTGCGTGAGCATAAGCCTTGACTATTCAATTTCGTAAGACGCTTTACCAATTTAAATTAGAAGAGTATCTCGACTTCCGACAATTAAACTACCATAAAACCCAAATGTTCATGTATCTGCGCAGAGAGCTGTTAGAGCTGCACGCAACTTTCTAACTCACTTTCTTGCATCACTTGCAGTTGTTTGGATGGAGTCACCAGATCCATTACCGGAGTCGGAGCCAGAAGGATGATACACTTCGGACAATCGAGAAAACCTGGGATTCTGCTCGGTAGCGCCAGGGACCGACGGGCTCTGGGAGGCTGGATGAGCTTCAGCGGCTTTGGTCGACGACCCCTCGTCCCCTTCCTCTTTCTCGTCAATTTCAGCATAGATGCGATCGGTGACGTGGATTGGAGGCTTCCGAGGTTTGACTTTAAAAGATGGAACGCGGGAGGGTTTGGGAGGAGGTTTGTGCACCTCCGATGTGGAGTCCGAGGGAGGGAGCGGAGATGACTGTGGAAGCGATAATTCCGTCTTGCCGACATGCATGCGGCGCGGGAGCGATTGTGTCGAGGCCGTCAGGTCCTTCTTCTGTCGGGGGCCGATGACACCGTCGCAGCTGTTGCTTCTGTCGTCTGCAGGTAAATGCATTTCGTGTAATCGATATTATCATTACTGTGATATTTATCATTTTAGCTTAAGCCTCCATACTGCGAAAATACTAAATTAAATTTCGAAAAAAGAGATGAAACGAGACAAAAACTCATAATAAGAGTAAGAAAACAAGACTTGGAATGTTATCAAATCTTCTGGACAGTTCTCCCAAACAAGCAGAAGTAGGCTTAGTGTGCTAAGTTTGCTAGCGCAGCGATTCTAAGCCGCATTGCGCCGAACGTCTTTTACAAACAAGCAAGACGAACAAAAGGATAAGTAGCTATAGGAAAAAATGCATCGCTGTAGTCATCCAGAACAATCTAGCAAACAAATACAAAACACATATTTGTCCTCTGCATGTAGAAGTTTCCATATCTCAAGGCCAGCAGACTACCAGAGGGCTATACAGAAAAGCGGAAACTTTTGAAAACCCTAATAATAAATAACTACCTAACAGTAATCAGATAGGCAAGAATTACTATCAATGAAGATTTGTTACAAGATTTGGGTGTTTCCTAGTTCTGTGATTGATTACAAGGATTCTGGTTATTCTGTTGCATATTAGATTAGAACTGTTTGCATACACTTGCAAAGATTACAGTACGCCGGACGCAAAGTGCTTTGAGAAAGAAGTAAATACGAACGCTTCCCTGGATAAATCGCCAGAATCTGCCTAATAAACGTTGGCGTAAGTGCAGATTCTGGGGCACATTACGCCATTCTTGCGTGACTGGTCACCATTATGGCATCATTCTATCACAGGATCACAGAGCTCAACTGGTGGGTTTATTTCGCAATTTCCGTACCTGCCAATAATCCCTCCTGAGAGGACCGTCGCTGCTGCTGCTGCTGCAGATCAGCCACCGACGACCGCACGATGCTGCAGCTCACGCCCTCGGGGGACGTGGGAAGTTGTAGTGGTTGGCGGTTGTCGTACGTCCTGAGAACGAAATCAACATTGTCGGTAGACGTAGGAAAAAAGGAAGGAAGCAAGCACAGTGGACACGGGAAAAAATGGAAAAGAAACGCATGTGGTTTCCTACTGGACTAGACAAACCAGCCTCATACACAGCAGCGTACTTCATTAAAGAGCGTGGAAACAATGGTACTCCTACCACAACGCAGAATTTTAATTGGGTCTTTATAAGGCTAAATAAGGTTAATGCCGTTACACGAGGAGTGAAATTCATTAAATACAGCTATTGTAGGAATAGCCATACTTGAAAGCATACCTACACACCGCTTGGCTGAAATCAATGAATTTAATGAACATATGTTCGATGTAAATAAAACACTTGATGGTTCGTCTGACCGGCAGCTGGCGAGATGATGTCAAGTACGAGACCCGGAACTGGATTTGGCCTCAAGTCTACAAACTAAATAACCCTGCAAGAAGATTAGTGTTATTATTAAAATGTTCAGAAGTTTAAGTCCATACCAAAGGCGGTATCACAGAGGAAGAAAGAAAGGACATATAGGTAGTAGGTAGGACGATGCACATGTGGAATCCATGCACGAAGGTTTTCCTACACAGGATCAATGGACATGGGAGCAGCATTATTATTTTTATATTGAGTAGTTTGGGCCTCCGTCTCCACAACAACGCGATCTGACAGAGGAAGAAGCAAGAGACATACAGTATGACGAAAGAAATATGGAGAATTCATGCACTAAGGTTTTCCTACACAGGATCAATGGGCATGGAAACAGCAAGTCGGGAGAAAAGAAGAAGAACAGATGAAAGTAGTAAGATCAGTAGGAGTATGAAATCGGAAGAAAGCAAAGTGGGCACGGGGATATACAATATCTGAAAAGAAAAGTGGGAACCGTAAACAAGGGAAAGAAGAACAGTAACAGAGAACAGAGCAAACTAGAACACCTCTTTGGCGTAAGACCATCACCCGCGGTGGGAGCAAATTTCATCGACGTTATTTTTTATGGCCAGCTAATCCTAGTTTTCTGGAATGGGTCATATCGAGGGCAGCCCACCACACTCGCTGCAGAAAATCATGGACATAGCTCAACTCCTTCTACATGTTTTTGGGTGGAGAACAAATTTTATCGCCGTCATTTTTATGGCCAGCTATTCCCAATTTTTTGGCATGGGTCACATCGAGGGCAACCCACCAGACTCCCTGCAAAAAAATTATGAACATTGCTCAACTCCTTCGACCACTTATTGGGTGAACAGACAAATATATATACAAATACTGAAGAAAACAACGAGAAGCAAAATAAGAAATTTGGTTACCCACGACACGTTTCGCCGTGCCTCGGCTCATCAGGTGGGAGGGTTGAAGATGGTCGAAGGTGATGACATTAAGATTTTCTGAAAATTTAACCAGGTTTTGACAGAAAGATGTAGCTGTGATACCGAGTTATCCAAAGCTTTAAAAATAATTTTCAAACAAGCAAATGTTTGTTCAATTTTGAAACATTGTCCGCTGCGTCAAATTTACATAGGTTAGGTTAGTCAAAGTTGAGTGATGTTCATTGTTCATGTGCAGTTTCGATCCTCCTGACGACAAATGACAGGTTAACCTACGACTCAGAGTTGTTCGAGTCAAACCAATGTAAGTAGTGCTTGGGCGAAGTTTACAACCTTCATTAGGGCAAGAGAAGCGATACACTACATTGGTTTGCTGAAAGCCATGTGGTCGATTCGGGTTATTTGTCATTATTAGGTTAGAAGATTTCGAGTTCTAGTAGTAGTCTTGTAGTCGACGCAGCGGACAATGTTTCAAAATTGAACAAACATTTGCTTGTTTGAAAGTTAGCTATTTTTAAAGCTTTGGATAACTCGGCATCATAGCAACATATTTCTGTGAAAACCTGGCTAAATTTTCAGAAAATCTTAATGTCATCAGATTTGACCATCTTCAACCCTCCCACCTGATAAGCTGAGGTACGACGAAACGCGTCGTGGGTCCTAAAATTTCAACTAAATATTTTGGTTCTCATCTAATTCTTCAATATTCAAATATATATAATCAAATCTTCAACGAAATCACTGTCACCTCTCTTACTTTGTTCGGTGGTGATAAACATTATCAGGAGGAGAATAAATACTAAAGAAAGTAAAGTGAGCACGAAAGTCTCTTAACTAAAGCCACGATATTTATGAGGTCTTTCTGGAAGCGCTGCTCTTCAGAACATAAGACGGGCGAACCCGATTAATCTATCCCTATGGCCCATCCTTTTCACCCTTAAGAGGCACCACATGCTTAACCATTTATTACACGAATTAATCTACCTTGCTCGTGTGAACAACACTATTTGAAATGTTGTACATAGACTTCACTATATGATATAAAGGTTAGGAAGAAAACTATTACCTCGGGATGGCGGGTTTGGAGGGAGGGCCGCCATTACTGACTCCGACGGCAGAGGCTGCGGGGTCCACAGCAGCCACAGCTTCTCTTTTGTATAGAGACTCGTAGTAGCTTAGAGGCTTCGTCCTGGAAACGGAAACAGGGGTAAGTATTTGGCATAGGCTCACTTGCACCAATTTAAATGTAAGTATAGCAAAAATGGAAGTTAACTATTTCAGGCGATGGCAGTAGCCGCTTTGATAAGTCATTCGCTAAATAAAACCCGATTAAATTTTCTCCACGTTACCAAGGAATATCGAAGCAGATTTCCTCTCAAAGAATCACAACAGTATTAATTTTCACTAATTATGTCATTATTTTTACTCAGAAAATGTGCAGCATTTCCAGCAGCCGATTTAAAAAGATGACGGTACTAGTACATATCTGTACAGGAGACCCCCGATTAAAATGAGGGATAGGAGGCTAAGTTAATCGAATAAGTAGTAACTGAACAATCTTCTACGTCGTTTATATGCTATGTTAATTGAGGAATGGTGTATATTTTATATCTTAATCGGGGTTTCGGGATTTAAATCAAGGCTATTTTATATCGAATTTTATGTTATTCGAAAATATTTTAACCGGAATTTTCCTGCATATAGCTAATAGTCTGTTAATATACTAATTATATACGGCAATTGAGAAAAAATAGCTTTGGCGAACATCCAAGAAATGTTAGATGGAACCATGACCCAGGAAGTAAAAGGATGAATTATTGTTAAGTTGCAGAAGTCAAATACACTTTAGGAAACGTCAATTAATAGAAAAGGTCAACTTCTACATCACATGCAAATTCTTCGCCGAGTGCGTCACAGAGAATGCTGCCTGAATTAGCAAAAATAGGCGCTATTATCGATGAATATTACAGCTATAATTATTATACAACCATTTTTATTAAAAGCCAGAAAATATTTTAAGATCGTTAGAAAGGAACAAAATGTCATGAAGTGTGTCAGAAAACGCGGTGAACTCCTACAGAGGGGACGAAAACAGAACAAAAGTGTCAGTTTCAAACTGAATATGAGAAGAATGAAATTGAGCAAGAAATACGAAACAGTCCCGAAACTCAACAAAATGCTGATAGGCAAAGAGTCCAAACACCTAAAGGTACAAAGTCAAGGGCGCTTACGACGAAAATGCCTAAAAAACCGGACGAAAAATCCAAAACGAAAGAAAAAATGAAACAAACAAACAAAAGATCCCTTCCCCTCAGAATAAAGCCAATAGATTATTATTATACTGTGTTTAGTATAAGATGGTATAAGCCTCCATAAATCAGTACTAAGCTGTTCTAAGAGAGAAAAAGGAAGGACATACAGTACGTCGATAGTCACGTGGAACCCATGCACGTAGGTGTTCTCACACAGGATCAACGTCCATGGAAACAGCAAGTCGAGAAAGAAAAGAAAACAGAGAAACGTAACATCAGTAGAGTATGAAAGCAGAAGAAAGCAAAGAGGGCAAAAAAAAAAAAAATCAAATACCGTACCGTACACGCAAAGAAACCTTATATAATTGAACGCTTCGTGTATTCATTTACTTCGTGCTTGCTCTTAAGAAAATAGGACAGGTTGTAGAATTTGTAATTAAGTTAAGTTTTCATAGAGATCGATGACCAGGTTGCAGAAGATGGCGAAAGTGGTATCCATATCCCTTTATCTGAAGACACTTCTTGCTTGAAACACTTCTTGTAACAGGAACAATACGGTATGTAACGGTACAGCTTTTTCTTCAGGTCACGACGCATAAATTCGGCAAATGATCAACGGAGGACTCACGAACTGATGATTTTTCACGGGCAGTAGACAATTATTTCTTCTAGCTTACTGTCTTTCTCTAAAGGAGAAAATTCCTTCAAAGGCCAAAATTTCAGCACTTGAACGATGCAGATATCATCAAATACAGTAGGTATTATGGCTACGGTGCACTCATATTGCATATAAACTGACTGGAGTTGCATTCATGTTTATTGCAGTGTTTTACTCAAGATTTTACTTGTGCCTCTCACTATGGAAGACGCACGTTTAATTAAAAAGGAGCATAGGGAACATAAAAGAAGAACGAGACTACTACTGTCTCTAGAACGAAGTCGTGCTACCAATGGAGTGAGATGAAACGGCTATACGAAATAGTGTCAAGAAAGACTTGAAGCATGCAGAAAGGTTACAGAAGAGAATAAGAGCTGCTGATACGCGTGAGCAGGAAAATGTGGAAGCAGCAAGTAAGAGATAAGAAGACCAAAGGACGAAAACCCGACAGAGGATTAATAAAAAAAATGAAGAAGCAAGTCAGAGAAGAGAAGATTTCAAAAGGAAATATCGATTACTGCGTAAATTTTTCACACACGGGTACACTAGTAATAGATAAGTGCGCTATTCACTAGCCTATACAATAATCCCATAGCTAACGTAGACAACCAACTCGCCTGTTAACAGGAGAGATAATTTTGGCTCCAGTGGCTTTAGTAATAATTTTCTTGTTGCCAACATAAGCACAGATGAGGTCAGGTATGGTGTCGTACGAGTCATCCTCCAGCTCGTACTGAGTGCGCTCGTACACGGTGTCCGGCTGTACAGTCGTCTGGAACAGAAACACAAAGGTTTAAGTCATTACCAATCTCACTCACGAGTATTTTAAGTTGGATTAGCATAGGATACTTTAGGAGACTGAGGAATATTTTCACTACGATTGAAGGTTTTTGTGATCATACATGTGTAATGCCACGCTCAATCTAGTAATTTCCTCTTTGGATTGGTTCAACCAGTATCAGTCAGTGTCATTTGAACAATGATGAGTGAGAATATACGATATGCATTACATAAAAAGACGGTGCGAAAAGCGTTTGACCTCAAGGTTGCTTGAATTTCATTAGTTTCATTTTTTCTGTTAGCGTGGTGAGGAACATTTGCGTTGAGTTTTGTGAGTCAACAGAACCGACAAAAATTGGTTAACGTTTGAACCAAAGGGATAATAGATTTTTTGAAGTGATATTAAACTCGGAACTAGAACCAATGTCCCATTGTGTCCACCATTTGTTATGATTTGAGCCAACCTTATATCGCGGTTAGATGCCACACGTGTTAATGGGAGACATTTGTTGTCACTGATTCAGAAGTGGCGCTTCAAAGTCAAAATTTCCGCGAACATTTCGACTTAGTTTTGGTGATGTAAATCAGTTACAGTGACTCGGGTTGCATCTTGTGACCCCTTACGGATAAACATTCCACCAGCTAAGTTGGCGTAGTTCACCTATTTGACGAACTACGAAAAAAGAGTTTTTAGAACACCTCCGTACACACTCGTACATTTCTTGATGTGTTGTTATTATTATTTGTTAGTTCCCCCCTGCAGCTGCGATCTTTGTATATAGCTATGGGTTTCTTGTAATTTTATTCTGAAATAAATTCTAAGTAATGTTTCAATGGGAATGGCTACAATTTATTCTTACCTTTTGTATTACGAAATGTAGAACTTTGCCGTCCCAGAAGCATGTGAGGACGAAGTTGCCAGGTTGAGTGGTGCAGTCTCTGTCCAAATACTTTGTTAGTAAGTAAAATAAAATGAAAATAATAGGACCTTCGAATCACTTAGTACACAAGGACGACACGAGCGTGATTTTAGTTTCGCCTTAAACTTAAATACAGATTTATTGGTAGAGCAAAGAACAGCAACAGATAACAGTAGGTATATTTGCATTTTTTTATGTACACGATAAAGCGAGAAGACCTATTCTTATTTTTAGAGCTAGTGGCCCGCACAGTTACTAAATGGGGCGTAAGCAATTACTTCCGCGAAACCGTCGTTTTCTTCCCACTTTTTTCGTGGTTCTGTTATGACGCGTAAATATGATTAGATCGATCTTTCGTCGTTTATTTCTACAAAATTTCTCATCAATGGGCAAAAGCTTTACTGTGGAAAGAAAGTGAAATTTAGGGCCCATGATACCATGATTTTAAAAATTTGGCGTAGTAACAGTCTTTCGTCGCTAAGTAAATAAACTGCTCATTTCTAAGGTTTCATATCGGGATGGAGAGACTAACCAAGCAAGCAGCCAACAAGCTGTGTTAGTACCTCTATAGAGGAAGCATCAGTACCGCTTGGTCCACCTTAACTTCTGAAATTTCGTTGTAGTTTTATCCACAGCTACCATGGACACCTCCAGGACGGACTACTCACAAAATCGAGAACTGGCGCAAACAAATAACTTCTCGTCATTTCACAAGAATATGTCAGTCATAAACAACTGTGTCACCCTCACCGAATAACTACGAAATGTCATCACAAAAATTAAAAACTCACCTGACTAGAAAATGTCCGTCACAAAGAACAATTTCCTCGGCCCGATATCTCGGTATGTTGCCGTGGTACCAGGCGTGGGAGCGCAGATCCTTCGAGTCCAGACTCAGCTCCCACTCGAGCATGTGACTCAGATCGTCTGAGTCAGCACATTCCAGAGACAGCCCTGAGTCGTAATTGAAGCTCTGACGGAACAAAAACAACAACTTATAATAAAAACAACCACTTATAAGGCAGAATTCTTAGGCACGATTGAAAATGCACTCATTTAAACAGACATCTGGAATATTTCAATACTCTGAGACAAGAGAAAGCTGTGTCAAAGTGAACAATTTCACGCACAAACGAAAGAAATTATGTAATTTTACCGATATCTTATAAATATAAATAAGAGAGCAGTGATCTTAAATAAACAATTTCGAAAGCAGGAAACACAAACAGGAACTTTGTACACATCGTGAAAGTTACAATTAAGACTCTTGCACGGAAATATTCAAAACATCATCTACAATGTGTTTGAAAGGAAACTCGGCATTTCTACAAATATTACAAAACAAATCTCGCTACAGAATACACGAGGCAAAAAAATATCAGTGGTAATTATAAAGAATAACGAAGGTGACCTGCATTAGCATCAATACCTACTGGCCGGATGCTAATTTTGTAACTAAAACTCGAGTCTCCAATAAAAATACCATTAAAAAAGGGCACAATGACTTTTTGAACCACCCGTATTTCTCTGTTTATCTTGAAGGAACACCTTCACACACCGGTCCTAAGCACCGAGGTGAAAATTAGTTTGCTGCGGAAATAAAAAAAGGCTTTTAAATACGTTACCTAAAGATCGGAAGTAACAAGAACCCTTTCGCTAATGATGGTACCTCAGGAACCCCAAATATCGATACATTATCAAAAGAAACACGTTTCTATCCTCGATGATTCTAACGGCATATATAGCAGTCTGTTCAAAACATTTGAAAATTTTGTTCTTGCCCTAAATTGCTTAAAAACTAATGCGCAAAGGTTAATAGGAGCAGCAGAAAGCACTTTTTGCTGCTAAACTGTAGACCAAACAGTTACGCGAACGCTATGTTAACTGACTAAAATATGGAGGTGACCCCAGTTGTTTTTGTGCCATTACTTTGATGAAAAACAAGCGACGCTTGAAAAGACTCCTTTATTTCGTGGCCCCAGCACTGTACTGCAGTACAGCAAAGCTGAATTACGGACCACTGCAGATATCAGATCGGAAGAAAATGCCCTGTTCTCCAAAAAATATGTACATCAGGTGCCTATCGAAGCATTTCTGTCCACAAGTTTTCACAGAAACTGGGATTCCTTGTACAGAAATTTATTTTCATCTTACTGATCCAGGCTGAAAAAATTTCATTCATTTTCGTTTCAATATCTGGTAAACATCGTATAGTTTTCGATTTTCCCCAGGGGTCATACGAGGAACAGACAGGGAGATCGATCCCTAGGAGCACCATCTGAGGGAGCCAAATTCCGCTTGGAATATAATTACAAACACAATAACATGAAAATAATCTTTTGATCTCATTTCGGTACTTCGAACGCCGCTATTTCTGCAGAAAGATGCTTTAACTCCAGAAGGTATTTATAATAAATTCAACTGAAGAGACTAAAAAAATTAATTAGTTCATAATATAGGAAGTCCGTATTTATAGAGCGCTACTGTATGATTCTAACCTGATGAATTTTATTATACTATCAATTATTGTACTTATTTTTATGCAAGTAACGGTATATTAACAAACACTTCTGAATGTTTTGGGACATAAAGATTAAAGATTTACGAAGTGATGAATGCTGTTCATGCCGATTACAAGTGTAGTGAATATGGACTCCATATATAAATTTTAAATTTCAAAATTTTAAAAACCGGTATTTATAGAGCGCTACTGTATGATTCTAACCTGATGAATTTTATTATACTATCAATTATTGTACTTAT
This sequence comes from Parhyale hawaiensis, assembly GCA_001587735.2. NCBI lineage: Eukaryota > Metazoa > Arthropoda > Malacostraca > Amphipoda > Hyalidae > Parhyale > Parhyale hawaiensis. The sequence goes on along the minus strand of LQNS02278174.1, from coordinate 25,378,333 downwards.
TTTTATGCAAGTGACGGTATATTAACAAACACTTCTGAATGTTTTGGGACATAAAGATTAAAGATTTACGAAGTGATGAATGCTGTTCATGCCGATTACAAGTGTAGTGAATATGGACTCCATATCTAAATTTTAAATTTCAAAATTTTAAAAACCGAGAGTAAGAAATCAATGATTCTGTCGATAATGCAAGAAAAACAAGCCTACTGGTCGAAAATTGATGACATTACTACAAATGTAATAAATTAGACGAAAGAAAACAAGGATTCTGATAAAATAAATATTAAACTACCATATTATCGGCACAAATGGGTTAACTGCGACGATATATGCGCCAACCACTAAAAAGTAATCGACTAGTTTTGGTAGTAAATAAATCGTTTTGTCGAAATGGAAACAGCATACGGTAATAAATACTCGTATCACAATTATGTGCCGATATTTCGGTAAGAAAAAAAATTCGAGACTATCGACGAAGTTTTCAAAAATTAATAAAAGAAACTCGACAGATCAACATTTATCAGAGTCCAGCGTGTAAACATTAGCTTGCAACACTTGGGAGCAGACTGTGTGAAAAAATCTTTTCCAAAGACAAAAAACTTCTCCAAAAACGCATAAAAGCAAGAACAACAGCGCAAACAATCGGCAAGCCCTGAAAGTTCCAAGCTGAATTTCATGCTTCAAAATCTGAAAGTTTTTTCGCAGCTGAAAAGTTACGACGAAAAAACACGATCTACAAGAAAGATCGCGCGGTCAGAGCTGCGCTTGTGTGTGTGTCGAGGCGACTGCCGCACTAACAAACATGCCGACACAAAGACAATAAAAATACAAAAATAAAATTAGAAATGTGAGCGAGAAAAGTCAGGTGTGCGAGTCACGCCCTGTGTTGGCTTTGTAAGTGAGGTGAGGTGGTGCGACCGAGGCCGGCGGGACGATGACGATGAGATGATAATCAAGGGTCGGATGGAGATGGTGCTGACAGAGTTGGAGTTGGACCTGACGTGATGATAGCAGCAGTGATAGATGGAGGAGACAGAAAGTAGAGAAACTAAGGTAGGTAGTAGTTGTTCTAGCTTATGGTAGGAAGAGCAATTAAATAGTTATACTTTTATGTAGATCGGAAACGAACAAAGATGTCCGTTTCCATGCGCTGTGAGGTTGGTAATAGCTACTAGAAGTTATACCTACAGGGCGCGCAATCCAAAAACAGGAGGTCCGCCATCGCCATTCCGTGATGGAAAATTTGGCATTTTACGATCGTGAAATTTTTAGTGAAGTTTGAATAGAAATTTTGCAATTGACAACCGCCAGCAAAATTTTTCCACTCCATGTTCGAGGTATTTTTTAATAATAGCTACCTGTTTAGTCTCAGCTCTTGAGGCCATTAACTTCTAACCTATGAAGCTATAAATGAACACCGGAGGCAAATTATAGATGGGAAAAAATGAAATACTAAACACGTTTACAATTGTCTCTCTAATAACTAATCATTATTCAATAGTCAATACTCTAGTCATCTAGCGAAGGCTAAACTAATCTCATATCTTTGCATTGCTCTGGAAGACATCTCATGCTACTCCTTAGACCACCGTCTTCTACAATTCGTAATGCCATCCACCACACTTACCTACACCGAGATGTGAGCCGGCAGATAGTGTAAGTCTGCCACCAACCAACATAGGGTTGCAATTTTGCCTACGCGCAACCGAGAATATTTTTTTAGTTGAACTGCTAGCCATTATGTTTTAAGCTATAAGCTATAAACAGTGACTTAGCACCATGTTGCTTACGGAAGTCAGTTTCTCGCGGGGAAGGCGGCAAAAAATGAAGAAATTATTTTTCCAGTCAAAAATTTGGATCGCTTAATAATACAAAAGAATTTTACGATCGCGGAATTGAAATAAATTGATAAAAGAATCGGCAATCGATTTTAGTGGTCCCTGATCCCGGAATCGCAAGCTATCGATTCAAAATGCCTAATACACTGGCTAAAGATGAAATAGACCGTCGAAAAGTAGTTGTTACCTTCAGTCCTAGTTTGTTTGTAAAGACGCTTTTTATTTCAAGCAATTAAAACATAAGTTCAAAATTCTGTAAAGAAGATCTCACCATTTTCGCTTCAGTTCCTGGGCTCAGCAAGCCAGTTGCTCTCAGGCGATGATTCTGACGCTGGATTCTGCAAACAAAGACTAATGTTAGTAAGTAAATTTTAGGTATCAGCTCGTGTCAGCCCTCGGAATCAGTTCACTTCAAAGTATAGTTCATATGACAAAAAAATTAATCGCTTGGCTGACACATGTTACTCATTGCGGTAGCAGAGTTTTTCCGTTCCACAACGTACAAACAAGGTCACTAGAGGATACCTGAAATTAGTAGGAATAGAAAGCAATAATAATAATAATAATACGATCCTTGCTTAAGGCTCACAACACACAAGGAGTCAGATATAGCGCACCCGTTTCCACTAGAAAGGCGTGTCCAAGCACGAGGGTGTTCCTACACAGTATCAACGCGCAAGTATGGGGACAGCAAGTTGGGAAGGAGGAGGAAGAACAGAATTAAGCAATATCAACAGGGGAAGGGAAGTGGAAGGAAGCAAAATAGGCAAGAAGGAAACACGTCCGAAGGCCTAGTTAAGCCTAAGGTAACCTAACATACAGCGCCCTTCCAGAGGTGTTGCTCCTCATTACATACGAAAAGCGAACTTAATTAAACTAACCATGTGACTAGGCTCCATTCTTCGCCCCTGGGGGAAACAGAGGGATCGCTAGAACCTAAATATAGGAAGAAAAAAAAAAGTGACGTGAAGTTAATATTATGCAAGTCATGGAAGAGGAACCCTTGCAAAATAGCCGTAAGTGCATCATATAATCTTGCTGTTACTGCAAGCAGAGCGAGTAGCAGCAGCAGCAGATTTCGTCAGCGGTGCGCACAACACTCTCCAAGGAAGATGCTAAGTGGCTCGTGACCTGTGCTATCAGGACGCTATCGACACCAGGACAGAAGTTTAGGCTCTCACACGCAAGCGGCCTCCCTCATCTGTAGACTGCGTGATCAGCTACGTTGCAGGAGATACGGTAAGCACGGTGGCGTTCAGGAGCCAATATTGAAGGCTGAGGATCACCGCACATGGTTAGCATGTCCCGAAAAAAAATGAAAATATGATGTCTCAGCGGCAGCAGATGATTTTTACTTCTATTATATTCAGAGTTTGGGCTTCCCTACCTACAGAATACACTGTGGTTCGAAGAAAGAAGGGACATACTGCATGTCAGAATAAACGTGGTATCTATCCATACATGAGTCAACGCGAATGTGAACAGAAAGTCAGAGAAAGGCAGGGAAGAATAGGGGAAAGTGCCATTAGTATTAGTAGGAGTATGAAAGCAGAAAGAAGCAAAGTGGACACGAAGGAAAGACGCCCCGAAGGCCTAGCGAGGGCTAAAGTAACCTACATCGTATCCCTGGGTCGCTGCTTCTCATGACGTACTGTAGGATGGGCGAACCTAACTAACCTAACCCTATGGCCCGTCCTATGGGTCCCTGAAAAGCACAGCGTCAGTCGAAAGAAACAGAACATACAGGAACATGCAGATGCTACTGCGCAACCATGCAAGTACGAAGGAAGGTTATTCTTTTTTATCACATCCAGTTGATATGAGCTATACCGTACGAGGCATAGTAATAATGACATCATTTATAATAGTTATCATTTGTTCAATCCGTCCCAATAAGCTGCTGAGAATCGCTTACCGTACGTTGATCAGTCAATATCTCTTACTAAGAATAAGACCATTTGGAACTTCCAAGCGACTGGTAGCAACATGGGGCAGTTAGCGGTATGTTTCTACTGTTACCGTACCGTACCATGCAACAACAGCACTGCTGCCTAGTGGACACATCCTGCGCACAATACAGAGGGAGCAACACAAACAAGCCAAAGCCAAGAGCCACTGCAGCTGCACCGTCTCATGTGAGAATGTCAGAGTCGGAGTGTGGTAATGCNGTGTGGTAATGCGACACTCACTGGCTGCCCCACACATACACCAGAGGCATGTGGCACCACACCATGCCCACCTTATTAGTACTGCATGCCACGTCATATATCTAATGGAGAGTGACAAGTCGCTCAAGTGAAGACTGGGTGTTATAGTGCGACCAAAGATGGTCAGTTGAAATGTTAATCAAATCGGATCAAAATAACTTTTTTTATAAGAAAAATACAAGGATAATCAGCCTAAGCCTTCAGACACGATTGGCAATTCTTTCTCACACAAAAGCAAAAATAATAGAAGAGATAGCAACAGCAATTCGTTGCAATCCTACATAGAATTTGCAAGTAACTCGAGCAAATCCCTCTACTGTGTGGTTGAAAAACACTTTCATGAATGTGAGAACGGGGGAGTACTGATATATGATAACCAGCCTGGCAAAGGGGCTATACTCTGAGCATTTTATCAAGGCAGTTTTGGGCGTGGTCAAATTCATCCACAGCGTTGCCGAATCTAAAGGCATTTCTGAGATTTTGTTCGGCACATATCTTAGCCCCACCCACTACCTGTATATAGAGCAATCCCCATAGAATTGGCAAGACTGTAGAGGATTTTGATCACGCCCCAACTGCCTTGATAAAATGGTCAGAGTATAGTAACAATAATAATAGTATAAATTTTATCCAGAAGCTCAGTCATTAATATAACAACAGGCCCACATATAGTCCTACTGTACTTCGAGTAATGCATCTTCATATAACTTAAGCAGCTAAAAAAACCTATAGTGAGAAAACAGAGGGGAAAGATAATAGGTAAATCAGTTCAAGTCTGTGTGCAGCAACAAGGAAAGTTAAAGTAGCAGCAGGTAGCTAACAGGTATTTGGAAGACTAAGCTATTTTTAACATCTTTGAAGAAGAGTTTTTGTACATTACATGCCCAACTGGGTCCAACTTGTTTGTAGCATTAATTGTATGTAATAGCACTTATTTAGACACCGGGCACGTCCTCCATTAAGTGAAATTTATGTAATCTCGGCTACCAAAAGCGTGATGAATTGAATCATAAAGTACATGAAGATATGGAGTAGTTTATGAACGAATATATCGCTACGGACTTTCAAATATTATAGAAAAATAGACGAAATACCTCAAAACAGTCACTACATCACAGACGGACGCCGTTTCATAGAAATTATGGAAGATGCCGTGAGGAACTCGGCTGCTTGGTCGAGGTCACTTAATTCAAGATTATCGACCGGAAATTTCATTTATGAAGAATTTCATTTCCTTAAAAAACACTTGCTTTTACATTCACCCAAACAAAGAGCTATGAGGAAGTTAAGATACACTAGCACACAATATTACGTCCATACGCAGCTGGGTGTCCAAGAGACATGGCAAGCGTGCTAATTCATATCGCATAACTTTATAACACCACTTCAGTTACTTATATAGGCAAGCTCGGAACAGCGCATAGCCACGCTGCAGATTTACCCGACATCCATATTAGACTTTTCAAATCAGTGATGATAGTTACTTCGTTATTTTTCCACAAAAACAGTTACGCTGCAGATTTACCCGACATCCATATTAGACTTTTCAAATCAGTGATGATAGTTACTTCGTNGAGTCGGAGTGTGGTAATGCGACACTCACTGGCTGCCCCACACATACACCAGAGGCATGTGGCACCACACCATGCCCACCTTATTAGTACTGCATGCCACGTCATATATCTAATGGAGAGTGACAAGTCGCTCAAGTGAAGACTGTGTGTTATAGTGCAACCAAAGATGGTCAGTTGAAATGTTAATCAAATCAGATCAAAATAACTTTTGTTATGTAGAGAATAGGTTCATCAATAGGCCAACAACACCAAGTAACCAAATTTTATACTATCGATTAGATCCAGCCACATAAATAGGTGGCCATGCAATGCACAAGGAAAATACAAAGATAACTCAGCCTAAGCCTTCAGACGTGATTGGCAACTCTTAGGTAACTCTTTCTCACACAAAAGCACAGATAATAGAAAGGAGAGCAACAGCAATTTGCTGCAATCCTACAGAGAATTTGCCAGTAACTCGAGCAAATCCCTCTACTGTGTGGTTGAAAAACACTTTTTCAAGAATGTGAGAACGGGGGAGTACTGATATATGATAACTAGCCGGGCAAAGGAGCCTATACTCTGACCATTTTATCAAGGCAATTTGGGCGTGGTCAAATACATCCTAACAGCGTTGCCGATTCTATGGGCATTTCTGAGATTTTGTTCGGCCCATATCTCAGCCCCACCCACTACCTGTATATAGAGAAATCCCCATAGAATTGGTAAGACTGTAGAGGATTTTGATTACGCCCCAACTGCCTTGATAAAATGGTCAGAGTATAGTAGCAATTATAATAGTACAAATTTTATCCAGAAGCTCAGTCATTGATATAACAACAGGCCCACATATAGTCCTACGGTACTTCGAGTAATGCATCTCCATATAACTTTAGCGGTTACAAAAAAGCTATTGTGAGAAAACAGAGGGGAAAGATAATAGGTAAATCAGTTCAAGTCTGCGTGCAGCAACACGGAAAGTTAAAGAAGCAGCAGTAGCTAATAGGTATTTGGAAGACTAAGCCATTTTTAACATCTTTGAAGAAGAGAGTTTTTGTACATTACATGCCCAATTGGCTCCAACTTGTTTGTAGCATTAATTGTGATAGCACTTATTTAGACACCGCGCATGTCCTCCATTAAGTGAAATTTATGTTACCTCGGCTACCAAAAGTGTGACAAATTTAATCATAAGGTACATGAAGATATGGAGTAGTTTTTATGAACGAATATATCGCTACGGACTTTCAAAAATGATAGAAAAACGGACGAGATACCTCAAAACAACCACTACGTCACAGACAGACGTTCCATAAATTATGGAAGATGCCGTGAGAGGAACTCAGCTGCTTGGTCGAGGTCAGTCAACTCAAGATGATCGACGGAAAATTTTATTTATGAAGAATTTCATTTCCTTAAGAAACACTCGCTTTGAGGAAGTTAAGATACACTAACACACAATATTACGTCCATACGCAGCTGGGTGCCCAAGAGACACGGCAAGCGTACCAATTCACATCGCATAATTTTATAACACCACTTCAGTTACTTATATAGGCAAGCTTGGAACAGCGCATAGCCACGCTGCAGATTTACCCGACATCTATAATAGATTTTTCAAATCAGTGATGATAGTTACTTCGTAATTTTACCATAAAAACAGTTACACAGTCGCCAATGCGCACGACTCTTAGTCGCTAAGTTGCGTCGCACCTGCGGTTCACACAAGACCATCATACCTCCGTTTGCAGTTCGACACAATAATGGCACCCTCAACCACACCGAAAGTAAAAAAAAGCAAACGGAGCACGGCACCCGAGCCTGCTCTAGAGAACAGTAAAGATCCCGGTCCAGTGGAGGGATCGGTGCCGGGCGAAAAAACGGAGTAGCAATGGCGACAGCTCCCGAGATAATGGGACTCAGTGAGTCGCTCCACCCTGGGCGTCGTTAGCAAACAAGTCTGCACATGAACCACACAACTGCACACATACACACACACACAAGGCAGGCATGTATAAAAACCTGAGAATTTCCGGAGCCGGGCATGCACGCTGCACTCTACTTCTTGTATTTCTGCACCTACTCAGTTTTTTCTAGTAAGCATAGACCTAACTTTGCTAATATAGCTAGTTAATTTATTGGTGCAATCGAAGTTCATAACTGACTACAGATCGAGGTAAGATTGTAGCAGTATTTACAATTAAATGCACTAGGTTCTAATCTCAGACGCTATCCCAAAGTGATATATTTCAGAATTTCAGAGTGCCATCACAACCACCATTTTTCTGTAATAGTATTAATGGAAAATATTCGAGAGCAAATCATAATATGTTTACAATCAATGAAGTACCTATTTATCTTGAATGAAGAGATCGGTCATTTCAAATTAAATCTTTGAATAAATAGAATGCCTCATAAGTTTATATTACTTTAAATATAATAAAGCCCCGTTTATGCGGTGAAACTCTGACGACGGAAATAGCTCTAAGTCCTCCAATGAAGAAAAAAAAAAAATCAGTGGATGAAGAATTTTCTCACCCTGTGATCCTCGATGCCAAATTATGGGAAAGCTCACTACCTGTTTCAAATATACCGGACACACACATAAAAAATAGGGTCGAATTTAATCACTAATACATAGACTCAGAGTGAATTCTAACCTCGAAATTATATAAAAACGGATATCTCATGAGCGTGGGAAAAATCTCACATAGTATAGAAGTTTCCTCGTGGAAATGGGGCTAAATGAACGTGTTTGTTCACTCCACAATGCAAACTATCTACCTCATTAACTTAGTTATTCGCCCAAGAGTTGCTCGCGTAGGACGACTGAACGTCAAGAAGAGTAAAGACATTGTCTGCAAACGGCGAAAGATAATGATTGTCACTGTTGCATGGGAATATCGCTGATCTTGGCTCACTTGATATCCGTCCTAACGTGATAACCTACTAATTTGAATGGCTTTACTGGACTCTCACCCAAGGAGGAACACAAGAGATTTTCCTTTCTTCTTTCATACTTCATGGTTTATGTGCAAAGTGCTGTATGCGAACACCCGATATTTCTTGGTAAAGTAAGTTACATCAAAATATTTCAAACACCAAAAAGTAAGCTCTCAGATAGAGGAGTTATTGGTACTATTTCAATACTAATGCTGCGGCTGTGGGCCAATGGATACAACGCAGAAGTCGAAAAGGATGAAAGTGATTAGCTATTATAATCGCTCAAGTTCCTAGGACAAAAGAGCCAACTGACTCTGATTGACCATGGGGACTTCTCATGATCTCTAACGAAAAACTATGATTATTTCCTGTAGCAAAACACAGTCCACACCTTGTAAATTACATCTCAATTAGCTCTAATCGATTGGGCATCCACCCCAATTCTATGTGAGATATAAAGTTATCTCCGATCCCACAAAGAATTTTGCTCTATACACACACAAAAAAAAAAAAAAAAAACTAGCCGAACCATTGTAAATATTTTACTTCGCCAAATAATTTGTTTAGTATAAGAATCTGGTATTTTCAAAGAGCGAGATAACGTTTTAATATATTAGATCAGTTGGTTTAAAAGCGTGTTCGACCCTTCCCAGTTACTATATAACCCTCTCTATAATAGATCAGTTTCAGCATTACCACCGGTTACGATATATCTACTATAGGGTAAAAAAAAATTGTGGTTTTGCGTTTAAGACTAGCAAGTATAGACTCACGATGTGTGGTTCCTTAATATGACATCAGTTGAGTCCTCAGGCGCCACAGTTAGACGACTTCCAGGAGAAAACACCCCGCGATCAGACGATCTGCCGTGGTTGCTCAGCGTGGGCGAGAACTGATCCCTAAAGTTGTTGACGCGTGTCGAGTAGGACCGAGAAAAGCTGGTAGAATCCGGGGACTGAGGAGAGGCGGGACTTCGAAAGTCGCGTGAGTTAGGCAGGGGGCCTCTAGGATATTGCAACGTCTGGTTGTTGATAAGAGAATTGTGTCTTACGAAGCTAGGTCTGGTTAATGTGTCAGAGGGAATAAGAGGAGTTATGGACTGAGATCTTTGATTGTAGGACGGCGAGATTGGTGAATTCGTCGGCGCCAAAGATCCGCTGCCAGTTAAAATATTTGGGTTAGATGAAAACGATTTATTGGTTTTTGAATGGGAAGACGGTGAAGAGTTTGGAACTCCAACGGTCGAATTCGAGTGTCGATCGTGAATATGATGACTGTTGTTATTTCTTAAATTAATGGCATTTTCGCGTCGGTCAGCATTTAGTAGAGAATCCGCGGAAGCAGACGAGTTTTTGTAGAACTCATACGGAGTTTTCGATTTTGACTTCACCGGCGAATAGACGGGATCGCCCGCTAAAGAGGATGAATTTGGGGTCGTAACTTTCTTGTGAACTGGGGAGTAAAGGGGAGAGGTATTGTTGCAGGAACCAGGTGGTGAGGAGGCAGATGAGGGTGTGGGCGG
>LQNS02278174.1:25357138-25368208 GCA_001587735.2 Parhyale hawaiensis | reverse complement strand
AGACGGGATCGCCCGCTAAAGAGGATGAATTTGGGGTCGTAACTTTCTTGTGAACTGGGGAGTAAAGGGGAGAGGTATTGTTGCAGGAACCAGGTGGTGAGGAGGCAGATGAGGGTGTGGGCGGCAGAGGCGAGTGGATCACGGATGTGAAGCGATTGTCAGGGTCCTCAACCAGGCTGATCCGCGGCTTCGGATCTCCTACTTTCAACTTGTGATCTGCAAAAGAAGAAAATCATATTAGCTATAGAAATGAAGCTTTACTAGAGAAACAATAAGTAGTAGTGAAAGAAAAACAGGTATAGGAGAAATACACCAAGCTTGAAACCGTTGATAAAAAGCAAAAACTGTGAAAAAAGTTTAAAAATAGCTAAGAACAGCATCATTTATTCAATGCTCCACATGACAATTGCTGTACGATGGCGTAAAAGTTGATATTAACGGTGATTTTTCTTTCTTTCCGCAGGCTACGAAAATGAAAAACAATCCATGTACAACCTTATACCGTACAGGAGCAATGGCCGCCGACAGTCCAAACTTATGCAAACTGTACTTGTGCACACGCCGTAAAAATATGCATAGCTATATAGCGTGCGGCACTAAATATATATAGAGTGATACTATATAAGGCGACGGGCATTGCAGAAACAATGAAAAGTATAAAGATTTCATATCCTTGCAATCAGAGCGATAGTCAAATATATGTATGAAAATATGAGACGATACATAAGTTTCATAATAAATTTTTGGCTTCAACACTACAAAACTGAAAATGTGCCAACATCTACAGCCTACTAAACGATGGCAAAATGACAATCGAGAATGCGATGATGTCCATCGGAGTTCAAACACACGACCGAAACGCGCTCTACACCGAACTGACAAAAATCTCCTTAAGCAATACTTATCACTATTCCTGAAACGAACGAGGCCTCGCAAAGCAATAAACACCCAGGTACAGACTCGAGAAAACGTCTTCGTCATTTCCTACTTGACACTCGCGAGACTATCGTAGAACTCGAAGAAAGCACGCACGAGTACACACGTAGGCTAGGCCTCTGACGAGTAGCCTCAGGTCGCATGTCGAGAAAATATACTAAGTAAGAGGTAACAAAGTAAACAGAACACCGATATTTATGAAAAATTATGCACCAAAAGCACACAACTGGAGACTTGAAGAGCACCTAAGCAAGAGTAAAAAATCCGACATTCATTACCTATTCATCACAAACACTTAACGAGGCTCGTAAAAAGTAGGCTAGATTAGATTACAAGATTGTTAAATATCGTTAATAGAAATTAAACAACTTGCCTTTTCAAAATAGATAAAATTACATTCTTTATATGAGTAATCGTTAACAAGAACTAGAAAGTAGTAAGCGTTAAAGCTATAGATTCATGTCAACATTTTATAGCTATGCTCAGGTATAGTGAAAAACAGGAGTGATGTCTGTGACCCGTCAATGCACAAACTATTAGTGCTTCAAGAAACAGTTGCCCATTTTATTCCTCCATAAAAATTAGGCATAGTAGCAGGCGTAAGAAAAAATGTAGGTTGGCTATGGATTTTTTGTATTTCGTATAATTAAAATAATGATATAACAGTGATCACATGTACAACATACTGTATACTGCTTTCAATCAGACAGTCAACAGCTACATGGGACAACAACGTCAAAGGACCTCGTACTGGGAGCTCTATATACTAGCGCCGGTCTTGACAAAAGTTTCTAGGGCCTATAGATACTGCAACTTCATTTATCTTTGCAACAAAAACCAAATGGCAACATCTCTTGGCTACTTCATGAAAATCTATAGATTGCTCGTCTTACCGTACGTCTGGCAGCTGAGATTGAAGCCATTTTCAGTATATACGGTAAATATACAAGAAGATGCATGTTTAAGCATTTATTTTTAACTAGAGTGCCCGTGCTGTTAAGAATGACAGCGAAGAATTTGAGGCGATCTGTCTTCATTCAATATACTTTTGTCACTAATATGCTTATGAAGGATACGCTACAACAGCCGTCTCAAATTTTGATAAAGAGCTAAGTGATCTCTCTTTCAATTCATGCAAGCAGCACAATCGTCTCCAGCCATAGATTACCTACATGCGGAAAAAAAAATCTTACATTAGAAAGCAGCGAAGCCCCAGTGAATTTATATGAATGACCCGCCGCGTATCCATGAGACCGGACCAGCCTTCAGTACATCGAAGATTTTGAGTTGAAGAGAAATCAGCTCCGTCAAAAGGAACACGACAAGCGAAAAGAAATGATGTCTACTGCCCGAGAAAAATAATCGCCTCGTCCGCCCTTCGTTGATTAGCTACCTTCTGAATTTGTACATGGTAAACTGATAACAAATACCGGTATATTGCTCGATGTATGGAGAAAGTTATAAAATAAGACTGCACGGCCGCGCTAAGAGAAGCTGTATATCTCTATTTTTCGATTCCAAGAAGTGTTGCATGCAAGAAGTAGATTGAGGGACCTGGAATAAGGAGCCAATTTCCGCTATCTTCTGCAACCTGGTCACTGATCTCCATGAAAACTCAACCTAATTATAAAATCTGCAACCTGGCCTATTTTTAGCCTATCTACTTCTTTCAGAGCGTGACCCGAAACATAAATATATATACAAATAAACACACGACGGTGTTTATTATATTGCGTCGATTGATTACGTTCATACGCATAATATAAAGTGTTACAATTTGAAAAATCAGGTTTAAAAAATTACTTTGCCAAGGGGTTACGGGAGTTACGGAGAGTTTAGCTCTAAGAGCGTCTCTATGCGAACACAACTAAACTCGTACGGCTGTAATTATAGAGATCTTATGTGTAGCAATATATGAGGACTACATAAGGCTTCACGCGAAACGAACGAAACGTCTTCATTTTAAACTGGAGTGAAAATGTTGCGTATGTAAACCACAACGTAATATAGGTACCTGAGAGGGAAATAGAACAAAGGTAGAAAAATAGACACAGCTCTTGCTCATAGATTCAGTTCATCACATGAACTAACAGCCAAATGAACGAGACGACAAGCTGGCTATAGAGAAGTAAAATACGGCAAGACAAAAATATACGAGAGCAACTCAAGACACAAATGACACAGTAAAGGGAAACACAAGAGTAGTAAGAACCGTAGTACGGGAAGTTTACTCGCAACGCAGGAAGACAAATTAAGAAAGGCAGCACAGCCACGCACAAGCAAAATAAGATCACAGCATCGAAGCTCAACAAATAAAACAAGACTAACAAGCAGCCCTGAGCTGCGGCAAGTAAACAAAAATACGTGATGTTCCTAGGCCCTTCACTGAACGGCTTACATTTAATCTCGGCATGCTAGACGGAAAAAGAAATTATACCAAGGACTATTTACTGGGTGTTACCTTATAATTATAGCACAGAACGACGGCAGGTATACCGGTAGCGTAAGATCGGAGCAGGCTTGTGCATGCTGCAATGATGCCACAAATTCTTTTAGCGTGACATAAATAGATAATTATTACACAACATTCACATCAGTTGCTGATGACACATAAGCTTATCGCAAATAATAAAATGGCAATAACTTAGAGGGCCGGAGCGTGAGTCCAGCCCTGTAGGAGTGGGCGTGTCGGTCCGTCTACTGCCGGTTATCTAATAAATTAAAACGGCGCACATAAAGCACTCAGACGCATATTAAACAGACCTCACCTGCTGAGCTATTTGGCATAATATTACAACTAGCAAACTAATTCTTCCGCACAGCTAATACAGACCCATTATTAATTATACCTATTACTCGAAAAGTGTACACCCTTCAGTGGGTACGGTACCGTTCAAAAAAATTGAGTCTATGTAAAGAAGACCACACTTGCTAAAGTATTATTACTAGAAGAATATACCAACAAACAAAGCACAATTGTGGAGTTAAATGCAGTCAAGACTCTTTTATTAATTTTATTCATAAACCTGAAGCGTGCAGATAATGAAACGTCACTCATTATATGCACAAACTTAATGTAGAGAAAAAGACCACGCTTGCTGAGGGGCATTAGCATAATATTACAACTAGCAAACTAAGTTCAAGCAGCTAATGCAGCCTGACTCATTATTTTCATAAAAGTAATGCACTTATAAAAAGAAGACCACACCTGCTGACGCCATTAGCATAATTATATTGGTGCAAGAGCACCAACACGGCGCAGATGACGTTCGTCTGGTACGTTAACTTATCAGCGAGAATCAGCAGCCTTATATAGCGCATCTCCTAACCTTACTGGGCCGCCAATATATGCATGAATGGTGCAGGATAAAAAATCATCTCGTGCAGGCAGACCGCCGCTCGTACGGTCCTAAGGAGTTCCGCCAACAAGTCCCTGGCGATTACTTTGGTGGTGCGGCCGTCTACGGACAGTAAAGGCAAGGTGAGGTGGGCCGAGTAGCAGTAAGAGGAAGTTTGCGCCACTTCTCGGAACTGACGGCCACGTGCACGTGCAAAAACTGACGGGGTCCAGCGGATCAGCGCATCCTTTTATTGCCATGGTGGATGATTGCTGTACGAGGGTGCACAATACGTTACAAATGATGATGAAAAAAATGCGCTTCGAATTAAGAGACAAGATGAGCTTGGTGCCTGTAGAGAATATACGTAGTCTACCAAAGATTCAGGTATACCTACTATGTGTACCTGCAAGTTATGGAAGGCACCTATTCTAGGTGAACTAAACGTATCCTCACCTCTTCTTAACAGACCTATGTGTTCCAACCTAACCAAACGCATACTCTCAGATAGGTACAACCGTACTACAGTATGTTGTCTTCGATAAGAAGCTAAGGTACTTTTGAACCGCATATTAAGATACTGGTGTCACGTGCTTCCAGTAAGATTTGGCTCCTGCGTAAGGTGAATTCTGTGTTTGGTGACAGTGAGGTTGTCCGCAGATGCTTTTATGCTTCTTTGCTGCCTGTATTGGAGTATTGCTCACCGGTCTGGGCTTCAGCTGCTGAGTCACTTGCCTCTGCTGGACCGACTTGTTAGTTCAGCCAGCAGGCTGTACGCAGATAATGATCTGGTGAGGCTGTCCCATATGAGAAGGATTGCTGAACTCTGTATGTCTTATAAGGTGTACAACAATGAGAGACACTGGTTGTATTCTTCTGTCCCTGCCCTCAAGGTCTTCAGGAGAATTACATGTGCAGCGGACGGCGCGCACTGTTTCACGTAGGAGAATGTTAGATGTCGAACTAGTCAGTTCAGTCGGTGCTTCGTACCCTGGTCTGTTAAGGCTTGGAATTTATTACCGGCATCGGCTTTCGGTCGTATTGGCCTGCAGGCGTTTGGGTCAGTAGTTAAGGTTTTTTTTTTTAATTTCCTTTCGCAGTGTTTCGAGCTTTACAGTGTTGCAAAGTGCTTCATTTGGGTTGTAGTACCTGTCCGTGGAGGCCCGAGCGTAAAGTTTTAAAAATAATACCAAGACCGCATATTTTATTACACGAACGCATGGTCAATTTAAAAATATATATATCAAGCTAATTCGGAGACAAGATTATTCACAAATGTACAATCTATATACTTATAAGGCTCTGATAACCTTGTTTGCTCGCTTGGTTGGCACCGCGCACACAATCTGCGCTATTAGCGTAGGGAATAACTGAGAGGAGCTCGAAAATTTCAGAACAATAATGCTCTATTTGCTATTTTAATTCATCATTAATATGGAAAAGCTCTTTGTCCACTGCACACTGGATACGGCTCAGAATTACTAGTTCAAAAAATATTCGTCTCTCTGTGTTTAGTAGGCTATAAGACTCCGATTATCTTGCTGGCGTGTTTACTTGTATGTCACCGAGCACCTGCAGAATCTTTGTTTTAAGATAGGAAGAAATTCGGGTCACGGGCAGTTTATTTGCGTGAATATTTAGTGTGGGTCCGGCATTAAGTATAGAGTCAGTAAAATAAATAAAAAATAAATAAATATGCCTTCGTGTCAATTTTGATGTACACTATCGTGTTTGTATCCCTGCAGTAATTAATTTGCAGCTAGTTCCATATTTGACGATATTAATTTCTGTCCAAGTTATGCAATACCCAACTAAACATTGCGATGTTGCTAATAACACGGCTCGGCTGTACTTTTATTTCTATAAAATATTCATCTTGCTGGAGAAAATGGAATACTTAGGATAGGTTTTTAGTGACCCAAGGGGTCACGGGCAGTCTAGTATATGCTAAAAAATTTTTAATGCCCGTTTACTTTAAATATCAAACATTCTTGCGAGACAAAGAGCATGACAATGAACCACACAACAGAATAAATTAAACGTTCATGATAATCAAGAGGAAGTGGCAAGACACTGAGATGTTGAGCAACGCAGATCTGTAGGAAAAAAACGAGAGCCTTAGAACAAACAATTTCGCAACGTCGCAAGTGATGTTGTTGTAAAGAGATAATACTTTCGAAATGTAACAAAATACACGGTAAATAGTAAAACCTTGCCTATTTAAAGTGTCATGATACCAGCATACACATTGCGCTCACTAATTAAAAAGTTTTTGCAATAAAAAAATTAATTCCATACGACATACCACCGTATTTTCTATTTTCAGATGAAATATGTAAAAACAACAGCTTTTTTGGTATGCTCAAAGAAGAATGTTTTTCTTTTTGGATTATACAGTCGTCGGGTATATTATACGTGAGTTTAAGCCTCCTTGGACGTTATGCAAGAAATGTTGCAACCAAAGAAAGGGCAGAGGCAGGTAGCCTATAGGATGTCAAGATTTACAAGGCCTATAGGCTATACTCCATGAAGAGGGGCTGACCGGTCATTGGAAAAACGTACGTATTTATCAATTATAGCTGGAACCTGAGTAAAATCAATCCATAAGTGTTCGTCATCTCAGCCATCGGACCGAATCATATGTACGAAGTGTGAAAGTATGTCCCAAGTTTGACTGCTCATATACAATGTGTGACGAGTAAATTGCGACTCTTGGCTCAGAAGAAGAACCTCTCGGTATAGGGGTAATGAGCCTTCGACAGAGGGGCCAAGAAGTTTACGGTGGCATAATGAGGTGGTTTCCTGAAGAGTTCAATTTTCGTAGCCACTACAGATATGAGAAATAATTATGCAGTCTGCACCACATTAGCCACGTACTAATGCACAAGCTGGCCGTTAGAACCTGCTGGTAATAATAATTAACGTTCACAAGACGGAAACTCAAGGCAGTAAGTAAAATGGATACCGAGTACTCTAAGCGTCACGTAGATACCTATACTAAATAATTGAAAATGTAGCATGCAGTGCAAGTGGACACTTTTACAAGCTGTGACAGTTTAAGAATAGCATGTTCTACTGGTTTTCAACCTAAAATGAATTACGGTATAACATATACCTACGTGACCCATTTCAGCCAGGCAACTCGTTCAATGAACAAGCGGGCCCCAGGTTTAAAAAACTTAGGTCTCTATTGTCGCCTCCCCCAATACTTCCTCCAAGACTTTTGGTTGCTCCGAGCCCGAAGCACACACGTTATTAATTCCCCCATCTAATACTGAAAGCCTAACGCACAGAGCTACTCAGACAAATGAAGACAGAAAGGTATCGTTCAGTATTTTTATGAGAAAATTTGCGATCACGATGACTACACCTGATGGCTTTAATTAAATCGTGTATGATCGCATCCGTGATACCAGTGCTACTTAACCATCCCCAGGGGCAACAAGAGACAATGGTGACGTCACAACGGTCTCGAACGGTCGATTGGATGCGAGCTTAGAAGTTGTACGTCTATGTCTTCCTTTGTCTTTGGAGATACTATAGCACCGTAACAAGCAGGATTATTGTACAACTAGCTGGAAACTGTGGAAAGTACATAGACCAGAGGCTACATATTTCATCGATGCGTGGAATTGTATCTTAGCTGCGACTTAATTTCATACTCATCATAAATTTACGAACTGGATCCTGCGGAAATTACATAATTTGTCGCGCAGATACGTTTTGCTCCCTAGCATAATGAACAGATACGGTGAGCATTGGCACAATCGTATATCAGTTTCCTGGCTCAGCTTGCAGTGGAGCGGCGTGTATACACGGCACAAGGGATCAAATGTTGCGTGCAGCGCAGCCGTTGCCTGATGTGCCAGTACCGTTGCAGCCTCAGGTACACCTGCGCTAATATAGCGCATTATAAAGCGGCACATACCTACAGAGGTATTCCGTAACTGAGACTTGGATTATTATCATCTACAATATGATAAAGACGAGTGTGTATCTATTTACCTGTCCATAATTTGGCACGCAAGCAGGCGAAAATTAGGCCAGGTTGCAGATGATGGCAAATGTATACGGCAACCTTATATTTGAATGCACTTTTTGTATTGCCAACGTTGAAGCCGAGGCATTGAAGATATCTATATATCTGAAGCTTCTCTTAGCATTCGCATGCTTCCTGATTCTTGGTTTCTTCCCTCAGATAATGACATTAGCATCACTTATTCTTCCAACTTCATTTCATTCGTCGGCGAAAAAAAGCTACTTTTCGCGGAACGAAAAAGGCATTCTATGCGTGCATGGCATACTCATGATACCAAATCGAAATTAATATTTTGAGTGATACTTGACAGCATACAAAATATTTCTCTAGTAGTAATAACATTCTCCTATTTTTTGCCTTATTCACAGACTACAGTGCAATTCAGAGAGAGGAAGAAAGGACATAAAGAATGTCAAGAGAAATATAGAACACGTGCGCAAGTCAACGCACATGGGAACAGCAAGTCGGGAGAGAAGAAGAAGAACAGATCATCAGTAGGAGTAGGAAGACGGAAGGAACCTAAGTGGGCACAAAAGACACATCTCGAAGGCTTAGCTAGTTGCTAAGGTAACCTATATATAATATCCCTGGGTAATATCTTTCCGTACCACAGAAGGAGGCGGGGAACGCTCACCTTTTATAATCTTTTAAATTGGCAGTTGTATTAACGAAAGCGTACCATTGGAGAAAAAGCATAATGAATTTTTCATCGTCATTTTTGACGCCCGGGTACATAAGTTTTATATATTCCTCCAAAAAAAGTCTTCAAACCCATGGCAAGGAACATTGCGCTCCAATGATAAGCAAATCTGAGAAAACAGGCACGGACCTATACGGAAATGAAATAATCAAACTGAAAAGAGCAGTTAGTTAGTTATAAACTTTGTTTAACCTCCGTAGCCGCAACGCAGGCGTTCCAACAGAGATGAGTGTGTAGTATTTAAATACCACATAATTTGTCGCGTGGCCTACGTGCGGTACTACGGGCAGGAAACAAGGCGCAAAGCATAGTAGAAGACACTCGAGTGGTCGGCCTCTTTCACGGCCTTCCACACGAGAGAGATCAGAGAAGTCCCGCGGAGTAGGTGCGCTATCTNATAGAGAACCTACCTAACTTTACAATACTAACCTTGTCAGCAGGAACTGCGGCCAGATGCTACATCCCCTGCGGAGAAGGCACTCGGGACCCTTGGGTGCGTGATGCCCAAACATATTGTGGCAGGGAACTGAAAAGAGCAAAACTTTGAGCCTAGGAACTGAGCGTGGGATGAACGAACTTCGCCTAAACTGAAACGGAGGCCTATACGAGGAACAAAAAAATATCCACTACAAAGAAATGCCCTACGTTTTTACACAAATTCTTGGATGCGTTGCCTCGAGTGATGAAAGGTAGCCCTACACGAGGGGGAAAAAAACCGACAGGTGCAGTTTTTGGCGCTTACGTTGACGAATATAGAAGCACAAAGCAGAATCAGCTTTTAATCCGTTCCATTGGAAATGTGATAACTCTGACTTCACTTATTTTCTTAGTTACAGGATAGTTTGTATGCATAAATATTGCAATTTCACCCCAAAAAATGAAAGAAATCTAGCAGCAACGAAAGCTTGGTAGTGTCAGACTAAATCAGCTCACAAGCACATGAAGATAGCTTTTAACGAATCATCACTTACCGACTATGTCAGCATGATGACAGCAAAAGATGTACCGCAGCATGAGCCGTAACAATTAAAGTTGCTAAAAAATAATTTCTAGGTTTTCTGTAACAAGGCCGCCTTAACTGTTGCACAAACAGTTGAGATCTAAAAACCAAGTGAGTACTTGACAAAGCAATTCCGACTAATGTGCGAAAAATCAACTGTAAAGTTGATGCAAACTGATGATAACAAATAACCGATCAACTGAAGCAACAATATGACCAAGTTAGTTACAGTCAGAAATTTAAAACTTCGTTTCCGGGCGGAACGATATCACAGAGCAAAGGACAAGGGACATAGGTATAGTATGTCAATAGAAACGGGGAACCCATGCACGAAGGTGTTCCCACACAAGATCAACGCGCATGGGAACAACAAGTCGAGAAAGAATAGGAAGAACAGAATAATGCATGAGCCTGTAGAAGTATAAAATCGGGAAGGAAAGAAAGTGGGCACGAAAGACAGACGTCCCGAAGGCCTCGCTAATGGCTAAGGTAACGTACACGAGCCCCTCGGGGTTGCCTGACCCCATAACATAGGATAGCCGAACCTACTTATCCTAACTCTATGGCCCATCCTATGCCCCCTGCGAGGGAGCCGCATAACCAATGGAAAGACAAATAGACGTGAACAAATCCGTAAAGAACTCTAGCAAGTTGAAGTAAAATAAATTCATTTACAACAATGTACCGTATAGACTAGCGACCATTCATATATTCTCCCGCAACTTTAAAGGCGTTACTGCCATCGTTTCCCGTGTAATTATCGGAATATATTTTACAGTGATACCTACTCTTCAGTTAGGCTATGAAAACCGCAACACCGTCGAAGAAGCGGACGAGTTCGTTTGAATGTTACAGAAACTGCAAGACAAGAAACTCAACGGGCAAACACGGGAATGTCGTTTGCACATAACATGCGGGGCTGGACAAACGGAATTTAAATGACGTCCAGCATTGCTCGCATATTTGATGCAACTGGACACGAGTAATTGACCTCTAACATCCAAGGAAAACATCAAGTTATTTCACGAATGCAGTTTAGCTGCAGTCCAAAAAATTT
>LQNS02278174.1:25337847-25350476 GCA_001587735.2 Parhyale hawaiensis | reverse complement strand
ACGTCATGAAGTGGCCTGCCCAAAGCCCGGACCTTAATCCTATTGAAAATATATGGAAAATTATAGGTGACAATGTAAGAGAACGACAACCATCAACAGTAAAGGATCTGTGGTCTAAAATTGAAGAGGAATAAAAAAAAATAACTCCAGAGTTTTGTATGAAACTTGTGACATCGTGTAATCGTCGCTGTGCTAAAGTTATTGAAAATAAAGGTTTTAGTAGCTACTACATACTAATTGTTCTAAACCTAAAATTGACCATTGCTCCATATTATTTGTTTGTAAAATTGTATTTAGAGACGATCATTCTCTTATTTTGCACTGTTAAATTTTTGTTATTGTTTGTTAGATTGCTCTAATGTATTAAATATAGTTATGTTTGTCCTGATATTTTGTAGAAATATGTTAAATACATTCCTTAGGGCTTGATCAAAAAAGATTCATTAACCTACTCTACATGGTTAACCTTTATTTTCAAAAAATGAAAATTGTTCTCTTATTTTGCCCGCTACAGTAGTAACATAGACCGCAGCAGTACTGTTGCGGTCTATGATAGGAGGATCGGGCACTTATTTCTTTGTAGAAGTAATAACTTCCACTGAATGGCGTAAACACAGTCGACCCTCTAAGCTTCCTAGCGTCCTTCAAGAAGTCATTCCAACCAATGCTATTCGCATGAGAAACATTTAGTCATTGCAGGGTTGACGAAAGCCCTCGATGTCCTACTGGCAGGTTCGGCAAATGAGCGCCCGAACTCACCAAACACAGAAATATTCAGCCAACATTTTAAACAGCTCTGTGCCACTGAGGGTGTCGTCCTCTATCTCTAAAATACATTAAATAATCCTCAAACGCAATCACCGCAATAACAAAGAACAACACAATAAAATAACGACCTGCAAGATTGTAGCACTCCCGTCGCCGACTAGCTGGAGCAGAAAACGCGTGTTGGCTTCGGAACCGGAATGCCCAGGAACTCGAGCAGAATACCAGAAACGACGAAGGTAATTTTAAATTCCATCTGTGGCAGTGAAACAACGCATATCACTGGTCCACTCGGGCACCGAGATGGCTGTTCTTTGGTTTACCCACGCACGGTGCCGACAGGCTTCTGTTTATTAGCATGCAAACCGCCGTCCTTCGGTTCATGTAAATTCACCGGACTACAATACAAGGATATAAAAAGCTTAACCTCTGTCATTAGCACAGAACGCCGGACACTGATGACTTCGGCGGCGCCAGGGAGGAATGTTAGAGAGTGTTTTATGCCGCATGCAGGTTGGCGAGTTGAGTTGTGGTCCATGTTTGGCTGGAGGATATAACATTCGTACACTGGGTGAGAGTTCGTAGCCAAAAGTATACACACGCTCTCTCATCAAGGGGATGCTGCAGGGGTAGTTGTCCGAGTCGTGAGGGATGGAACTACGTTGGTAGGTATACCGAAAAACTTCCTTTCTATCGATCGCCGTCTACCTACCTATCTATTTCGCTCATGAACTTGTTCTTAGGTCTCCGATGACAGAAAGCCCAAATAAAATAGAAAATCTTATACCTATTTTGATCTAGAAAAGACCGCACATTCGGGGAACATACAGCAAGCACTGCACAAGTAGGTTTACAGATATCCTTATGGTCGGGGGAAGCTGCAATGATTCTTTGAACTGTTACGTAAGAACATTGCCGAATTAGCGGCCGAAGCGCATTATCATAGCGGCGAGATAAAACTATACGAGTCTATTAGAAGTTACGCTGCCGGTCTGGTACAGCGATTCTTTTTGTGAACAATATTCAAACAAGTAGGTAATAAATCGGTAATAGCTTGAGTCGTTGGAAATGTCAAAGAGAGGACGAAAAACTCTGAAACAACCAATCACAAATGACCGCTGGTAGTTAGTCATTGTAAAAACAATTCTCATTGTTACCGATCACATACCTAGGTATGGAAACCAGCAGGTAAATAATAGCGTTTTCATTTTTTAAAAATAAAAAAAAATGTAACAAAAACAAGGCGGACTTGACATACTGCTTGAACTTAGCCAATGAACTTCTGCAAATTAAAACATTAATAACAACAAAAATTATAAAAAATATAATAATAACGAGCTTTTTTTTTATACGCATCGAAATCTGCGCATACGCAGTTGCACGAATGTGCCGTACGACTCAATAGGCTCGAGTGTTGACAAATAAGGAAAGACGCCAAGCAATATGTGGAGATAATGCCACCTCAAGCGCCGGTCCATATTAAGGGGCGACGGCACTTCACGGATTATTAGAGGAGGGCCTTCGTGTGGCTCTGATTTATTGGTCATGCACTGCAGGCAGGCGGGCAGGTGTTGGTTGTGCGCAGAACCCCAAGTGTGGGGAGGACTTTATGATAGCGTTCACTGCAACCCTGCGTCTGAGGGGACTCCCTGTACGTATACGGCAACCCAAGCATCTGTGGACTCGAGTGTTATAAGGCCAGTTTAAGCTCGTAGCAGACGATAGTCTTTTGTCTTGCGTTCACACTTCACAGCGTATGAATGCGTTGCTGTGTCTGAGTAAACAACAAAAAAGAGTAGTGCTTTCTGAGACGGCGTTCGCTAAAATTTAGAAAAAAACACAAGGCACTGCACTATAGTGACACTGGCCAAGCCAGAGAATACGACGGTAAACATTTTATCGAAACTTTTGGTAGACACACAGTCGTGTTTGCAAGGACAGTACGAAGTCTTTGGACGAGGTGGAGTGAAAACATAGGCCATAAGACAATCGTCTGCAGCGGGCTTTACTGTGGGCAATGCTAGTGCGACTCTAGAGTTGCCCAACTAGTAACACAGCCAGAACATACGACACAGCGAAGTTCCAGCGGACCCAAAGCTGGATTCTGCAATTCCTCACTTCAGTTGGCCATGAGCCGCAGGAGCGTGACATCAATCTCTCAGATCTCACAAAATCCCGAAAGTTGGCGTTTCTTGAATGTATGCATACCTAGTACATATATAGAGAGTAGAAATGCTCGTGAAGAACTAGCGAAGTTAGAAATAAGCTATGTTTGTAGATTTATTGGACCATCTCCTTGTGTGTACTTGATAAAGCTGACTGCTTACACGAATCAATAGATCAAGGATTCAGCTACTTTGACATTGAATAGACAACTGAGAGCCTGAATACTATTCTCCTGGTTCTCACAGCTCATTCCCTATCTACGAGTAACCCTTTAACTCATGCCGTCAGGTAAGGAACTGTACATATACGGCTTTATCCAAAGTTTCTTTTTTATATGTCCTTGTGTCGCGCACAACTGACGATAGCTAACAGAGTGCGACTTTGTATATCCAACCTTCACGGAACTGCTTTGGGTGAAGTAATGCAAACTGGAGCTGTACTCTTCGGGTGTAGGAGCAGCGATGTACGCATACAGGAACTGAAGCGACAATCACCCAGTGTAGACGGTCCTATAGAGCGTAAAATGCAACTTCAATTCTGTGGAGATTACACAGCTGGTGTATACACCGACTCAAGTCTGTGCCGATGCTCGTTGTCAACGTGTTGAAGAGGCTCAGTCGGACATTTTGGGAGCCAAGAGACTCAAAGAGTCGGTACCGAAAACTGACTGGAATTAGGAGGCCGTGAAAACGAGATTTTGTTGAGAGAAGCAAACGAGTCTGAATCGGTAGAAGTCAAGGAACAATTTTGGGGTCCAAGAAATCGAAGTCGGAAACTGGCTCGATCCAGGTGTCGGAATCGGAGAAGGGCCATCTTACTTTGCAACCCAGAGTTGTATGGTGCAACCGACATTCTGAGTAGGCTCCTACGTTAGTGCGCATACAGTAATCCAAGTTTACTTTAACATAACGTATCGTGTAGATTGATGCAAGCAACCTAGAGCTATCGGAGCCGCAGCGTTGTCAGCGCCTGTATACTAGTAAATTCTAAAAAAAAAAATTTATTGTTGGTGGAAGACAATAAGCCTAGACTGAAAGGACATTATAGAGTTGTTGCAAGCAGCAGTCGTTAGGCTTTATAGATCCCGATGGCTCACATATCTCTGTTTCTTCATTTACCAGATATTGTTTCAACTCGCAGAACTTGTAGAGCCATACAATATATATATATGCGGCCGTGGCAATAACTGGAATGTGATAATTTTATACGTAAAAGACGCATCGGTACAATTTATCTTGAGTTTTACAGATGCCATACTGCGAGCAATACGTAGAAACAAAACTCGCAGAGCGGCGTGCCTCAACAGTCGGAAATGCTGAAATTCCGACGACGATGATCCATTACTTTATGAGTAAAATCATGACGCTTTTGAGTCTGAGTACACAGTATAGAAGAGCGCAGCGCGAGCGGTACGCGGACGAAGCATTCC
Source organism: Parhyale hawaiensis (assembly GCA_001587735.2). Taxonomy (NCBI): domain Eukaryota; kingdom Metazoa; phylum Arthropoda; class Malacostraca; order Amphipoda; family Hyalidae; genus Parhyale; species Parhyale hawaiensis. Next base: position 25,346,116 of record LQNS02278174.1, on the reverse strand, counting down.
TTTGGCAATCGGTTAAAAGTATGACGCTATTCGTCAAGCTTTACGCCGAAAGCCTCTTACCTGTAGTTGGCGCGGGATGAATAACGATGTACGGTAGTGCCAAGAGCTCCGTACTAGAGTTTGCCAGCTAACACAAGATACGTATTAGATTCTACATTTAAGCGTTCAGAAATCTGAAGACGAATACAAATTGTGGGGACTTATGGGGCAACAGAACTTAGAGAAAATCTGAATATATGTCCAGTACGTGAGAGTTCTTCGAGCTGTCGAAGATACACCGAAGGCGTTTCAGGAGAAGGAATACGGTAGGTACGTGATACTTAAAAAAAAACACTCAACACTTTAAAACTCTATATTTTATTTTCTAATGCGACATTTCATTTTTACGACCTAATAGAGGAGGCTTAGGCTACGTATGGAAGATAGCTGCAAATGAAGTGATTAAGTGTAGAGAGAAGAAAGAGAACAGGGAGCATACAGCAGGCTGGCAGCAGAGGTTTGTCTGAAAATAATATTGGACACGACAATGAAAAAGGCATACCTAACTGAAAGTTGAACAATATGAGAAAAGCGAGAAAATAACTATACCTATGCCTTATCTACGTAAAACAAATTTAATGCGTGCGGGTGAATCTGTATTTTATCCAAATCACTTGAGTATCCGACAGTCCATAACGTCCGTTAAAAATTTGCAGGTTACCATTGGATATTAGGGCTACGTTCGAGATTTTTATTCTACCATGGATGATAGCTAAATGGCACATGCCTGGTTGATTTCAGGATTGAAATATCGAAAGAGGCAAGCGCGGCCAAGTCCACTTCGCTAAAACATTGCCATCTATAGGTAAATAGGTTACGTTTACTTACAGAACATGCAACACCTTAACCGAGACAGAAAATACTCAGGAAAGTAAATATCATTGTTATCCCTACTGTTTCAACACTATGCAAAGATGAAGGAAGGCTTTTTAGTACTCGATTTATCAAATTTCCCCTGACGAGGCACGCGAGTATTGGAAAACAACTCGCCAGTGAAGCGATCGAGCAGCGGCACGTGTGGGCGGCCTGTATCAGACTGCGAGATGCGATACAGGCGTGGGTGGCGACCAGCAGGATATGCAGTCCGAGGGTGTGATAAGCAGACCATGTGAGGGTCACAGGGGAGCAGTGTATATGTTAGTGTGAGGGACACCCAGAGAAAGAGGAGGAGTGAGGGGAGGCACTGCAGTGTATCAGACCGACTTCGTGTGGGAGGGGTGTAATCATACAGGCGGTAAATCAGAAAGTGGGATGTAAAAAATGATACGAGGCATCCATAACTAAACCCCCTACTGAACTATTTTCAGGACGCCAATGCATTGTAAAAATAGGAATTTTCTGTATGTTGCGCAGAGTAAGATACCTAGCTATTCGAAAGACAGAACCTACAGTGTGAACTGTAACATTAAGATACAGTAAAAAGAAGACGGTTTCCATTACACTGTAGGAGTGGGGTTATTCACGGCAACTTTCTCGAAAAGATCACTAATCGATTTTGAGAAAAATTTTTGCATATTTAGGAGCGAAACTGTACGCTATAGTAGGCTATATATAGAACAAGGAATAATACAAAGACAACAAAACAGGAGTAGGGACGAGTACGAACACAATGCGCAGCACGCCTAGAGACTGAGAGAGCTTGGAAACAACACTTGAACAGTGCTGCTGGAAAGATAATTTCTCATCCAAGTTCGATAGATATCAAAATAAATGCTTTCAAGTTGATAATGATCATGATAGTGATCATACTTCTATAGTCTACGAAGAATGTTTTTTCAAAGTTACAACCACAGAACGGGGAAGTACCTATGGCCTTAAAATAATAATTTCAGGGTCTTCACTTGCAATATTTATGATGGAGAGTCCTTGATAGAGCCAACATTGTTTAGAAGGAATATTCGTCGATATGAGCTAATACAGTGTAAGAAAAAAGTAGGACAGGACACGTCAGCTTACTAAAGAAAATAGACTGCCTCTATCATAGCGTATAAGAATATGTATTGTGTAGTTTATACCTCTATTTACACGTGAGAACGTTGTGGCACAGATTATATGAACACAAATGTACAGAAATAGCTGTGCACATGAAAGAACAACACAACAATTGAAAGAATTACTTGGCTTTTGCATCCATGGAATTGAAGTGAGTCGATCATAAAATATAAGACCCTGAGTTTTCAATGTGGGCTGTATTTATTTAGCCATGCACTTCAGAGACCATTTTTGTTCCAATCCAGAGCTATTTTCATTCATTTTTTTGATGTAACATCGCCCTTTCTTAACGTAAACTCCCTGCCAATAGATTGCGCTAGATACAAAGAAAGAGAAAAAAAGGGACATGTAGTACATCGAGCGACACAAGGAGCCCATTTCCTATGGAACCAGAAAATCGCGAGGAAGAATAACGAAAACAATCATCATTAGCTAATACTTTACCTAGCAGAGGATGTACGATACAAACTGAGCACGAGGAAGACATTTCACGAGCTTAGGCGTACCTAAGGAAAACATAACGTACGAGGGCTGGAAGCGCGATTTTTAAATGTGAGATTAGAGTTAATTAAACCGAACACCCCAATTGGGAAAATCCACCTGCATGCACTTGTTCGTGCGGCAGTTAAATACCCGCTGGGCTCCAGAGAAGCGCACGGCTGCTGTCGAGTGCAGACTGTCGAGCTATGGCGTCAGACATGGAAGAATCAAGTAACAACTGGGTCCACTGACAGGCCCATTTCTGGTTAAGAGTCAGTACACTAGCAACAGAATGGAAAAAATAGAAATGATGGCGCCACAACCAAGCATCGCTTGAAATTACTTGCCTGGCATGGAGGTGATCTCTATTCTCGGATACCGTACTAGAACTTGGAAACACAGCAATCGGTCCAACGTTTCGCTACAGAGCGGAATGAAACAACGATATGCATACTTAATACCTATACTGTCATCTTTTCCAGATTAGGACTAAGAACTACGTCACTTGAGAAAAGTGCATTCGATACGAACGAATTTAGATGGACAGCAGAAGGGACATATAAGGTATACCGAGCACAGGTGCGACAGCTTAATACATCGAACACAAAACAGTCTCCGAATGACACACGATAAAAGCGTCTTTATGGTGACACTCGTAAAGGAACGATAAGCGTGTACGGCAATTGTAGGGCCGTAGGGATGATAACGTCGCTTAAAACTGGGCAAGAAAGAGAGAGCGCAGTGCAGCGGGGCCGAGACCAGGAGATATGGGAATTTTAGTTCCAGATGGTAGACGGTGAAGCACATCTGGTGGAGCCGCAGTAAAAACGTAGTACTACTGCTGCAGAAATTGGAAAGCAGATATATAACGAAATTTTTACCTTTTGCAGGCCTGAAATAACTAAAAATTACCAAAAGGGGCACCCAAGGTGGCAAGAAGCAAACGGCAGAAGCTGTGAAGAATGAGCTTTCTTAGAAAATGTTCAGCATTGAGTGAAATGTAAGGCAGAATGGGACCCAACAAGAATATTCCTACTACACTAAAGCAGATCCAATGGGGAATGTTACCTTCGGCATATAGGTAACGAGAGCAAGCAATTTCAACATGATATCCGCTACATGATTGTCATCTCGCCAAGACAAAAACGATACTCCGATTTTTTGCAAGGAGCAGTCTTGGAAATTATAAAAAAATGCATCTGTATACGTACAGTAGACCATACAATACTTACCTGTCTGCTCTGCCCATGTGGGCTTGATAGCAAACTGATAGAACCTCGATAAAATCTTTTCCAGTCAACATTGCGAACTCAACAAAATTCAAACTTTTTCTAGAGACACACGGAAAGCATCATTTGGACAGAAGCATGCCTTCATGACCACACGAGGAAATGACGCTTGTGCCTCGACTGGAAATAACGAAAAAATCACAGTATACAGCGCATAAATAACACAATGCACATGATACACACACTACGGAGACATCTTACCACATGAGTTAGATGAACATGAAGATTTGGCACAGGCTCCTTTGGTACACTGCGGCGGGCCACCGAAGTACTGGAAGAGGACTGTAGCGGGGGCGAAGGCCCCGTTGTACCCGCACCGGCGCTGGATTTCGGGGTCACACGACATCATTCAAATTGTACACTCAAGCCAGTACATTGTGCACTCGACGGATATAACATACACTGATTACTTTATGGTGTGGTGTTAGCCGCACATTAGAAATTTATTTGGTAATTCAGCAAAGTAACAAAATAGAAAAATTAAAACCGTAGCACTTTTTGAAAATTTCGAAGTAGGTAGGCTCGCCAATAGGCTAATCTCTTAGCAACAAAACTTTTACTGCCTCAAGCGAAAGCAGATATTCCAACGCCTTCTTATAAGGTAGACTTTTCATACTAAAATAAAGATACCAGCACTAAATTTGAAACATACAAAAAGGGCCGCATCCAAATTACATAACACGCCACCATAACTGAAGCTGTCATGGCAACTCGAATGTTTAGCTGAGCGAACACTGACTTCCACCCTTCGAAGGGTAGGTACAGTAAAGTTCCTTAGAATCTAAACTGTACGTCCCTTTGTATATGCAACACCCCCAGCTCCCCCACACCTACAGAAGGGAGGATGTTGTTAGAAGACAATTACAGTGCCATGTAAGGCGCTTCGCTCGGACACATACCCAGCCCGGCCGTAGGTCGCTCGATTGCTGCACTGAGGTTGTTTGGATTGGGCCGCATGGGAGACAACGCCAGTTCAACTGGTCTAAGCTACGGGTCATGTTCAGCCTACGCGACAGTAACAATCCGTTTACGGTTGTTACAGCAGTTATTGGATGTCAGAAAACAGAGCTTCAATTGGTCTATGTCAGCTACGTGTGATTTTCAGACTACGCATAGGGTACGCGACGGCAGCTTTCGATTAAAATTGTTGTAGTAGTAGTTATGGTTGTCAGAAAACACCGCTGCAGGCTTTGGGTTGTTTTCAGAACACGTAACCTCGAAGTTTGGGAGGTGGTGCTTGTTTGGAAAGAAGGCAATAGTTTGCAACTGGTGCAAGTTAGCTTAAGGTTACTTTAGACCACGTGACCGGCAAACTTATCACTGTAGTTGTATGTACTGTGGCATGGTTGCTTATGGTCCCAGGCAAACCGCTCCAACTGCAGTAAGTCAGTTTCATACAGTCAATATCTACAAAATTATACATGGGCACGAGCGCACAGTTGCACAACGCTATACACAGTAGTTATGTAAAAGTTTTGCATGACTAGATATTCAACAGAGACCCGAGAAGTAAACGGAGTACCTCATTGGGTTCAAAAAATAAAAACAGAGCTTACTGCAAATTGTGTTTCAGGTTTCATATAGCTAAATAGCCAAGTTCGGATCCCTAAGCACCATAAAATGTACATAATTGGTCAACAGCCACGACGGGTTGACCGGTTTGATGAAAGAAAATAGAATACCATATTTATAGTGGAGGTATCTTGCATAAATTCATGGCTTTGGTTTAGCGTAAATGTTATCATTATTATACCATATTGTCTTGAGATGGCATTATTTTAAATACTGAAGAATACGATGAGAAGCACAATTAGAAATTTGGTTACCCACGCGTCGTGGGTAACCAAATTTCTAATTGTGCTTCTCATCGTATTCTTCAGTATTATACCACATATTATAACATCGATAACTGATTATAACATCGATAACTGACGAAAAACTCAAGTATCGGAGCGCGTATAATAATAATATTAAAGGCGGCGCTGGTAGAGGCTCGTGTGCAAACATAGGGCCCAGTAACGGATCCTAATTTAGGTCAGTTTCAATACAACTGCGACTGCCGCAAATAGCTAACTGAAAGCCCGTAAACGTGCATGTGATAAAATTTGCATATTGCTGTTAATAATATCGGAGCATACGACACTTGATATTAAGCTATTTTTATTCTAATTTGATACGAATGAGTAGATATCTAAAAGAAGTGCTTACAGTATATTAACCATTTATGTAGAAAGTACGAATGAAATTGAAGAATGCACGCCAATTTACCAGTTGTTGCTAAAGTGATGCCACGAATACAATGTAGGCCTATATGCACCGGTACTTCGAGCAATGTTGATGTATATAAAGATGAGTAAATTACTTGAGTAAATGTAGGTAATTCATGTTGCCAAAACAGCAAGTAGCATAGAGATATGCTTGATAGGGCCGCCGTGCAAACATAATATAGATAATTATACAAAGTGTTCATAAGTTTGGTGACAAAATTGTTCTCCGATTTCTTTTGAGCACATTTTTCTTGTGAGGTAAAATTTTGAAAGCCAAAACATGTGGAAAACACGCAATATCTCTTATACAATATGCAAAACTACAAAAAATGTGGGTTTTCCAAAACACGAAACGCATCCCCTTGGAATGAAACAAGCCGTCGTCCAAAAACTAATTTGGCAAAAACTCGATTCAGCGATAACTGGATGACGGGAAATTGGATCACCCGGACGGATCTGGGCTACCAATTACTGTTTTTCAATATGAGTCAATACAACAACCAAAGCCAATTTTCATTACGACCACGATACAACGCAATAACACCAATGCGTCTCGATACACGAGTAAAGGGAGCGAAGTACGCCACGCGCACACCTCTACATCTGACGGCACTCGCATCACTGGCGCTGCAGTGGCGCATTGTCGCACACTCGCACTCCGACTCTCGCTTGGAAGAACGAAGAAGCTGTGAAGCACTCATTTGCGCTGAGGCAGCGAGGCATTTGGGAGTACATTTTTCTTCGTAACTGGCAGGATCCTCGCTATGCAGCCTATGCTATTGGCTAATCCACTGGCTGGAGTTGAGACGTGGAGTGGGGGAACTTGCAGCACCTTCAGCCGCCAGATATGGTTTTACTTAATTACTTTCTACTGCTGTGCTAACGCCAATTTTCCAGTAATCTTATTTAATACATTTCAATTAATTATAATTAAACCGACAAATGATGTTGAGTTAGCAACTGCAGCAGAGTGCAACACAGATCTTAGCTACAACATGGCTGGCATGGAGCAACCAACTTGAGAGAAAAACGGTCTCGGCAACGTTTGCTGCTGGTTCTTCACTTCAGCCACGCGCCGATCGGGCCGCAGCCCGCAGCCACGCTCTATAGTGAGTTGGAAGAAATTCTCCCCAACGGTGCGCTCTGGCCGGATTAGGCAAAGATATTCGAGGAACCCAGTTGCGTCACACTTACCTCGCATCCGCAATCAACTTACTCAATCTTCTCCTAATTAACTCTCCTACTGCCGGAAAATTCAATCAATACCGCACCGTTCAACAAGCGGCATCACTGTTTTTAAACACATTAGGCTAATCTATTTACCCGAGCACACAGTCCCACAGTTACAGTATAACAATGATATCGAAGAATTAGAATGAGATGTACAATATTGGAACACACTTCCGAAGCCCGTGGGTTTTTCTATAGTTCCGAAATATTCTGTGTTTTGGCAGAACGACACACGGAATACATTGATATCCCATATCGATGTAAATCAAACGTCGCAGATATGAAATTTCAAGTGCCAGAAATTGTAACAATAGTATTTGTAACATTTGCATCGTTTTATTAGCAATACAAGTAAAAATTCCTTTGGGACAGTTTTTTAGGTCGACTTTTAACTCTCTAATGCTCTTGGACACCAGCTTTTTATAACATTAGCAATGAGCCATTCTTAGAATGAGTGCCTAAGTCGTATGTATGAAGGTCAGAGCAAAACCTATTCAATGCTATCATCCCAACAAATCTGTGAATATTAAACACCAGAACGTCTCGTGGCGCAAAACCATCACCCGCAGTGCAACAAAGTCCAACGCCGTCATATTTGATGATCAGCTTACTCTAGAGTTGTGGCATTATTCACACATCTAGGTGAAGCCACCAGACTCCCTACAAAAATTATGAACATTGCTCAAATTTTTCTCCCTCTTTTTGGGTGGACAGACTAACAAATATACTTATGATCTTTACAGCCACTGGAAGTATTTTTTATACAAGTTGTTGGCCAGTTCGAAAGTTACTGTTTTATTTCACTGTACGTTGTGTGAGCTCGAACATATACGTGAGTAGTATAGGAGCCGGGATTCATGCATCTAGTTGCATGGATCCCGGCCCACTTTGTGCGGTCGACTGCAGCCGTCCGGTCCGCGCGCGCCTCGCGCCGCCCCCGCGCGTTCCCCTCGGCGGAGGCGTGGCGTTCCC
>LQNS02278174.1:25263347-25275115 GCA_001587735.2 Parhyale hawaiensis | reverse complement strand
ACCAATCAGGTCCATCAAGAACTGCCCGGGCTTCGTCGGCGAAAAGAACATGATTTTAGTTTGATTTTCATGTATTTCTCTGCAAATTTCATCCTCAAAATCTTATGTCTTGGGGTCAGAGGAGGCAATTCGAAAGAGAATTTGACAGAAGCAATGGAGCGAAGGATGTCATTTCTTGTGGTTTTAGGCACTTCCGGAAGCCCAACAGCCGTAAAAATTGATTTGCCAGTAACAGTCCTTGAATGCCCAACATCCGATCGTTTTTTTTTTTCCGTGATGAAGGGCCCTTCAAGAATCTTGTCACTTTGTAAATATGGCGCCCTATTTTCCGGGCAATACCATTAAGAGAGGGGCCTTTAGCAGTTTCTTTGACGATAATTTCTTTCTCCACGTTAGAGCTTTTTCACGTCCCATTTTAGCAGAATATACAAGAAGCTATTATTGTCATTCACCTCAAAAAGAGAAAAAATGCAAAGAGTTGTCAATCAGGATACACAACAAAATGTAAACAACTTCAACAGCGTTGCCATAAGATGTCGCGATTTCCCTGCAAGTTTCAGGAACATTTGATAGCGCAAAAATGAGATATGGTCAATTTTGTGCTAAAGCTATTATTGCCGTTCTTAGTGTATTTACGAACGAAAGTGGAAAGGTTCCAGCGCAACGGCATCGAAATTTTGTTTCCGGTAGTGCTGCAACATACAGAACGGTGGAAATTCCGATTTACGAAAAGTGAATAGGCAATGGCGCCAGGTAAAAAAGCGGCAGCGGTGCAGTGCACAGGAGAACGGCTGGAATTCCTATTCACGAAAGTGAAATGGTTTCGGCGCCACAACATCGAAAGTTTATTCTCGGCAGCAAGACAACGGCAGAAAGCGGCTGATATTTCTATTCGGAGAAGCCGCATCGAAACTTTTCCGCGGCATTGTGGCCCAGCGCGGACGCGCTACTGCCAGGGAACAAGATTGGCAATCTTATTTGGAGATGGGTGCATAACTCCATATTTTAGCGGCACTGCACTGAATTTGTGTTGGCCGGCTGACTCTAAGCGGCACAGTGACGGCGAACGGTTAGGGCAAGATGAAAAATATTGATACCTCAATGAACTTCAAAAGCAATACCTAAATCGATACTTGACTAAGGCTTTGCGGTAGTGAATCCCTAAGAAAGACGCTCAATAGCTACATTGCTTTATTTGCACAATATCGTCCGAACCTTATAGAAGGATCCCCATGCATAGCTCACTACAGTCATTCGCCTTTTAGGTCTCCCCCTGCATGTTAGCCCCTCACCGATCCTAGGTCATCTAAAATAAAATTTCTTTTTGGGTATCCTTTGTAGATTGTATTTCTGATGACGGGAATTAAGTTCCCGAAACGTTAAGCTTTAGTGAAATCTATCGACAACTACGGTATATTTATTTTATGAAATTTTAAATTTGAAATATAATACACTCTTCAGAGCCTAGCTGATGTAAGTCTACGAAGGTACGAAACATACGTATAACTTGTTACAGAAATCCTTTGTTTTACGATTTTAATATTCATTACTGAGAACTACATGAAGCTTCAAGAGTCTGACATCAATGCTGTATGATGTTGATGAGCAAATGAAGTGAGTGTTGTGACCATATATTAGCTACAGTAGGTAATAATGCATCAAGAGATTTCAGGGACTATAATCCATGCAAAAATGCCGTAGTAAATCTGTAGTTATGTGGATTTAGATTTGCTTTATTGAGAAGACTGCCAGTAAAACTACAAACAGAATAACACAGGTCAAAATCCCATCTTTAAAAATGTCAAAATAATTATTGAAGCGCATATATGCAAGGACAAATTACGATTCTCCGGTACAGAGGCAGTAAAACACCATTACAAAGACCAATGTAAATAGTTTGCAAACAATTTGCTTGGATATATATATATGAAACATACCGAAAGGCGTAGCTTTCCTCCTAAGCTTGTCACAGGGATATTTGTTGCTCGGAGTTTATTCGTACTGTTCCTGCAATATTGGTGCCATCCATAGCAGAATGTTAAATACGGACTTGACCGATGAAGGCGTGCTGATGCGGAGAATTTTCTTTCGTTTCTGATCCGGACGCAATGGTATTCATTGCAAGAACAAAAGTCACGCGAGTAAAACAGCTGGAATGTGGGAACCATAGCAATTGTTCGGAGAGGGCAGAAGCCTGAACCTCGACTCCCCTCTAGGAATGACCCAGTACATCTGTTTATTACCAGCTATCTAATCTATAGTCACGTAATTTTCTTGCCACGATTTTTCAAGAACATGCCAATTTCTGATTTATGTGGTACCGTCCTGATATCCAGGGCCAATCCGTGCTTATTTCAAGAGCTCTAGAGATACATTCTCTATTTTTAGTAAAGATAAATATATAATTAGTTATATACTATCGGTCCCACCAATGCTTTCGGTCTCTTAAATAAGACGTAAATGACAAAAATACAGGAAGGAAATCCTACGAAAGTAACTGTAAGGCAGCTATGAGGCACAACGGGAAAATGTACAAATTAAATGTAGATATGTTGTTAGAATATGTAAGAAACATTTGTATGAATGAATAATGAACAAACTGGAATGTAAGAAAAATATAATAGGATGTAAAAAATACATGAGAAAGGTAAGAAACTTTAAAAGAACATGAAAAATGCTATGACGATCTTACGATAACATGCATGCATGTCCTAAGCTACGAATATTACCACGACAGCGTAGTAAGACAACGGTAAACACTGCCTAACAGGAAACTGACAAAGCTTGACTGCCCATGCAGTTCACCTTCTTAAGAGGAGTCCTTGTGCGTATAATCATTTTCAGACCTCCAAACATGACATCACACGGTGGCTGCCACCGAATAAAGATTATCTACCGGCGCCACCACAAGGTAGACTGCAGATCGTAAAGTGCAGCACTACAGGTAGGTAGTCAGGTAGAGCCGTCAGGTGGGAGTAGATGAATGTCCCGAGCAGTAGATCAGGTAGCTCTACATGGCCATGGACGGGTGTCGAACGCTTATATGGTAGACTCGGCACTGCACTTCGCACGACTCCTGGTCCAACCTTGCTGATCTGATGCGATTATTTTACTTCGAAATCGTGCATTAGAAGCTTCAGGATTTCTGGCAAGAACTGTAAGAATCAAAATGCACTGCGGCTTGGAGGTAGCAGCTATAAGATGATTCTGGTCATTAGACGAAAAGGAAGGGACACAAAGGATGTCGAGAAAAAAGGTGAACGCTAGCATGTAGAAATCTCAACATTTAAACAGCATATCTAAAAAGATAAAGAACAGAACGAAGAATAACAGCATCGAGAATAGGAAATAATACAGAAGCGACATATGGCTAGCCCTCTGATTTCCCAAATTGTTCAAGGACGAGACAAGCAATTAAGAGATTCTCGTCATTTCTGTAGGCATCAGTTACGTGTCCACAAAATAATGCAGAACCATTTTGGATTGTCGTGAGTGTTGCAAACAAGAAGCAACAGTCTCGCTATTTCACTGATTAAGAGACTGTGAATACGGTTATCGTAATGCACTCAAAGTTAAGGACTCCTTATATATATCCAAACAGAGGAAGTTGCTACGAACATGAAATAAGTCAACGCATGCATAGACGATCACCGCGCATGATAACGGAAAATCAAGGAAGAAAAAGAAAGAATAGAAAGGTGCATGGAAAAGGAAAGACAGTAATAGCTAATTAACTTGAATAGCGTGCAGATAGTAACGTAAATACAGTAGTATGGATTAAATAAGTAAAAAATGCAGCAGCTATCGATTAATTAAAGCAGTCAACTGACAGGTCTTGTTGTACTATCCACAGTATACTATGAATGCAAAACAAGAAAATCATACAGTGCATATTTGTAGTATGCATAAAGTAAAACAATATCCGCCTCTATAGCCATAACTACGGGATGATATAACGTGAGGTGTTATTAAATACCTTGACCATGGACCACACGCTATCGTATGATGTACGCCATGGTATTGTGCATGCAGAGCAGTGAAATCATTACAATGAAATCTCATTACCACGATCACCGAGCCAGCTAAAACTTTTTTCCTCGAAATAATAGTGCTATTATTACTACAAAAAAAAGGGCTTTAGCTTCAAGGCATTAATCAAACGTATATCCACTGAGCCATATCGACAAAGACACAATGTAAGTCTCACACTAAGCCTTGTGCTATGGTTGATGCTCGAGCCACAATAAGAGAAGTGAGAAAGGCAGACCCAGTGTTTACGTGTGTCCAACTAGAACTCAGTGCATCTCTCAGTAGCTGACATTACATGCACTTCCAATTTCCTACACTTTTTAGTCGGAGATTCTTTTATTTCTTTTATCATATACTATGCGCTAAAATGAAAAAAAAAAATAAAAATAAACCTGTGTAGTAGCTGCCGTCGGAGTTTGGGAAAAACTTGTAAATTTAATTCCATTAACCATGCATTTGTCAACGGGAGCCGCACTGTTATAATTTGAGAGAAAATACCTCTCAACTCTTGCTGGTCTAACGAGCTCGCCTAAGTAAGGATTAAGAAACATAAAATATATTAACCAGGTGATGCGTGGTAAATCTTGTTTTTTTTTTTTACAGAAGTAACACTAGTAGGAAGGTTACATAAACGATACATCGTGGCTCCTGAAGATGCCACTTCAGTTTTTAGCGCCACAATGCGCTGCTTTTAAAAAAAATCGCCATTTTAACGAAACCAAGAGACGAGATGAGCAGCTACAGCGATATAGACTGGTCACTCCAAACAGAGGGCATATATACTACGCCAACCACATCTTACGCTGTGCTCCATCGCTACAATAAGGGTGAATAACGTGCTCCTGCTTCTATAGGAATACCACAGGAGAAAGAAAGGCTTGCAGTGAAACAGCAGAGGCTGCGGAAGGAAAGAAGGTAAGGTTATATTTGCAGGGACCACATTAGCGAGGTGTTGAATGGCTGGGCAGGTGCAGCGGAAGCGGGGTACTCTGCGGCGTGCAGCTGAACACAATACGCTGGTAAAGGTCACTAGCTCCTTCGATGCCACGATCTCGCTGCCAATGAGCACCGGGAACAAGAAATCGGCCATAAAAAGCGGCGTTGCCCGGCCAAGTAAGGGCATTAGCGCAGATAAAATCGACCAAAAATATTTCTTAATGAATGAGACGGAACAGCGGGCGAAGGGGGGGGGAGGAGGTAGCTGCAAGCTGGCTGGCTTCAGTGCAGAAATGGCTTCAAAAAAATGAGGAAGCGGTGCGCGTGTGGTGGCCTGAAATGCTGCGTTACCTCTTGATACTCGAAAATATTTCATAGGTCAAACTACATGAAGAGCAAAGAATATATTAAGACAAGACTCCCCATAGTCGCCATTAAGTGTTTTATGATAAGAAACTGCCCAAGGCAAGGCAACAGCCAACTCAAACAAGCAAAAAAGAGTGAAGACAGTCAGTAAAAGATGAAGGATATGAAATGGCCACAGAAAGAAAGTCGTCCCTAAGGCCTAGCGAAGGCTAAAGTAACCTATGGACCCGTTGGAGGTGCAGCAACGACGGGCGGACCTAATTAAGCTAATCACGGAAAACCTACATTATGCCCCACGGTGATGCTATGTTCTATACCACATACTACACTGTATTTAGTGTGCTCTATGTCCATACATACACAAAAGTTCCAAGTGGGCAGCCATAGTTCTTTTATATAAAGTCATGATATTCATATAGTGCTAAAGTTGGTTTTATTTTACTTTAGCTTACACATGATTTTCATAATTTTTATTGTGTTTACTATCTAAACTATAGTGACCCGTGCCGTCATTAAAAATTAACACTTCACCAAAACCCCCGCCGTCTTTTGGGCTTCCTCATTTTTCCCCTATCTAATACTAAAGAAAAAGATTCCAAGGTACCCAACTTTTTTTTTTTCGCGAAAGAAAAAGATTGCAAGGTACGCAACTTTTTTTCGCCTTTTGAAATCTGAATTTTCTCTTTATTCCCATAGAGCGTGACAGGGAAGATATAAATATAGTTATAAATAAATAAATAACTAAATAAAAACACGACGTGAATTATTATATAGTGATTGGGTGAATTTAAGATAATTTACATGAATAACGTTTCCGTCGCAAATCCTTAGTTTTCGAGATATTTGCCTTTGAAGTTCCCATTGTTTTCCTATTGTAGAAAATTACACAGTGAAAATAACATCGGTACGCTAGGTTGTCTTCAGTAATTTAATCAAGTCAATTGAAGGGAATTTACGGGAGTATACTTTTTGTCGCAAACTCCTCTTTATCGAGCTATAGCGCACTTTCTGTAACACATGCCACATGCCAAGAAACTGTGTGAAAATGTTTACCGTTAGACAGTTTACTCCGCAGATGCAGTTACTTAAATTTCGCACATATATTTGCCCGATTTATAACTCAAAAATTATTTACAAGCGTGTGTCATTTCATTGGGAACAACGCTCTTCTTCTTCTTCTTCTTCTTCTATTATAGCGTGTGGCATCGGGATATTACGTGTTCCGGCAGTGCATAATATGTGTTCCTCGAGTTGCGTTATAGCTTGGTAAGCACGCATTTGCGACGGAGGTATTATTTTAAAGTTTACTTTCGGTTAGGTTAGGTTGGGTTTGGTTAGGTTCTGTTATGTTTCTATTGGATCTTTACCAAGCCTGTAATGACTCCAGCTAATTTCTTGCATGGGAAAAAAGGGAACTTCAAAGTGAAATATCTCGAAAACTAAGGATTTGCGACGAAAACGTTATTCGTGTAACTTGTGTTAAATTGACCCAATTTAGATACTGAACACAATAAAAATCATGAAAATCATGTGTAAGTGAAAGTAAAAATTTACCCTAAAGTTCATCATTACTATCAATAATTAAAATCCAAAGTGAACAGTCGTCATGTAAAATGCAAACATCTCGTATTTCAGAACTTACATTAGCGGAGTAAATCTTGGTAAAATGAATTAATTGCTCCAATGAGAGATCCTTTAGGGAATTTTACAAATCCGACACGTTTGTATTATAGAGCGCGGCTTATAACCGCGATTCTTTCATTGATTCCTATAGCATTTGATTTTATAGGAAACGTCATTTACTGAGAATATGTACAAACGGCAAAATCAGCAGTACAGTAGGCCGCAAGTCACTGTTTCATGTCGAAATGTCATTTAGTGCCTACAATAAAGTACCATGCATTATAACGTTCACTGAAACATAAAGATCCATGTCAAAATGTCCTTAGTACCTACAATAAAGTACCATGCATTATAACGTTCACTGAAACATAAAGATCCATGTCAAAATATCCTTTAGTACCTACAATAAAGTACCATGCATTATAACGTTCACTGAAACATAAAGATCCATGTCAAAATATCCTTTAGTACCTACAATAAAGTACCGTGCATTATAACGTTCACTGAAACGCAAAGACAATACACCCGAGAGGAAAAGAATCGTCCCCACCCATGCAGCAGGTCGTGACGGGGGCAGACACGGCAGTGGCTGTCGTGATCTCAATCGTTGTATTTTAGTCTGTTAATATGGAGCCTTGAAGCCTGACCTCAGTGCGATAGCAAGGAGGCTATTGAAGTGACATGAGATATGGTAATAAAGCGGACAGTAAAAGGGTGTAGGTGAAAGCCTGAAAAAAAGAGTCGAGTTGAGTCGAGTGAACTGTAGATTGGAGGATGAAAGGTGTGGCACGATTAAGGAAAATTATTGATACGAGAGGATGTTGCAGCAAAAGCTACTGGCTTGGGATCAATAGGAAAAAAACCACGAGTCAACAATGTGGTTAGCAAGGAAAACTAGGAAGATTGACATGAGATATTGCAAGACGTGCACAAGTGTTGTTTGTAAGATCGTCGCGTGCACCCTGCATAGCCCCAATTTTGTAATATGTTGGGGCGACAGCTAGGTGGTTCCAAGCATATTGAGAACCAGAGCAATCATCACTCGCTATTAATTTCATCATATTAAAAATCACGCAGGCATAAATTTCCTGTGATGAAGCCTGAGCTCTAAAACCTCTCAGTAAATACGAATACAGAGTGCAAATAACCTGGCCAATTAAGAACCACAATGCAGCCCCGCGAAATTCATTCGCATATACAACATAGCTTAATCCACAGGAAGATAAGTACAATTAAAGTATATTGTCACTATTGCCAAATCTGCAGCTTATGCCAGCTTGTAGAGACAACAGAAGCAGCCATGAAGGCGAATAGTAAACAAAGAAAGAAGAGCACTGACAAGGAAAAAGATTCATCAGTAGTTAATAATTAAGTTGTCGTTACACGGTTTACGACGCTATAAAGGAAGAGCCCTGCACAGGTGGAGCTACAGAATTCGTGATGCTAGAAGGTATGAGCTGCTATACTGTCTATAGGTACTATAGCTCCTACCTACTCCGGATCCCAAATGAGTTACAAAGAAGATACATAGCAATACAAAAAAAAAAGTTTCTAACTAAACTGTATATCAAATAAAAAATGCATAATGGTTTCACCAATGTCAAAAAACATATACTCATGGGTAAGAGAGCTGAATTTGTCTAAGTAAAGAAGGTAATAAGTGGAAAACAATACTCGAATCTTAAAACCCGAAAATGCCATAAAATTATAGCAACATGATTTTGTTGCTCTTCAATAACCAATACCGACAAAATAAACTGTGTTTCTTATCAATAAAAATATTCCCTATAATACTATCAATAATTTGGGGTTCAGTTCAGGTCCGCAATGAATTGAAAAATATTTTGATTGCATATTTGACCCTTGATATCTGTATTTGATTTAATATTCAATTTCTATCCGATCACTCTCCAGTCGAGGAATGACGTTAAAAACGAAACAAAAGACGTAATGCTTATATTACAGCAAGGGTTCATAATTAACTTCCACTGGTGAGCTAATTTATGAAATAAACTGGCATGTTTCATTGAAATGTACGTTCTTCTGTAGATGAGAGTATATTTTTTACACATTCTCATCCTCAAAATATAAAATATAAATGTTGGATGCACAATCATTTTGCTTATGGCTGAGCAGAGTGGTCTTATAAATCATAATCTATAGCAATACAGAAATAAACAATATTCGAAAAGACTGACAGTCTCATATAGCTACAAAAAATATTACAATTTGAAAAGTATAAAAAGCAAAGCATAACCAACATGTTCTCTTGAAATTAAGCTCCATAGAAAATCCAATCACAAATGCAACGTTAACGTACTATCCTTGACAAAGGTCACTGCGATTTAGTCCACTCTTAACCGATCGTAACGAGGCCACTGCAAAATTAGTCGAACTTGAGTAGCTGATGATACGGTAAACACCCGACTACAAATTTGCCAGTGACAACCATGAAGCAGTTGGCAGCAGCAGCAGCAGTTGGAAGTGACAACCATGAAGCAGTTGGCGGCAGCAGCAGCAGTTGGAAGTGACAACCATGAAGCAGTTGGCAGCAGCAGTTGGAAGTGACAACCATGAAGCTGTTGGCAGCAGCAGCAGTTGGAAGGAACAATGAGGCAACACGTCAGCCAGCGACACTCCGACAACCTTCACTCACGCATCCATACGCAAAAAGCCGCGGGTGGCCGTAACGCAATCGATCTTGTTTTTGTGTACAGGATCCAGTTTGTCTGACAAGATGCAATCAGCAGTGGAACGCAGAGAAATGACCGTTGGATAAAGAGCAAGACGGAGAGTTTAAATAGTTGAGCAACTCATCGAAAGGGGCTAGTACGTATATATTACGGCAAGAGAAGTGTTCGATAGTGTGCAAGGGTTTTTTAGCTTAGATTTTATCAAAATCCAGATCACTGTCGGTGGAGGTTGTTAAAGCCTTCCCCAAGGAGGGATATTAGACGAAAGAATTCAATAGATCAAGATCGATTTGCTATGAGTAAGGAAGACGAGAAGGCAAAGAGATGGGTACAAATCAACCTGTAGGTAAGACGAAACTAATCACCCGAATCAATCATAAACTGAAGCTATTTGCATACGGGTAGATTAGCTTTCAAATATGTATGTTAAATACTTCAATTGATTGAAAAGGCTAACAATTTAGCTACTGCCACATTAAACAGCGGGGAGATGAACAACAGCCACATATGACACTGAAATTGTCAGATCTATCAGCCCATCATAGCTACATAGCCAACATGGGCAGTGGGCTTCGTTCGTAACGCGATTTGGAGTCGATTTATTAGAAAAAGCGGAACCCCGTAAAAATGCAGCGAACGCGATGCGTTACCTTTCCTACGATAAGCAAATTAATTAACCTGGTTAACAAACAAAATAAGTCTGTATAAAGTTGAGAAATATTTTTCTCTTCGTGCACTCATAATATACCCTCAGTTCTAAAAGTAGCTGTATCCATATGTTATTCATGTTGTTCCGTTCTAATTGTTCCTTGGATAAAAAAGAAAAAGAACAGGAAACATCCCTCGGTGCTAATGTAGGGAATGAATGTGTTATACCTTTTGGACCAGGTCTTCCATACGTCCTTTTTATTAATCACTAATTCTCCTGCAAATGAAATTTTGGCTATGGAACAAAGGGGGAAGAGGAGGTAATATGTAAAAAAAAAAAATACATATAAGATGTAGCACCAGAAGAATGATATTCGAAATATTAAAATTAAATATATGCTTGAAGCAGACCTCCCAGGTCGCTGGGTATGAGCTACAATATTCTATTAAGGGTTAAGGTACTTGTATTAGTACATATCTGTCCAGTAGCTTGGTAACGAACAATTTTTAACAATCCTGAATCCTAGAAGGTTCCGAAGTCTCTTTGAGAATGGGTCTATTGGTTCGTCTACTGCCGCCTATCTAAGCTAATCCTCTTTGGGCCAGGGAAAAAGTGCATTTTTATGAGAAAATGACCTTTTTCAGAACAAAAGAGGATTCTGCCAACAGGGCATGGGTCCATTTTATTTGATCAAAATCAAATTGATGTAAAAAATATTTAAGCAAGGATGATGATTATTATTATTATAATTGAGTGAACACATTATTTTACGTACACATACTGGATGTCTTTTCACGGGAAAGATTAGATAAATTATCAGTAACTGTTCAATTTCAGCATATAGGGCCTACACTACATAAGCTCCTATTCCATAAGAAGAAATTTGCCAACTCATTAGCTAGAGCATACATTATAGTACCTACTAACATCAACAGTACCCTTCAACTTCAGCACCCAGTAATGGTATCGCATTTCCGAAAGGAAGATGAGACCAACACAAACGTACCGCCTGCTCAATGTGTGCAGCAACACAATTGGCGGCGGCACTATTGAGTATTCTGGTCACGAGCCGAGTAACACTACCTGCAATAGTTCTTCTCTTTCTCCACTACTGCTCACTTGACCTGTAGCTGTACATTACCCCGAGTCTACCGTAGTAGCTAACAAACGGGTCATCAATTCTTTCATGTATCACTTACCACTGCTAGTATACATGCATTTTATTTTCAACGTGACGAAAAGGTTCTGCTGGGCACGTACGAGAGTGTTACCGTATAATTTCCCAAAAATAGAACAGTCCCAGTCTACCATAAATCAAGGTCGCTGCACGAGCTAAAACAGTTATCATCCTGCTTTTGGGCGGTGCTGCTGTGGCCCAAAATACTTTAGGGCAGTAGGAGCAACAAAAACACTTTACAACGAAAGACAGTCAAATCAGTACCACAATGTTCAAGTCCCATTAGTGCCTCTTA
>LQNS02278174.1:25248357-25263236 GCA_001587735.2 Parhyale hawaiensis | reverse complement strand
CTGCTTTTGGGCGGTGCTGCTGTGGCCCAAAATACTTTAGGGCAGTAGGAGCAACAAAAACACTTTACAACGAAAGACAGTCAAATCAGTACCACAATGTTCAAGTCCCATTAGTGCCTCTTATTAGAGGCGGATGCAGAGCCCTGCACTTCTGTTGCTGCAGATAAGTTACACCCTTTGCCGCACGTCCCATACAGTTGCTGTACAGTAGAGTCCCCTCCCCTGTTCAACTCTACGGTCCCCTGGCCTGCTCCAGTTGAATCCAGTCAACAAAACACCTTCTCGTCTACCTATCTAAACCGAAGTGTTCTGATCCGGAGAAGAACGGGTGTCGTTTTCTAAGATTACGACATACCACAGACACTTACTTCACGGCTGTAATGAATAAAGAAGAAACCTAAGGGCTAACTGACTTTGTGAATTTAAATTCACGCCAGAGTCGTTTCCCTATCAAAATTCAGAGCAACAGAGAAACTAAAACTGTAATTTAGCAGCTGGGCGGGGCCGCGGCGGTCCTAAATTTTATTAGGGTTTACTTCCCGTACGTACTGCAGAGTATGCGAACATCATGCTGCGTCCTCATATACATGACTATATGTCTAACAACATATATTACTAAAATTACAGCTATCAAGAAAGATGCCTGCACAAGTGTCATCAGTAATATTTGGGATATACAATAGTAGCTCCTAATTCGCACCCCCTAATTCAGACTGAAATTTTGGATCTCAGCTCTCGTAATTCGGACAACCGCTTCTAATCTGGAGGTGCCTGATAAAAATTATATTTTCCAGAAATCTCTACTTTGGAATTACTTTTGGGCATTACAGATAATTTTAACTACCAAAACTAACAACTCTGATGAAAAAGAGTGATCACAAACATGAAGAATAGTATTTAAATTAGGTTTTCTAAAATTAACTCTGTTTCAGTTACCGTCGCTTTCGTAACAGACAACCCAGTACAACACATCATTGAAAATATTTCAGCTGTCAATTTCGGGTAGACTTACATAAAAAACGAGGGCAACTTTTTCTATGTTTGTTCACCGCATACACCTTCAGCAAAATGCACGCATATGAAACTGTTCGTACCAGGCTTATTCTGCGCATTTATCAAGAAAACGGTAGTGGCGGTACAGCTATTGCAATCGTATGGTTTCGTTGTGCTAAGAATTTCTGATAATTCAGAGTCAGACCATCAACTGGTAGGCTCAAGAGTCAGAGGCTTCAAAGTTAGACCATCAACTGGTAGGCTCAGGAGTAAACTTCTAACATGCTGAGAAATAAAAGGCTTGAAAACGAGAGTGAGGAAGCTGTGAACGGACGTCTCCCTACTCGTAAAGAATACCTCTTAAGCGAGGCAGTTTTGCAAATTGAAAGCTATGAGATAGTAGAAAATAATGGAGATGTTGCAGTGCATGCGATCTATGAATAGCAGCATACTGAAATATGAAGAGAGAATGAGCATCATTCCGAGTTCTTTCAAACCGCTGCAAAGGATAAAACGCTTAGTTTTATAAATTCGAGAACGTTTCCAAAATAGTCAGGGCCTTCGAAGCGGCAGTGGACGCAGTTACGAGCTGTAGCAAACAGAAAGTCAAAGATTTTTAAAGAAACTTAATAAATTCCGATGTAATTCTCCTTCTACATGCTTGTGAACTTCGTGTCTAAATTTAGTACTTACTGTATATTTAAAAATGTATTATCCCTAAATATGTATTATCCCTAAAATATCCCTAACGTGTGCAAACTTTCGCTATTTATTTTTAAAGTGTGGTACGTAATGTAATAAGAACGTTTTAATCTAGCTAATGACACAGCTAACGATTAACTTGTAATCAAATCTAACTTGTACTTAGTTACCCATGAAAACGAAACTTTCTGTACTTCAGTTACATTTTTTTGTTTTTCCTTTAGGGTGACTGCTCTATTATTTTACTACCACTCGCTCTTAATTTGGAATAGTTTTTGCGGACGCAATCCTTAGAATGAGGAAAATCTACTGTAATTTATGGTTTCCAGTAAATTAGAATCCAGCAAACTCTGCTTTTACTTATTTAAACTACAATAAAAGTTTAATGTAACGTAACTGATATCAGGCAGGCAATCGCCGGCATCGGCTGAATGTAAAGTCGACACAATATCATCTCTTGGATTGAAATGAAACAATTCGCCATGTTAGATAGCAACGATGAATGATTGAGATTTTATCTACAGTTGGAAATATGTTAGGACATCGGTGTGACGCACTTACAAAAAACAGATGACATTGTTATAAAGTAGTCCGTTTAAACCATTTTTATTACTAGACTGAGGTAAATAATGCATTTCATGCAGAATCTCTAAATCAGATTTGTCATACGTCCAAAGGGGAGCACGGGCAATAACTTTGCTAGTAACGGATATATTTAGGTTTGGTTCTCGTCAAATTGGGCTTGTAAAGCGGATTGCGCTAATAAGCGACTAGCGATTTAAGCGAAGTCTACGGTATTTAACAATAATCTGAGCAATTATTACAAGCTTTCTCTGGTCAGGAAACTACTGTCTCCGGTCCAGCTAGTACAGGATTTCCCTGGCCAGTTACAATACGGCTCTTGTCCAGCTAGTATAAGGTTTCACTGCATGTCCAGCGCCACTAGTCTCTTATCCAGCTAACTACAAAATTTCTCAGGCCAGCTTCAATATAGTCTCCTATTAACCAGCTATATAGGGTTTCCCTGTCCATCTTCAAAACAGTCTCCTATTCAGCTACTATAGAGTTTCCCTGGCCAGCTACAATGCAGTTTCCTGTTCAGTTACTGCAGGGTTTGCTTGTCCATGCAACTCAATAGTTGCCCAACCCAGAGCTCCCATACAGCATACCGGTACTGTCCTGCTACTACAGTTTCCCTAGCCGTTCCAATTGAGTCTCCAGTTCACTCCCTACAGTGTCCCTACCAAGCTCCTATACATTCTCCTGTCCAGTCATTACCTTTTCCCAAGATAGCTCCAAAACAGTCCCCTGTCCAGCTACTTCAGGGATTCCCTGACCAGCTCTACACTATAGACACTGTCCACATGGAGTCCCTACATTACCATACAATGCCTCTCCTCATGACACGGCCCTCACAGCAACAGCTATACTCCCACACGGCCGTGTATCTCAAGCACCATTTCGAAAGAGTTCTTTCAACGAGCGAACTTTATCAGCCGTTAGTCAGGGCGAACATGAGTGTTGCTAATGGCTACAGAGCGGGCTATGGGTATACCCTTACAAGGAGCCTATTGCTACAGCAGTGACAAAAATGGCATTTCCTAGCAATGTTACTTTTAGTTTCATCAGCAATTTATGGTCAGGGGGAGCATTTTGAGCATTTTGCCACTGAGGTAGCTGGAAGTTATCTTCCTCGCTTGCTGTTAGTGTAAGACTCATCTGCGCACGGATAAACACAAGTGGGCTCTTGCTCAGTGAGTGACAGAATAAGATTCTCGGTCATAAAACCGCTAGTTTAAAACTTGGGCAGTATGGCTAGTCATAAAGAAGTCGGGGTTGCGAGCTTGCTGAAGAACTGAGTTCTTACTTATCCTGGAAATTTAAATTACTTTTTAGATTTGCTGTTGCTACGAAGATTTTCTCTGAGATAACAGAAGGAGAGAAGGCGCAGTTTGAAGTAATGATTTGTTCATGCATAATACTGAGCTAATTTGCAAGAAGCTCTAATTTTCAAATTTCACTTGACATCCAACCCTCCATCCTTACCTCGCTACCATCCTACCCACCTCCCTTCCCCCCCCCAAAAAAAAAACAGAAAAGTTATGTCGGGGTTGCGAGCTTGCTGAAGAACTGAGTTCTTACTTATCCTGGAAATTAGAATGACTTTTTAGATTTGCTGTTGTTACGAAGATTTGCTCTGAGATAACAGAAGGAGAGAAGGCGCAGTTTGACAAGAAAGAATGGAGAACTGACTCACGAAAGATCATCGAGTACGAAAGCAGATCAAGACCGAATAGGAAAAACTAATCGTTGAACATACATCACGGACCGAAATCACCGGGCTGAAGTCATGTACCACAGGAAAATTGTGAAGTATCCGTAGCATTGTACGTACGTCGCCGGTTAACAGGGTAACAGTCACGCAGATATTGTAGATCACCGATAAAAATCAAGGGTACAATGCCAGCCTATAGAGAGCACGCAACTATTCAGAGTTATCGGTTTATGTGCAACACTTGCTCTGATATCGTTCATCACTGATCGAAATCAAG
The DNA here is from genome assembly GCA_001587735.2 of Parhyale hawaiensis. Classification (NCBI taxonomy): domain Eukaryota; kingdom Metazoa; phylum Arthropoda; class Malacostraca; order Amphipoda; family Hyalidae; genus Parhyale; species Parhyale hawaiensis. The sequence goes on along the minus strand of LQNS02278174.1, from coordinate 25,258,989 downwards.
GGCTTAGAACCTGCCTGCAGACATAGTACGTCACTTAACAAAATCGCAGGTTACAACACCAACACGTCTACAATAAACAAAGAAAGCTCGGGCTGAAAACCGATGCAAATCCGCCAGTAAATGAACTGGTCTATTTGCCAAGTCAGGGGCAGGAATTATGGGGAGCAGGATAGCAATCTTCAGCACTTATCGCCGCGCTTATCATCTCAACAATCGCCGAAGCGTCCGACGCACTATCGGTCTATCAGCCGCTGTCGCTACCGGTGAACATGTGCTATGCTTTTATCACCTTCGCTTCAAGAGCTCCTCTTGAAATTAACACGGAAAAAATCATAAGTTGTCGAGTTGGGACTTGACTCTAGAAAAACGTGTCTGTAGGTAAACAAGTTAGGAATATCATATCAGGCACCCAAAACACTTTTTGCCTATCTTTGTAAATAAAATCAAAGAGGCATAGCTATATATATTTTTTTGAGACGAACTCATTCATCACGCGGCGCAAGACCATCACCCGCGGTGGGAGCAATTTCATCGCCGTCATTTTTATGGCCAGCTAATCCTAGTTTTTTGGCATGGGTCACATTGAGGGCAACCCATCCGACTCCCTACAAAATCATGAACATAGCTCAACTCCTTCGATAACTTATTGGGTGGACAGACAAATACATATACAAATATATTTCGATAAGAGCTATTAGAAAGCCAACAATATTTAAAAACAGCCTATTAGAAGGCCTGCTGGTTCGATAGACGTACCAAAATCCTGGCCACCTAAATGCCTCAATCTTCAAAAAGTAAAAAAAAAGTATTATAAACAGCGTAGATTTATGCAAATTTGGTCTCATTTTGAAGGAAAATAAATCTAAGTTCAGCTTCACGCCCACTTGTCGATAGTAAAACGCTCAAAATTTTTTTGTGCTGCCACCATCTACGTCGACCAACCACGCTAGTACCAGCCCCCTTACAATGAGCTTTTTGAGCTTTTACCCTGCCAACCTTGTAGGTTAGGTCCTCCAGGACTGGTTCCCGTAGTGAAATATGCAGTTTAGAACACTGTGAACCCGTATAAAGCCCTATATTTGATATGGGATATTAGCAGAACCAGTCCTGGCACCTAACCTGCAAGGTTCTCGGAGGGGATATACCTCTATCAGGCCATAACGACGTGTATATATATACAAATATATATACTTAAATCTTCAAAGCAATCATTATCACCTCTCTCACCTTGTTCGCGGGTGATAAACATACGAGCCTTCACGCTTTATCAACTCTCAACGTTCAGCTACTTAGCAACGTCAACTTCGTAAAAAATTTTAGGAATACTTTGTAAAAAATCATGCGTAGCCGTTTTCTAATTCTTTTCATTTCACTTACATATCAGAGATAATACAGGGCAGACGTGTACACGCAACAATATCGGCATCACTTTGCACAGAACAGTACTGTGAATGGCAACAGTGGACAGTGCAATGGGGTGACCGTACAGAATAAAATTTTGTAAATTAGGATAATGAAACGATGACATCGTAGTCACCTTGAAAAACGACTTCAACGAAAATGCAAAATAGCAAACTTTAGCGGTTTTGTCTTAATCTAACAGGAGAGCAGCTCTTATAATCAATCCGGGATATACAGTATAATAATTAACAAGTAACGCGCGCTTGCCTTCCAGCCCATAAAACTACACGTCAGCTGTTAATCGAGTCTGCGTATAAATATAGAATTCATCAATAAAAATAGTAGAAAAAGTAGCACTAGAATGTTTGAAGCACTTCTTGAATCCTTAAAAATATGTCTATCGATAACCATGAGTGTCAAGACCTTATATGCTGTTAAAATTAGCTTTACGATGAAAAGAGCATTGCAAATAATAAGAGCAAAAATGGTAAATATTAAATTTACATCATCTGTATAAACCACTTTTGACACGGATGCAAAAAAAAAAAAAAATAGAAATAAAAAATAACCTGTAAAGTTTCTCACTGAATAAAACACACGATACAGCGAGTCATGAGGGGAAAGGGTAACCAATTCAACTCAATCGTGCTTTCGGTGAAGCATTTAAAAACATAGAAGAAAATAAACTACCCACTAGTTGATTTTTGCTCTATACTGGCTGTTCTTTCAAAGGATATAAATGAGAGATGTAAATCGGTGCTTCACTTGAGAATGGCTCAGATTATGCATGGGGAAGCACGATAAAAAAACAGACTTCTTTGAAAATGAAAGTTTTGTACAAAAGAGTGCCATAGAATGCGACGAAAAAATTAGATTTTAAGCTAGGCATTTCGACGGATGAAAACGAAAAGTAAAACTCCAAACTTGACAAAGTGGTTATGTCAACAAGAAACCGTTTGTGCTGCAATTTTTTACGTCGAGCTTAGTCGGGGCTTCAATATTCTTATTTTTTTTTCCCATGAGTGAAAAGAGCTTGAAAAGGGCCTCCCTCGCGTCCCTGCGGTACTACGCTCTGCGGTGGGCGGCGCAGTTCACTCCTAGTTTTTCTATGGCGTTCTCGTCGTGGTATAAGAAATCCTGTAAAACAGACATCACTGAAATTAAACTTTGCCGTACTGCAAGGAATCCTGTGCATAAGAACGCTTACAGTTCGCATCGTCGTGGGTAAAAAAAAAAACATACGGAAAACAAACTATTGTATAAGGAGTATGGTGGTATGATTAATCCCGCACAATATAAAGCATTAAGTTACACTCACAGTGATGCAAGAAATCTTAACGAAAAATGAATACTAAACTAGGCCCGTTGAGGTAGAAGAAATCTTGCACAAAATACAGTACTGAGTTTGGCTCAACGTATTGCTAGATATCTCTTATCTCAAAAGAGAGCAGGTCCGCTTAACACTTTCACCGCGACGTGCGCCACATATGGTGCACGCTCATGAAATAAATTTTTGTTGTAAAAATTTATTGATTCGGACGTAAAATACATGTCCTTCGAGACACCTAATGGAATACAGAGAAAGACGATGACAGTGACTTTTTTTTAATATCATTTTCTTAACTTCAGAATGTTCAAGTGACAAATATCACGAGGAACAAATAAATGACGGCCTGTCACATGTCTCGGAATCGCAGTGAGAAAATAGAGCACCGAGGTCCGCTCCTTACCATAAAAAATCCCGGTTCTCTACAGGGGAGACACAAGGCAAATACTAAGAAGAAATTATGTACAGAAGCTTGGTAGTCATGCAACGTATTAAATTCGCCTGCTGTAGAACAGCCGCATGATCGATTCTTCGGCATTATTTGACTCGAAGCCAGGATCATTTTAGCATCCTTCTTCTAGTCTGCTACACAGGCACCATATAACTGCCGATCCATCACAGGCCGCCACATCAGAAGTTAATCATAACTTCCGCAAGAACAATCGCTTCAACTTGGGTCAGTTTGCTTCCTGAAAACTTGCGATTTTTTCTGGAACGTTTCCAGTACCAGCGACGGCGAGAGATGGACGGCAATTGGCTCAACAGGCGCAACTTTGGCGCTACAGGCGAAGCAAGATGCAGGGGAAATGCCACTAACATGAATGTTGCATTCTTCCTTAGATAGATGCATTGCCCTAGTTATGATTGATGGGAGCATTCTTGGCAAACTTGCTGATAGACTTTCTATATTCACGGAATGTAGTTAAACAACTCTTCAAGCGAAGGGTGCAGAGAGTAACACTACACGGACCTCGTCCGAAGATCAACTTGAAGTAAAGCGTAACGAAACGGGACTGATGCAATTATTCTCGTTTGAACACTTTCATGGAGCTTTTCCAATAGAACAATGCGCTTGTCATCCACAAACTCTACATAATACAGTGCCGGCAAAAAAAATCTCTACACTTCAATGGTAAGAAAAACTTTACATGAGAAATGTGAGTTCATATTTCAATTGTCCTACCCGACGTAACGAAGCGAGAAGATGCTAGTGATGATGCATTCTCATCGCCCTCTCATAGCAAACGTCCATCACCCAGCCAACCCTCAGCGTGGGTTGTGTGTTGCTGCAGTGAGGAAAATAGTGGGTCGCTGTTGCCGAGGTATCTTTTCTTTCTTATAAGTTTGAAGTCATATAACTTTACACCTACTGCACACAATGGGTCACAACATGCTTCAACTGAAAGAGGAAACCCTTACGTTAACTATGCTAGAAAAGGGAGTCTCTGTGATTGCTGTAACCAAAGATCTGGGGATGTCAAGAGAGACAATCTATTGGCTGAAGCGGTCGGGGACAAAATTACCAACAGAGACGGTACCACAGAAGAATTCAGGCTCTTGCACACCTAAGAAAACTACATTGAGAACAAATAAGCTTCTGAAGCGCGAAGTTATCCCAAATTATGCTTTAACTGTCGTTGAAATAAAAAACAAACACCCTGAGCTCCTCCAGAACGTCGCAACAAGGACAATCCACGATCGCCTGCAGAAGGACCTGGGTCTTCAAAGTCGGCGTGCCGGAAAGAAACCAATGCTCTTCACGTTTCTATCTATCTTTTCCAGCATAGTTAACGCAAAGTTTTACTCCTTCATTTGAAGCATATATTGACCCATTACGGGCAGTATGTGTAAAGTTATATGACTTCAAACTTATAAGAAAGAAAAAATAACACGTCGGCAAGAGCGACCCACTCTCAACATCACTGCAGCAGCACACAACCTTCGCTGAAGGTTGGCTGGTTGGTGGACGTTTGCTATGAGTGGGCGGAGGGAATGCATCATCACTAACATCTTCTCGCTTCATTACGTCGGGTAGGCCAGACTTACATTTCTGGTATCAATTTTTTTTTGCCAGTGAAGTGTAAAGATTTTTTTCACCGGCACTTTATGTTGTAAGCTTACAGAGGTAGGGGCGAGGTATATACAAATTGGCTCTCGGTACCTAGATACTTCTCCTGTTCTTTTTACTACACCAAATCATCAAAGTTCTCAAAAGTGCATGATGAGATAATAAATGCTTACTACAACACAGGATAACGAACTGGAGTAGAAAAAGTAACACAGCCTGAATAAATTATGGTTACATGACTAGAGCAAAATAAACTTAACTGTAGATAATTTTGCTTATACGCTAAAAACCTATCGCAAAAAAAAAATAATGTTATTTTCGCGGAACACTTCTTATTTGGTACTGCATGATCTGCCCATCTCATGTTTGCGACAGTCGTCAGGTAAGGAAGACAACACTGCATTGCAATAATATTAGTGATAGACCGACTTATTCCCGTCCTTTGCTGAAAAGATCATGCATTTAATTTTGTAGGAAAAACTTGCTAGGAAGATTAATACTATCCTGGTTGATGCCACCTGAAAGACAGAACACATGGATACCGAGCATGGAAATGAGATATTATAACTATACTAGTGAACATCCCATCCCGGTGGCGCACTTGGCCAAAACGGCCTACGGTATATATGGGTCAAGCTGAAAACGCTCTATACAGATCTCAATAAAGACAGGAGTCTTGAACACTCAAACGTTCTTACAGACTGACTTTGAACGCGTAAAGAAGAAAAAGCTTCTTTGCTCTTCAAATCGTGTATGTTTATACGTGAAGCACTTTACTGGTACCGTTCTGAACAAAGCTTTTTTTCTTGTGTATACGTGCAAACTTAATCCTGAACTTCTCTTTACATTCCCTGGTATATGAAAGAATCGGAGCGTGAGATGCCGGGAGCATGTGAGAATTTACCTCTTTTGCTTCTTCATCGGTAATCGCTAAGGAACGGATTCGTCATCAGACTATGCGACTAAATACTCGTATACAAACGCACAGGATCTTCCGCTAACTTTCCCTACAGTGGGCAACATGCCAAAGTTCGATCAAAACTACTACAAAGCTTTAAAAGGAGTTAAGTGCGCGCAAACCCGCGGCCACGAGCGAGATCACCAGCGCATTGCACACAAACTGCCGATGATTACAAAGATTAGCAGCGACGGGCGGGCGATCGCCGTTAGCCGACTTGTCATTAGAGCTTATCGGCAGCGGCTCCGCAACTGCTGGACAGGTGCTGGGGAGAGAGCCTCAACAGAGCAGCCTTTTGTGTAAAATCTATAAGCAGCACATGACGTACAGGCAAAAATATGGCAAAAGTTGTGACACAACACTATTGGGATTTTCTAAGCACGTTGGGTGGCTCGCACTGTACAAATAGAACCTGGACGTAGTCCTTAGACCTTCAAAGCAGCAACGTATACTTAAGAAGTATATATGTATATATGCATAAGGCGTCTACATACAACACATACCACAGTGAAAAATGTATCATGTTATATCCTCAGAGGTGCACGGAGAAGAGCAAACACGGCCTTCGGTCCGTATTTGTCAATGCAAGCAACGCAAATTAAGAGCGAATTACTGGAAGGAACTCTATGAGAAATTGAGGTATAATACAACTTGCGTATTGGCAATTCCTTTAATTGCCCGTTTAAAGATCACACTTTGAAATATAAATTTTAAGAAGTTAGTCGAATACGCGGTTGAAGTTTGCAAAATACAGATACATGTGAAAGTGTTTTCAAAAGAACGACTGAATCTCCAGTGGACGGCGGTGATGGTGCAAAACGACGTAACTTGATTTTCAATCTCGGGGCCGTTTTAATATATTGGTAATATATTGGTAATATATTGGTTACAATGACAACAGTACAAGTATACGAGATCTAAATTATGAACAGCTACCAGATCGGAAAAACCGTCCACATATAAAGAAATACTCTTTAATATAAAAAACTCAATTTTCAAGAATGACATTTCGTGAATAGCAGAGATTATTGCAGTTCGTAGTCTGACAAACTAGGCGTTTACATGGTGTCATGAAGCTTAAACGTATAGTTTCAATGAATTCAATAGAAAAATTGGGAGAAGTCTGATACGCACTGTTCAAAAATTTACCATTGTGTAAAGTAGTTTATAAATTCACATAGAACAATACTAAGTAATAGTTAGGAGGAGCTAAATCTCAATTGACTCACAATCTAGAGCTTTCTATAGACTATAATAAATACCATTACTTGTGATTTTGATAAAGGGAACGCAATCAACACTCTGCTCTACACCCATTCTTAACATAGATACCAAGCAAAACTATCAGTAGTCGACTGCTTCGCAAGAGAATTTGGGACGAGACCGATTCGTTCCCATCAGCACTGCCATGTGCTGCTGTAAAGTCATTAAAATTGTAATTGCTAATTAAACGGAGCCGTAGCAAAGAAATTGAGTTCCGGCATCTAATGTGCCGGGAAAATTGATAAAAATGCGAGATAGCGCCGCGCTGACTTACTTATAGCTGGAGATAGCGCTATATAGGCTGCCAGCTTTCAACGCTTAATAGATTAATTAACAGCTGTCCAGGATCACGGTGTATACTAAATTTCCCGTATACTGAAATAGATCAAAATGAATAAATTCTAGACATTAACCTAAGTTGCCATTCGAAATTCATTAATCGCTCAAAGGAGACGTATCGTGGCATAACAAATACAGCTTTTTCTGTGAGAAGGAAGTGAAACTTGGTATCTACGCTACCTTTAAGATGTACTTCATGTGTCTACGAGGCTTAGAGTTGAAGAATTTAGCGGCAACAATCAACGACCCCCGTACTTGGTAAGCAACATATATCTTGCAAGGTTTATATTTTTGCAAAACAGCAGTCATCTGTGGCGGAGTCATCTGTTCGCGTCTCTATAGCATCATATTCACTTCAGAGGCAATGCTAGACGTGCTGAAGTTCGGAAATCGTAGGCCGAACTGCTTCCTACGTTCATATTTATCAAACAGGCTCAACAAGAGCATTGTAATAAACTAATAATACGAGCAGTGGGCTGCCAGAAAACCAAGAAATTAATGGTCCCTTTTTTTACTATACTTTGGGCTTTTGGTAACTCCAGAACTGTGGGTAGTTGTGACAACGGAGGTGTGATAACTGTTCTGATATGATAATCACTTTAGTAATATAGATTTTTCATACCAATATTATGAATTTGAAATATTGATCACAAAACAATTTTCATAGTTATTATAGTTTCCCAGTTTCATAAAATTTTCTAATTTTATACCCCTCCTATAGGCTATTCCTAGAGCTGTGATTGCAATATCGATACTCAACAGATATCACATGTTTCTTATTTACTTTTTGCCAATTAATAGCGTCGGCAGCGATCTAAAGGGATGAATAATAAGGCAAACCGAGAAACCTACGCATGGAAACAGCAAGTAGGGAACAACAAGCGAAGCAACAAGAAATGCTATTACAAGTACAATGAACAAAAAAAAAAAAAAGAAGAAGAAGAAGGCGCAGAAGGAAAAGCGTCTCGAAAGCCCAACAGCAGTCAAGACAACCTATTGAGTCGTCTTGGGTCCACAGTTCTCCACAAATTAGAAAGGGAGAGCCAATAGTTAAAGTACCATTGTGGTCCCTGAGATTAGATGGTTCAGAACATACATATTAACCTCTGCCAAAGAGGTGATGTTTTTGGGCGAAGTGTGTATGTCTGCTTGTCTTGTAGTTCGCCTGTTTGTTTGTCTGTCAATCACTAAGAAAATTACAGGAACAGTTATTAACATCAAAAGGCACAAATGACAAGATTTTGGTGATGATATTCCTAGGAAATTCTGGCTTCAAGACCTATATGAAATTTTCATTAACATTGCCATGCACGGCGGAGCTATGCGCTCTCAGAATGCTCTAGTTCTGTTAATGTTTGAATTATATCCAAATCTGCAAGTGTACTCGTATAAATTTTTCTATGACAAATTTAGGGCAGCACAAAACCTCAGGGTGCAGTACAATTAGTTACGGTAACTTAATAACAACAGCCCATCGATATGAGATAGCGGCTGTAGACAACAGGGACGTTCCTCGGCATTATTCATAGGCTACTCTTGCATTTTTGACAATATAAGACTTTTTTATTCTATGCAGAATATTCCCCAATGAAAAAACGACAATAGAGTTTCAAGTTCGCTTTTTTTTCCTATTTTTGTCGAATATTCGTAGACGTAATATTCTATTGTTGGTTTGAGTTGGCAATGCATTAACAGCTTTAATAATCACTGTTCATCAGAATCATCGCATGCTGAATAAATAACAGAATTAGCACAAAATATAAAGGGGTGAATAATTTTGAGCGCAACTGTACTTTACTTTTTTACAGTTTCTGATTATCAATCACTCTGTCCAAAGCTACAACAAAAATAAATCGTACCGGGCAGTATAAGCAACAACAGAAGTGCAGAAATCAAACAACATGGGTACTGGTTATTCAGCCCAGCCTTAGTTTCCACGACATACACAGACATAAAATTGCACCCCTGAGTTCTCAGTCTCCAGACCTATTTACAAGATTAACCCGCTAGTCTGCCATATTGATAGTCTTTCTCTAAGCACATAAATGCTTAAGACTAATGGGTATCTGTAAACGGTAAAAGTATAATGGAAGTTGGACGGGTTTGTCCACCATAAACCCGGCCTATTCTTTTACTGGGGACCCCACGTGATTAGTACGGTGTAGTAAAGCTGTCAGACTAATGCACTCTAAGCCATATTACGGAGTCTCTTAACTATCGCTTTCAATAGCAAGCTTACGAGCACCGGCCGGGCAGAGTAGACTGATCGAATAAATCAAAAAGGCTTTCTCTTTTTGCTTCTGACCGCAGATGACCAGCGAACCATTACCTTTGAAATGTATAATTGCGACGCGAGAAGCACATGTGGATATTTTGTGGTTTGCACATTATCAAGGGAGAAGCTTGAATGCCCGAGGTAGCTTTTATTACGTGGACTACGGCGTCGGGAGTATTATTAGCATTATTATGCTAAATATTAGCATCTCCACTACCACGAAATGATGTTTCCGGACACGAAATGGCACAGCAGTATGATATTATGCTATGAAGGGTTGAGAATCACATGGTTGAGTCTAGAACGTTAGGAAAGAAGAGTAACAGCAAAAGAGTGACCATGATTGGGAGCATCAAACTCCATGGATGCAAGCGAAGAGAGCAGAGGTCGCTGGAAGGCGAATACAACAGCAGATGTAGCCTGAAACAATCCAAGCTACGTTTATATACTTACTGCGCTACTCCATAAACTATAAGTGTGATATATATACCAAGGTAAGAACCGCACAGTAAAAGCATAAAATAAGAAATATCGTACAGTAAATAACAGTTTCTAAACATTTGCCAAACTGACTATAGCGTCACCACCCGGAGTACGGAATGCCGTGTGTTACTTTACCAGCATGCCGCAACTTCACCGGCGTGCTGCAGCAGAATTCGTGTATGTAGATGCCTCCATAAACACTTCCCTGTAGTGAAACTACCATAAAGTTCCTTGTTTTACCGCCACGACACAAATGCTCAAGCTGTGTCTCAGCAATTCACTTGCATGTACGCACTCCCCAAAGCTCTCGGCTCTTCACCATGTAGTCTGTTGTTTTACCATCATCATACAAAATACTCCTGCGCTGTAGCAGAAGTCATGAATGTATGTACTTCCATAAGCACTTGGCTGCAGAGGAACTACCATGCAGTACTGTCGGTTGCAGTGCCACGGGGTGCCAATTATGCCTCTCTCCATATGGTTCCTCACCCTCTGCCAGCAGGCCACTAGGGTCCCAC
>LQNS02278174.1:25228495-25243584 GCA_001587735.2 Parhyale hawaiensis | reverse complement strand
ATGCAAATTTTATTATTACCTCCGCCAAGGAGGTCATGTTTTCGTCGTGTTTGTCTGTCTGTCACCAAGAGAACTCAAAAAGTTCAGAACCGATTTGGACGAAATTTACAGGGATTGTTATGCATGTTAGGAGAAACAGACGAATAACTTTTGGTGAAGATATGTACATCCGTTTGTTTGTTTGTCAGCCTCATTTTTCTCAATGCTCTAACTCAAAGAACCGTCATGGATGGATTTTATGAAATTAACATGAGTTGTTAGGTAGCCTATATAACAAAGAGTAAATGACCAAATTTTGGTAATGATCCGTTTGTTCGTTTCTCACGGGTTTTAATTTTATGCTTGTTAGCACACTAACTCAAAAAGTAATGAATGGATCTTTATGAAATTTATAGGGGTTGTTAGTAATGTTGAAAGCAATAAATGAACAAATTTTAGTTCAGACCGGTTTGTTCGTTTGTATGTTCAACTCATGTTTGTCATAGCGTTTGTTAGCAGTATATCTGAAAAAGTTATGATCGGATCTTCAAGAAAATTGCACAAGCTGTTATTACTAACAAAAGACACAAATGATTAGATTTTGGAGTTAATACAAAGAAAATTATGGTTTCAGAGCCAATTTGAATTTTTTACTACGTTGTCTCGCTTGGCGGAGGTATGCGCTCTCAGAGTGCTCTAGTTTATGTTTAAAATTGCACTTCTGTCAACTCGAATGCATGAAAGACGCACGGTAGCTACTGGGATTATGCAAGTAGGCGAGTACAGTAAGATGCGTGCAGCCTCTCTGAATAGTCGTATTTTACGATCGGGAAAAGAAGGGATAGTTAGAGAACGTCAGTTCATAATGGGAATTAAAGCACAAACGTGTACTTCGCATATATAGGAACAACCAATCATGGTTAATAAAAAAGAATCCAGGACACAAATACTAAATGTGAGTAAAAAAGCAAGAAAATTGCAAGTGGGCATGTAAATGACGAGAAAGTGTTTCAATACTTGAACTGCCCCAAATATTAATAAAGAACGTGCACAATAAGGAAAGTAGTAAGAATCTGAGATGTGTATTGGTTCAGGAGTTAAAAAACAGCTTACCTTATAATGATTTTCGAAGAAGCTTCGGTCTACTGTTATCGCACTGGAAGTTCATACACGATGCATGGCGAGTGCACCGAACTTTCAACATACGGAAGATATCAAAATGTCTCTACTTCACCGAATAAAAAATTATTATTATGCGAAAAGTTTTCGGTGGACCAAATAACAAACCTCTAGGTATAAATGTGTAAAATTTTCTTCATCCGTTGTTATCCTATTTTCAACAACTTTCACGAGCAATTTTTCACGAAGTGAATCAACAGCTGCAATCTAAGACAAGAGAACAGAGACCAGCGTTAGAGAGAGACACGTACGCTCGACGGATCAAAGAGATATCGCCGCTAATGATGACAGAAAATCAAAGAGTTGCGAGCGAACGCGTCGCTTTGTTTCTCGTCACGCAAAAGCGAAACTGGACCGACACTTGACGACAGCACGCGATGCTTGGTACGTGCACGCAGTGTGTCCAAAGGCTTCGTCGTTATAAACCAATGAATTATTATCATTGGTGTCAGATTTATATAGTGTTTTACCGCCCCAGACGCATGTCGGCGATTCAGGAGTGAGTTAAGCAAAAGAAATGACGCGCAAAACTTTTTAATTACCGTACTGCCTAACACAGCTGAAATAACTTCCGAAATATCGTTACAAAAGGGTTCATTTGGGCCACAGTCAGTACATGAAAATGAGCCAACAGTAGTGAAGAATTTTAGAGAGTTGAATATTGGTGCACTTATATACATGGTACACAAAACCAATACTTTACGCTCCTCTCGCGCAAGAGGGTATCGACAGGTCTGAAAAAACAGAGTGTAGCTAAAAAAAAGAACGTTCGAGAAAACTTCCGCCGCACTCTCTTGCTAAAGTAAACGTAGCACAGTCGCTCTAAAACAATTAATTAACCCTTACCGTCCGGCATCCGCACGACACAACAGCTATGGCAAGACGTGCCTACTTCAACGCGTGAGCCGGTGGTTTTCGAGAAGTAATTACAGATATACGTACAGCGGTAACCCTAAAGCTTCCCTGTATTCCCCGTAGAGTACGGTCGAAACGATGCTATTCCTAAAGGACAAACGACCAAACGAAACTATAATTTACGTGTTCACGATTATGCAGGCACTAAGGCATATAATACCGACTGAAGGGAGCGAAGTGGTTGTGAATAAAAGGCTAACACAAAAGATTGCTGGCGAGAAGTCCACATATGTGTAGTTTCCACAGAGAACTGACGGACTACTGCAACAAGCTGCGTCGTTTACCCTCCATATTGTCGATAAGAAGGTAAAAGCACTCACGCGCAGCTGCTGACAAAGAGATACAACGATAAGAAATCCAGCAATAAGGGTTGTCAGGCGCCGTCAAGTTTTGAAGGGCAACAAACAAGGGTAATATAAGAGATAATAGATAGACGATGATAAAATCGAGAGTGTATAACAATACTGGAGATAACGTACAAAGAGATAATATAATCATCGATATTGAGATGAATGAAAGAATGGACTAAAGTCAGCAATGGCGACAGTGGCGCCGAGATAGATTGGAAAAATATCGGCTAGTTGGAATATCCGTTAATACAGAGAGGGTCAAAAGTTCTACACAAATCCAGAATTTCTTAGCCAAAGGTACAGGAAGGCTAAAACCCCTGAATCTGTGAGCAAGACTGGGGCCACACCACAGGACGAGATTCAATTCGCAACAAAGTTTAATGGTCATACAAGATATGGTACATACGATGGTTTAAGCCTCCCTAAATCAGTACGAAGCCGTTCCAAGAGAGGAAATGGAAGGTACTTAAAGTATGACAAGATATAGATGGAACCCATGTATTAGGGTGTTCCCAAACAGGCTCAATGTGCATGGAAACAGCAAATCGGGAAAGAATAGGCAGAACAGATGAAAGTTAGATCCATAGGCGTATGAAATCGGAAGGAAGCAAAGTGGCACGATCGCAAGACACGTTCCGAAGGCCAAGCTAATGGCTACGGTAACCTACAAGGTCCCCTGGGATCGATGTATCCCATTTCCAATAACATAGTACCGGCGAACTATCACCGTAAAATACTACCCACAATTTAGAGAGATTCATCGAACACCATTTAGATCAATTATATGTACAAGGATCCAGCGCTCTTCTAGTAGTCCACTTCATCGGAACGTGACGCAGTTGCTAATCTGCGCTCACAACACTGAGCATAAACATACGGACACTGTCAAAGAAGCGAACACACCGTTACTCTCGTGTCACACGCCTAGCTCAAATGATTTTCTAATTGAAGTGATTCTAAATTGTATTCAAGTTAGTGCAATCATTCCGCAGAGAAAACTACCCCTCTTGGTAGGCGCGCTACGGGTGCAAAATTCGATTAAAACTTGAAGTTTTATTAACTTCTTTGGTACGGCGCCTTTTGAACTCAAACCACATTGGGCTATTTGCCATGGGTTCACTAAGACTCCGAACTTGCAAAAACATTCGTAATTTACGTCAAAGAAGACACTTCTTACTAATCATAGCACCTCATTTTTTATTGATATCATAATATGACATAACTACTTCCACTTCTTTTAAAAGGCGAATAAAATTTTCTCCACCAGACACACCAAGCTAATGACAAACAGCTACAGTTTCTTAACTGGAGAAGAAAAGTCGCCCTAAAGAGTGACAGAGAAGAAATATCAATATCCTGTTTCTCACCGATTGACTCCATGAAGAGGATAGTACTGAATATGAAAAGAGGCTACATGATTTGATATCTCAATATACGTGATAGCAACATTGTTCTATTACCCTATTAATTTTTGTGTCACTTTTAGAGTATTTATCGTCATATTTGACGATAAGGTACTCTATACTATCGATACTTAATGAATTGCAAGTAAACTTGGTAATCACAGCCTTTGTTTGCATGGAACCCCCAACTCCTACGTTGGTCCTACTCATACATCACTCATTAGTACGGCACACACAACTCTTATAATACTCATGACGATGTACTTTATTCCATAATTTTGCGAGAGAACGTACAAGTATGCGTCATGGCAAAAGCGCCAACACAGTTACAGATATTTCATCAAACTGGACTAAATTTCCCGTCTCTCACAGAATGCGATATATAGCAGATATATAGAGTGACGCATTCTAAGAGAGACACGAATACATCAACGCATAAGCAAAGTAAAATGAGGCTGAGCGACAGCAACATACAAACGTACAGATAAAGTACACGCGAACAAAAGTACAAGACAGCACAAACGCACTTAAGCGTACTAGCAGAGCGCAGAAAAATAAGAGAAAAACAAAACACGCACTTGGCGGGAAGGCACAAACACATAAGCTTACATAGCAAGAACACGCCAAGGTACATGCAAAAGTCGCGAACACCCTATGGTAAAAGTACACCAGACACAAAGAAAAAATATAAAGACACGCAAGGTTACAAGCACATCAGCAAGAGACAACCGGCCTGGAGCAGCAGGGAGTCCTGCTAACCATCCATGGCACCACAGATCAAACACAACAACTACAAGTGAAGTTAGAGGGGCCAAACAACAATTACAATACTGGCGCTATTACCAATTACAACACTGACTTGATAAGCATCACAACACGAGCTGGTCTCTGAACAACTTAACACGCTACGGCTACACCTCAGATAAATATTGTATGTAATGTAAGAGAACCAATGGAAGACTCTTGCTGTAGCTAGCTGGCCGAGCTACAGGGTCTTCTAAAGAGTCAGCTTCAAAGGTGATTCCAACAAGGTATTAGCTAATCAAATTTCGAGTACAAAATATCATGGGTCTCCTGAAATATATTTCCATTTTAAATAGGAGCTGTGTTGCAAGTGAGGTATCTATCGGCAAGACAATTATTTCGGACATACGTAAACTGCTAAAATGTCAAGTAAAGTTTCACATTAAAGCCTCGTCACAAATACTGAAATTCCTACAAAACATATTGTTTACTTTTACCAACGTCATAGGGCTAATGAACATACTGGACAAACGACACATGCGCTGGTCTCAATGACGATATTACGCAGTACAGTATAATATGGAACTGCAGACACGGTTGAACTGAAATAATCATGCCGAATATAAACAGAACCACGTACGGCAATGTCTCGCTTCTTACTGTACCCAGCCAAGGTTTACTGCCAGCAAAGCTAGAACGAGAAGTACCGGGACTCACTCATGCAAGCACAAATAGATATGTGTAATCAATTTTCAATAGAATTATTAGTAATTTCACTGCAGTAGACTAGTGATAACTCTAATGAACAGCAATGAAATGGAAGCCCGACGGGCGACAGAATATAATTTCACAAACACGGCAACAATAAAGAAAGAAGCGAAGTAATAGTGGAACGGCGGTCAAGATGAAAGCACTAAACGATCGCATGGACATAGCGCGGCTTCTAAGTACTACATTTTATAACGCTGTCCGGCACGGGCGCGTCGTCGATAAGGGTAATGAAGTAAGCGGGCGATGACGTGCTATAGAGTACCGACTGAGGTTATTCCATTACCAATCTATCAATACAGCTGATTAAATGAGATAGCTATTAGTGTGAAAAACCCTTATACAGTTGATTTTTCAACATCATGGGTTAACTTGTAATTCATTCGAGGTTTTCATTATATCCCATGTGAATATTGGATACATAAAATGCTTAGGAAATAGAAAAAATTGATCAATTAAAGAAGGCAGCAAACTTTGCAATAACACTGGCTGCATTTTAAAACTTTTTAAAATAGGTTAAGCGTTTGTGAGCAGAACTTCTCTGCATTTTGCATGCTGAGTTTGGAAATGTAACTCGTTTTGTTCAATCAGGTCAGATTTTTAGCTACTTTATTTTCAAGAAAATAAGTGATACCGCATAAATAACGGAAAATGTGTAAGCTATGCCTAAAATAGGTCACAGCTAGAGTTCATGAGAACTTCAAGATGAAATACATCTCCTTCATGCATTACTCGAATACCCTTGAGAAAAACGCGCTCATAGCTTTTCGCTCAAATCACCACAGTTTTCCGGAATTTAGTGTAAATGCGAACCAAGGAAATGCATTTTAATGGACATGCATGCACCTAGAGCTTGGTAGTTTTTCAGGAGCTAATTAATAACACGTTCATATTCTCGATTTTGGCAGTTGCTTAGAAAGTTGATCGCATTATATAGATAAAATAACTGGTAACTCATTGCCCCTATATACCTATGGTGTTGCCATTTTGGCCGTTACTCAATGTATCATTCACAACTTTGTTAAAAGAAAATATAAACTACTTAAGCATACTCTCCAGAATACCTTTTATTAATTTATTTAGAAAAAAAGAAAGTTAGTGTACATAAAATTAACCAGGAAACACGTTACTTCCAATAATTTATGTTCTTAAAATTGAAATAGAATGAAAACCTGACCTGATAGGGCAAAATTAGTTACATTAATGGATTCAGAATGCAAAAGCCATAAACACTTGACAAATCGTAAACCTCAAAAATGACGCAGATCAGTGTAAAATACAATAATTAGCCTATGAGACCTTTGGAGTTTGTAATTAGTACAGTATGAGGGGAGGTCACACAAGCTACTGTGCTAAACTACAGGATTTCCACCACAATCGTTGTTAAAACACGGGGAATTATTATCATTATTATTATTAAGTCACACTAGACTGGCGACGCAGGAACGGAGAAACTCCATGAGGTTAACAAACCCCCACGCAACCAGCCCAGCGGGTGGAGAAAACAAAAGAATAAGAAAAAAAAGAAGATCCGAAATCACAGAATAGCTCTGTGTACAGATCGTTTAAAGCCGCCAATACCAGCACCAGCAAAGACAGAGCCATCAAGACCATTCCNCTTGTCAGCAGGAACTGCGGCCAGATGCTACATCCCCTGCGGAGAAGGCACTCGGGACCCTTGGGTGCGTGATGCCCAAACATATTGTGGCAGGGATAGGGCCCGCCCCAATATGCCCCTGAGGGCATTAGCTATTAGATTTTTCAACATCATGGGTTAACTTGTATTTCATTCGAGGTTTTCATCATATGCCATGTAAATATTGGATACATAAAACGCTCAGGAAATAGAAAAATTTGATCAATTCAAGAAGGCAGCAAACTTTGCTATGACACTGGACTGCATTTTAAAACTTTTTTAAATAGGTTTAGTGTTTGTGAGCAGATCTTATCTGCATTTTGCATGCTGAGTTTGGAAATGTAACTCGTTTTGTTCAATCAGGTAAGATTTTTTGCTATTTCAGTTTTAAGAAAACAAATGATAACAAAATGTTATTATTTCCATTTTTCAGATACGGCATAAATAATGGAAAATGTGTAACCTATGCCTAAAATAGCACACAACTAGAGTTCATGTGAACTTCAAGATGAAATACCGTACATCTCCTCCATTACTCGAATATCCTTGAGAAAACGCTCTCATACCTTTTCGCTCCAATCACCACAGTTTTCCCGAATAGAGTCTAAATGCGAGCCAAGGAAATGCATTTTAATGGACATGCATGCACCTAGAGCTTGGTAGTTTTTCAGGAGCTAATTAATAACACGTTCATATTCTCGATTTTGGTGGCGGCCTAGAAAGTTGATTACATTAGATAGAAACAAGCACTGGTAACTCATTGTCCCTACCTATGGTGTTGCCATTTTGACCGTTACTCAATGTATCATTCACAACTTTGTTAAAAGAAAATATAAACTACTTATGCATACTCGCCAGAATACCTTTTATTAATTTATGTATTTAGAAAAAATGAAAGTTAGAATACATAAAATTCATCAGGAAACACGTTATTTCCAATTTCCAATAATTTATGTTCTTAAAGTTGAAATAGAATGAAAACCTGGCCTGATAGGGCAAAATTACGTACTTACATTTCTGGATTCAGAATGCCAAAGCCATAAACATTTGACAAACCGTAAACCTCAATAATGACGCAGACCAGTGTAATATACAATCATTAGCCTATGAGACCTTTTGAGTTTAGAATTAGTACAGTATAAGGGTGAAGTCATACAAGCCACTGTGCAAAACTACAGGATTTCCAACACAACCTTTGTTAAAATAAGGGGAAGGTGTGAGTCAAGCAAAAACGAGGAAGCTACGAAAGGAAGATCACCACGTATGGGAAGAAAAGTAAAAAAAAAGGCGAACATTGACTTTGAAAAGACGCATGAAAACGAACGGAAGCAAAGTCGTCACGAATATATATAAGATATTCTGTAAGCTACAAGTTTATTTATGTTCCTTCTTCCGCTTATTGGCCGACGACAATTCTCCCTGCTGCCTCTGTAAACAATTGGCCCCCTCGCACAATTGTCTCCATCCTCCTTTATAATTACCTCCTTCATATCATTACCTTTTCAAAGCATGGTGATGAAATTGTGATAAAAAAAATTTATAACACAAAATGATCATTTATATGTCAGTATTGTTTGGAAAAATCTTATACAGGGCCAGATCCAAGAAGGGGGCCGTTGAGGGGAGTGCACCCCTACCCATGTTTGGAACTTCCTCAACACTCTTGGAAGCAACAATGTTCATCACACTATAGGTATAGTTCCATTCCGAGAACCCTTCCATGTACGCCTAGACTGTGTTCACTATTATTGTACTGCTCTTGAATTGACAGACTTCTCCACTGGTTTATTAATCTAAACTAGCATAAATTTGGTGCAACTGAGGAAGGCAATTTCATAATAAATGGATCACAATAGTGCCTAAATACTGAAAATAGCAACTGAGGAAAAAAATATACTGTTAATTGTCGATATTGGAATACCTTATTCACTGTAGGGTGATACCGATCTGAAGGCCAGCAATACAGATTGCAGTGAGTAGGTAGTTATAAAACAACATCTGACCCGTCCTCTTTTCCCCCATTTTCAGACCAGTGGACCCATACATGCCATCCGAGGACAATAAATATATTTAACTTCGATTGTACTTTTCAGCTTTATGTAGAAACTCCAAACTTGGATGGGAACCTAACAGCACGAATATGATAGTTTGCCCCTGAAAAAAAAAAAAAAAAAACTCTTGCTCAGACACTAGAAAAATAAACCCGTCAACTAAAGCTTTCAATTTTCTCTGGGGGAGGCCTCGGATCCCATCCCCCTCATCCCATCTGGTGTTTCACACCCGTAGTACTCGTAATCTTCTAGGGCAATGATTTCCAGACTTCTCTTTTCTACGCACCCCCCACAGCAAACGACTTGAAAGACGCGGACCTCCTGTCATTAAAATGGCATTACATTCGTAGATTTTGCACCGAATGACAACAGTATATTTGTGTAGATATTGAGTACATCAAGCACAATGTCATGTAGTTCATACGTAGAGCCGAATCTTAACACCACGCGCCCAAACTATAATTACTCACATGATATCACAAAAACGTCAAGGTTACCAAAGGATGAACAAGGTAGAAAATATTTTTAGCAGGTAGGCTACAAAAAAAAAAGTGTTTAGCATGTCACTCAACAACGTGACTTAGGAATCATTATTACAAATAAACTGCAACACAGTCAGCAAGTTGACAAGAGTGTGAAAATGGCAAGCAGAGTACTCGGATTGATTACCAGAAACTTCGAATACAAATCCAAGGACATCATCGTTCCCTTGTACAAGGCATTAGTGAGGCCACACTTAGAATTTGCTGTTCAATTCTGGTCGCCACATTTCTGTAAAGATATCGATAACATGGAAAGAGTCCAACGCAGAGCAACGAAATTGATACCTCAGCTGCAAAACAAGCCGTATGAATGTCGCTTAAATTAACTGGGTCTGATCTCTCTAGAGCAAAGACGACTCAGGGGGCAACTAATAGAAACATTCAAGTATTTGAATGGCTTTAACGTCGTACCTACAACGGGACTCCTTGAAAGAGACCTCAATGATCGCTTACGAAACAACGGTCAAAAACTGAAGCATAAAGCTAGAAGAACGACCTTAAGTCAGCCGTTCTTTCCGTATTTCATAGTCAGCATTTGGAATAGACTCCCTTCCGTTGTTGTTA
This sequence comes from Parhyale hawaiensis, assembly GCA_001587735.2. Lineage (NCBI taxonomy): Eukaryota > Metazoa > Arthropoda > Malacostraca > Amphipoda > Hyalidae > Parhyale > Parhyale hawaiensis. The sequence goes on along the minus strand of LQNS02278174.1, from coordinate 25,233,453 downwards.
GTGCGGAGTCAGTTAACGCGTTCAAAAATTGTCTTGACATACATTGGGAGAGACATCCTCCACAGTTAAGAACTCCTCCTCCGGAAGTCGCAAACTCTTAACGGCCAAAGCTTCCGAGGCCACCTTAATCCGTCTTCTCTCTCCCGCTACAACTGCACAGTTTGACATCTCCAAGCTCCGCATATCAGCGGCTCTTGATTGTGCTTGCATGCATTGATGATGATCTCTTTGACAGGGATTTTCCCCCTTTTTTCTCTTTTATCCGGTCCTCTATATCGTACTAACATAATGGCAATAGCTCATAGAGGGCCGGGGCGTAAGTTGCGGTGTCTCCTTGGGAATGGGCCTACCGGTTCGTCTACTGCCGCCTATCTAATCTAAACTTTACGGTGAATGCCCGTGTGCTAATGTCATCGCCATCTGCTAATATCAGTGCCCCAGTCTCGCCTCTTCGTATTGTCCTAACTTTTACGCATGCACCCCCCCCCCTGGGAAGTATTACTGTTGTGCCAGCACCAGTGTCCAGCATAAGCGGCTTCATTCACGATGGTGCATCGCACGGCATCTGCAGCGAATAGTAACCTGCTCCGAGAGAAGTTATTCGAAGAAATGTTGTGTAGCAGTTACACCAACTGGTGCCAGAGATCAACTAGGTTACCCAGGCTTCATGTCATCGACGTTGTTCTGCAATTGCAAGTAGTAGGCAGCAATGTATACAAACAAGGAGCTTCGGCGAGCAGCCGATCGATGAAATTATGGTAATATTAACGTTGTTAAGTATTCATAGAGGTATTTCCGCCTGTTGTTGAAGAAAATTGGTGTTTTGCGGTTGCAAAAAAATTGGTGATTATTACATTTAAGTTGTGTTGAAAGTTAATCTGGTGCAGCGATGAGTGTGCGCCAACGCGTTAGCTAAACGCCCAGCGCGCCTTCACTCTGTGTGGTAGTTCAGTCTTCAGGAACGAGGCAGCGCTGGAGCACAGAGTAATAAGTTTGCTTAGCATCCCGAGGAAGGACTCGCGCATTTATTCATATAATATAGGGAGGTTTTTTCTAGGGAGGCCTCAACCTGGTGGAATGCCCATATAGGTGTATCTTGAGACGCCCTTATATTGTGATTCCCACAAGCGGTCTCACTGTTTCCAGCCCTAAAGGTCAATTAGATTCGTGTTCAATTGAAAGATTACCTAACGTAAATTGAAATCGTCAACGCTGTCGCCAATATGTATGTTCAACTTTCTGTTTACAAGGAAGTCCTTCCACGGGGAACAGCTAAACATGTCAAAGGTAACTCTCTGTTAAACTCTAAGCACGTCATAACATGCGGTGTGCATTTTACAGTAACATTTTTACGTACTGCGCCCCCTTGTAATTAGACGGTAAAGCATTGGCAAAGAGAAGCTTTATGTCCCAATTCAACCATTAACTTGTATTTTGTAAAATAAATAAGTGTTGACGTACTTGAATGTGTGTCCTTTATCTTTCACGTTTGTCTCTCCAACGCCCATTTTATGTTATTTAACTTTTAACGGGGGCTCACTCTCCCCGTCCAGGGCTGCTTGCAAATTCAATGTTGGTCCGATATTGTTCATCACATTTTATTATTCATTGTAGAAGTTCACAACGTAGTATTCACTACTGTTCATGAATCAATTATTATCATTATTAATATTATTATTATTGTGTATTTATCATCATTATCATTGTTATATATGTATATACACCAAGTAACGTGGCCCCTATTTCTGAACACCCTAACATTTTTAGTTTTCTCAAATGACTGCTTACAATGAACAATTGTAATTTTATGCTGCAATCATCGTTATTCAGTAATTACAATCGTTTTCTATAATAAACGAATGACATTAAGGGGTAACTATATCATAACTAAACTGGCTAAATTAAAAAATTATGTACCGTACTAGTTCAACAAAATATGTAATTTTCTTTTTATGACTTTAAATAAGTTATTAATCTGTATCATCACTGCAATAATAATAATAAAATGTTATGGAAGCTTCAAACATCACGAAATAGTCGGGGGTCAGCGTGAACTAACAAGGGTCGGTAGGTTCTTATGCACCCAATGGCAAACACCGTTCTAGTCTACGCCACCCTCCTCTCCAATTAATCTGAAACAACACTCAATAAAACTTATTGCAACGTAAACTAAACTTACATTAACTTACCTAATGAAACTTAACTCCACCTTAATAACTTAGGTATATAATGTATTCACACATAGTTAAAGTTAACGGAACATAACCTTACCCTGTACTAGAATTTACGGTTTGTCCGCATTTGTCCGTTTTCGCTCTCTTTTGGCCGTACTGTCGGAAAACCCGAACTAATTTCGGGTAAGTTGGACTATATTCGTTCATAACTTTGGGTAGGTTAGGGGAGGGCAGGACTGTTTTTTTTTTCTAAAACCCCTTTTTTTTAAATTTCGAGTATGTAACTTTTCGTATAGTGGAAACTCGCGGTTAGGTAGTCTAACGTAACCTAATACAACCTAAGCTGACACAATCTAACCTACATAACTAAATGAATCGTAAGCTAGGCTAACGTAACGCAGCTTAACCTTACTTAATGAAACCCGATCTTCTTTCATTTTATACCTGAATTACTGTAACCTCACCTCGCCTAACTTTACAATGTCTAAAAAAAAGCCTAGCTAACCTGATTTCTATTACTTCATCTAACCATTTAGCAGTATCAACTGTGTTGGACTTACCGATTCACGGATGCTAAACTATTATAAGCAAACCTTCAGCAAGGTCAACTTGAATGTCAAGTACGAAGGTTTTTTTTTTTTAGCCCAAAACTTGAGCGAGGTCATGCATATTTACCTTCATTTTGTACATTGAGGAAATTTCGCTCTTTCTTATAGCAAACTGATTGTACTTTGATAAAAACTGTAAGGAAAAAATGGCCAAAGTATGGTGTGTTGCTAAAGCTGAAAAATACTGGCACACGCGCTTGCCACGTACTCACGAAAATCAAAAAAATAAAGTGTACTGGATTCATGACCTCGTATATCTATGAATACGGCTGATGGTTCTGGAGCGACAGCAAGCTGAATGTTGAAGCTAAATGAAAAGCTAGCCACTAATGTTATTTTCATAGAACTTTTATTGTTAGATTTTAATACATGATTCGATTCTATATAATAAACGCCTAACTCATTAAGTAGGTACTGCTTTTATTGCATTGTCTATTATTGCTAATTTGATTTAGTTTCTTCGCATGCATAAAACTGAACAAAAACTATTCATGAGTTGCAAGTAATATAATTCGTTTGTATTCATTTAGGTAGTGCCTCTTCACTTAGGTTTTTATTAAATCACGACGCGATGAAAAGAAATTGACAGCTAATTCGTCCTCTCCACTTAAGTCAATAGAAATAGGTCCCTAACCCCTACCTACATTAATGGAAGTTTACCTGTACACGAGCATTAGTCAGGAAGCGGCGTTGATTATCCAAGTGGATAAATCATAGAAAAAATTATCGGCGGAGGGTAGTTGTCCTGATATCCCTTCCCTGTGTCTGTCCACCATATGGTAAAGCTCCATATCCACGACGCGCACTTGTTAAGTGAATCGGTACTGTAGATAAATTTTTACTTTGTGCTTTGTAGGAGGCACATGCATGTAGCTACTTGAAAAGGTGATGAATCAAACGTGCTGAGATGGAATTCGTGTTTCTTACGGAGAGAAGAGGCAGGAAAGAGCCCACAAATTTAGCAAGAAAACAAGACATTGTTCGTTCTACTGAGAGCATACGAGCGTCACATCAAAATAGGTGGGCACACAGCTACCGCCTCTAACATTTTTTTTTCAACGAGGATTAAACCATGCAGGACACGAGAGGTGGTATGATTAATAATAGAGAAAAGAAATAAGCTTTCATAGTTATGTGCTACATTGCTGAAGCTGTTAAGATGGGCTACAAAAGAAATTTCAGCCTATAGGCAGGGTTGGTGAACTACCAGAGACTGTGTGTTAGGTTAGTTGAGGATAAGTTAAGACAGGCCTTGTTCAGCCAGAATAGTTGCTTAGTCTAGCTTACACGAACACATGTTGCACCTGAATCTCAAGTAGTCCGTTAATATTCCGGCACCACATTTTCTCAACACTATCGCAGAGAGTGCCCAAGATAAAACAATGCTAACGTACAAAAGCTATGAATGTCATTGTAATAACAAGTTTACGGGCAGCAACAAAAGCAGTCCAAACAATTCACTTGGAAAGGGAGAGCGGACACGAATGCACTCCGCTCTGATTGGAAACGACAGCTACAAAAGGCGCATAAGTTGCAGTATTGTATCGAGGAAATTAAATTATAGCAGTTCTGACGCTTTGTAGGGAACTTCCTCCCTGCTGGAACTTTCGCTCAGTTTCCTGCATTGTAAAGACACTATATAAAAGAAAGGATGGTGAACAACACAATGCCGCAATGCAAAGTTCCGTTAAGAACATAAAAATACTCTGGTAACTGCGACAGTTGAATATTGGTGAGCCAAGCCAAACTAATTTTTTGTTCAAAGGAAATCTAACTATAGGATCGTAGTTATACCATAGTAAAATATATTAGACAACGTTAGCTGTAGTAAACACGGTTTCGGTTGGGCTCACCACGCAAACTTCAGTCGCTGTAACTCAGCGGCAGTAAAAGCGTGATCGTAACTTAAATTCAAGTAGTACTCCAGTTACGTATATCATTTAGTAGCTACATAGGCAATTGTTTCCCAACCAACCAAACTACAACGAACAAAGCAACTTAGGCTATACTGAATGCCCGCGTGACGGCAATACCATGACAGAACAGCGAAGTAATAAAGAGATTGTAGTAGTAGTAGTAGTAGTAGTAGTAGTAGTAGTAGTAGTAGTAGTAGTAGTAGAAGTTTTACTAGCGCTTCAGTGGCACACTGCCTATATCGCGCCGAACTATTCCTGTG
>LQNS02278174.1:25200272-25211960 GCA_001587735.2 Parhyale hawaiensis | reverse complement strand
AGTGGACTGGGTGTTCGGGACGGAGGGAGGAGACGAGGTATTGACGGCACTGGAGGGCGAGGGATTGATCTATCGTCAGCATCTTGGACTCAGCGTGTAGGTGGTCCGCGGAGGCCATGCGGAGTATCGTCAGAAACGTCGTTCGCGAAGTGCAATGGTCCTAACAGGGTTAATTATAGGAATCAGTGAGCTATAGCGCTTCTGTACTGTCTTTGCTACTGTTTTTCAGCTCTAGGTCAACAGTGTTAATAGATACAAGCGTAACTGACACTAATGAAATCGTAAAACGTTACCAGAACAAGTACAAAATAACAGTAAAATAAATACCTACCTATACGAAACAAAAAATACATCAGACAAGTAAAGAAATCCAAAGATAACTCTCGTACAAAGGAAGAAAAAGCAAACGTTAATAACACAAATGTAAACTTAATAATATCAAACAAAGGTAAAAATCAATACAAAGCAAAAAGTAAATTAGCGGAAGCTAAAGAAATACACGAGACAAAGAGAATTTCAAAGATAACTTCAGCACAAAGGGAAAACTGAAGGCTACGCTACAGCAGATTGTCATCTACGAGAAGCGACCCTCGCGATGAAAGTTGGTGCATCGGACAGCATTCCTGCAGCGCCGCCATGGCTGCGCCATATTCGGCCGTAATTGGGACATCTGATGTATGCGGCCCGGGGGCTGTGTCCCCTGTCGCTGGGGCCCTTAAGGGTAAGGGGACACGTATAACTGGAGTGAGAAAGCAGTTATATATTCCGTTGTAACATAGAGATACGACTGCTACAACGGCTGGCACCGCATTGCTTCGAAACACGAGGGATGTTGTGGGCAGCATTTATCGAAATATAGCTTTACATAATAATCTACGTAATGGTGAACTATTTTTCGCTATAGTAACTAGGGTAACTCATTTAAACTTATTTTTAAATGATACTCATGTTTCCAAACATCAAACCTATTATAGACTTACAGAAGACCGTCAACAAATACCTAGAGTAAACAGTGACGACATATAGCCGCACTACAAGAAAAGACATCCCGCAAAAGAAGAAAAAGTAACAGTGAATGGCACGAATTTGCATCAAACGAAAACATTACTATCATAGTAAAAAATACGTCGCGCGTATCGTAATTGTACAGTAAAATTGAAACACCATAGGGATTCTGCGTCATTAGTTATTCGCTCATTCGAAAAGAAAGACTGTTTTCGCATAATCAAATTTATCCTAATTTATCCGAACGTACTTCGTCCACCTCAGACCACCTGATCAAAACTCACGAAACTCGCACACACTTTATCGAGCCAAGCGTGCCTCGTCCATGCACTTTCACAAAATCCCTCAAATGTAAATTGGCGATATCAGTAAACTCACTGCATCCAGTACCTAACACATGCACCCGGTGGCTCGTAAGTCGATGAGGGGGCATAGGTTATCATAATTTAACGATTTTTTTTCTTTTTTCCTTATGAAAGAATTCTTTAATGCGAACTACTCTCTCTGAATTGCGCCATTTAGACTGCAACAAAGTGTCTTATATTAGTCTGTAAAATTTAGGCAGTTATAAGCACGGAAACTCGTTAGCAGCTTCTGGGTAGACTATTACAAAAACGAACAACAATTCAGTTGGTTTCCAGCATAAGTCGCTGGAAAGGCAGTATACCTATACACCATTAACATGTTACGCATGCTCCTTATGTGCAGGCGACCACAAACGAAACAGGTCTAACACAAGCTCGTCTGCTGAACTGCGGCAACACAGTTGTGTCATAACAGTGAAGACAGAACGTGCCTGCCTTATTTATACAAAATCTACTGTTTTTCTGCGCAATTTCGATAGAAAATTTCATGCAGAAGGCGGCTTTCATGCAGTGGTGACGTCATATTAGGTCCTCATGACCGTTTTGGCGCTGCTGATGGATAGAGGCAGCATTCTCCTGTACCTACAGTGCAATGCGATTCGGATCATCAATGTCTCATACTAGGCTATATGATATGTATCTTGACCACCATAAATAAAATAAATGGGAATAACACTTTATATCACTATTATAGCATATGCACCCTATTTACATCAGAATAAAAAGAAGGTGAACGAAATACATCATCATTACTCAACCTTCCACTTTACATTGCATTTTACCAAAGTGTATGCATCATTTAATAAGAATTGTATATACATAGGTATATTTCAAAAATGCAATAGCTGCAGTCGACAGCTAGTGTGGCAACTGTCGAAAGTTTTGCTGCTTTCCAGTTCACTGAGCCGGAACTCCCAGATTGTATAAGCTGAGAATCATTTAGTCCTTTGCCTTTTCTTCAATAAATTAACCAGCCTTGAGCGTATGAATAACACAATTTAAAATGCTGCTTATATGCAACGGTATGAGACATAGGTATTGGTTTGCGCCCTAGCGTGACAAATTCGTCAAGGTAAATATTGTTCGCGATCAGCTTCATTATGGTGAAGGAAGCACCAACAAACGACGGCACTGTAAAATTTTATTCGTTTATAAACTTCTACACAATTATAATTATCTTCAATAGTTGCCAGTGTCAGCTGTGAGATTCGTGACGCCTTTGCAGTGAATTTCAAGGCGAGTTGTGATAAACTTTCAAGAAATTCAAAACAAGACATTTTTCTTTCAAGTCCCTTGAAACCTTGAGACACCTCTAGTATGTAGTTTCGGACGAGGTCTAGAAAACGTTATTTCCGTCAGCTCACGTATGTGGAGTTACGATGCTGACTTTCCTCTTTTGCAAGTGTCAACTTATAGTATGAACATTTTCAAGCGAAAAAAGGCAACCTGCAGTGCTTTGCGTTTCGCATTGAACCGTCAGCGTGTTCATATACTACAGGCCCCAGCCCCCAAAATCAGACGCAGCCCAGTGTTCAGTTAACTCACGCCCCGAAGGCTTCTGTTCATTTTGGGGGCAGGAGCGAAAGCTTTTCGGCAGGGTCGGTGTTCGGGACAGCAACCAGCCGCAGGAATGATAAACCTGCAGTGCATTTTCTCTTTCGTCCTGGTTGTCATAGTAACGGTAATAGCTGCTCTGCACTCGCCACCAATGTGAACAGAAGAAGCTCAATTGGGCAACCTGCTAACGTATACCGTATATCCTAGACGCAGTTAAGTATTTTCACCATAACTACTTCTGTACACACATTTTGTTCTCAAAGAAGAGTCTGACTAATTCAATCTCAGTGAAATTGTACAGCATAAAAAAATGCAATCGTAAACCTTGAAGGCGATGCCAACATGAGTTTACGTTCGACTGGCATTCACTATCAATATACAAAATTGAACAGCTACTAGGAAAAGGCAAGATGGGAGCGGTTTGACTAGTTTGATTTTCAAGGTGCATTAAATGTTCATATAGGTGCAGAAGTCTAAACTATTTTCTCACGAATATGAAGTATCTTTACTGCAGATTACCAAACACTGCCATTAGCCCTAAAGAAAAGTAGGTAGAAGGTATACTGTTTAACGAATGGAAAGTAAACTATAAATGGACTGCCAAACGGGCCAGGTCGTAATAAGAAATCACTGAATCTTGCAAATTCAATTTTTCCAAAGACAATCTCAGCGAATATGGCTGCACGAAAGCGAAAGCTATATATGTATACCTTCAACGCTACACTGCCGAATCTAACTTTGTCTCAATGTTCTTAAATCGAAACGGTGCTATTCGTATGGCAAACAAAATTTTGGTTCGACCCTTTACGATTATGAAAAATTGTATTGAACAGGTCTTACGCACACACATAAACCGTTACGCACACACGAAAAATTTGCGTCGCCCTCCTATAACGAACGCCACTATTACTGCTTCTGTTCAAATAGGAATATGAAATGCGGGAACTGGTTGCCAGCGCTCGTCCGCTGTAAGTGCTCTGAAGCTGCAGTGGCAAAGTAAGATTTTCAATCAACCCTTACCTGGAGCTACTTAATGCACTTGCCGTATGTAAATTTGCCTCTTGATTTTAATTTAGCTGCAAAAAATCACATAAAACACTATATAGCTTTAGGCCTTTTAGTTTTTATCAAAGCTCCGCAGTTTACTAAACTTGCAAAACATGTAGGGGGGGTTCGTTCACCGGCTCCCCTGTCTCGGACCAGCTTACATCCATAATAAGTGCTCGAAGCAACTGTCCGCCGAAGTTTAGGTGTGGTCTAAAGATCTAAGAACAAGAATATACAAAGGCTGGCCAATGGTAAAAAAATCATGATAAAATTGAAAATTAAAAATCCTACTTTATGTGATTAGCATATTTTTACATTCACACAAGTATAATTTTTTAAAGCATTTTATCATTAGTCTTTAAACTTTTGATTGAATATTGGTTAATCAACACAATATAATAAACACCGTCGTCTGTTTATTTGTTTATAAATTTATATGTAGCTATCTTTCGTGTCACGCACTTGACGAAATAGATAAGAGGAAAATAGGCCAGACTGCAGATTTTGTAAATCGATGGCAAGGTTTCAGAAGATGGCGAGAGCTGATTCTTATCCCTTTCTCGGAAGACACGTCTCGCATGGAATAATTCATGAAATCGGAACAATATGTATGCAGCTTCTAGAATCCGATTTTATATTTTTTTCTCTCAGGTTACGACGAGTAAATTCGACAGATGACCACCGGAGCACTCAGGAGATGATGATTCTTCACGGGTAGTAGACAACTGTTTCTTCTAGCTTACCGTCTTTCTCTTCTCCTTCTACAGCAGTATTATCTCTGTTCAAACGGGGTCGCTGAAGCAGATCTTGCTATTCCATGTATTTCTGTCCATTACCATGTGTTCCTCCAGCTCCATATAACGCATATCATCCCTCACACTGTCGTTCTCTGACGGTGCGAATTTTCTTAGCCCAAAATTTTCAGCACTTCAGTGAAGCAGATATTTAAGTTCGCAAGACCCTATCTTGGCCCACACGGATATAAGCTGCAAGAGTTACATTCAAGTTTATTGCAGGGTTTTCCTCAAGATTTACTTTTGCCTCTCACTATACTGAAGACGCACGTCAAATTAAAAAGAAAGATAGGGAACGTATACGGAGTACGAGACCATAGTCTACGAATGGAGAGAGAGAGAGAGATGAATCGTCTATGCGATACAGTCAAGAAAGACTTGAAGCAGAAAGGTAACAGAAGAGAAGGAAAACTGCTGGAAAGCGTGAGCAAGAAAATGTGAAAACGGCAAGTCATAGAAAAGAGGACTAAGGTTGCCAGCATGACTATGGATCAATTAAGAAAATGAAGCAATTCAGAGTAGATTCCGCAACGGCCTATATTAATAAAAAAAATATCGATTATTGTGTAAATTTTTTCACGCACGGGTCTAATAGTAAGTTATAAAACACATGCAGGAACACTTTAATTAGCTAACTGAAATATGGGAGTAAATAACAGACTGGTTCTGAACGCCAAATATGCTGTGTGGCAAATATTCAACAATTTTAACTAGTATTTCTAGTAAAGAAAACTAAAATGACTTAGACCATCACTTACTCATGATATCAAATAACCCAAAAAATGCACATAGTGCAAGTTTCCGTTGGACTACCGAAACAAGCAACTTACATAGTCATACGTCTTGCCCATGATCTAAAATCACACGGGCAGAATTAACATACAGTACTTGTGTATACTTTGCAACAACCATCCTTTACTTTTTGTAACTGATCACCTCAACATGTCGCACTATAAAAAATCCCGCAAGCCTATGCACCAACAAAAAGACAGGTACTGCCGACCAAGACTCGCAATAAAGATCAATGCACGTGTAGGCACAAACAATTTCCCCTCATTATTCTTAGGGCTGGAGCGTGACCATCTAAGCAAGATGTGGTCAGTAGATAAGATCCAATCAATAGTAACTAATTGCTCCTATAGATACGCATCTCGGGGTGCAGCACGTACACTCTTAAGAGGATCGAAGATCTTGTCAGTAAGGGACGGTTAGTAACCTTTATGATACCGCAATGTAAAAACTTGCACGTTTGAAACTCGCTGAAATTTCAAGAAAACAAAGTTTGAGGCGGGTTCATGTTAACATACGAGGACTTCGGTAGCCTTCATAGTTCGTACTTTGATAACAGAGGAAACAAATGTTTCGGAGAAAACTGGAATGGAATTTAGCCGATTGGGCAAAATATACAAAATATATACAATAGAACTTCGTAGTTTTGGCTAACTTTGCGCACTTTATTCTTCACGCAATATATCTATTTTAAATGACTATTTTTCGCAGTGCCGCAGTCAGTGTTTAATTGGTATTGAAAGAAATGTTTTCAGACGCAACCTTTCAGTAGTCACGGGCTAACCGTTACAGTCTATAATTTGCGTTAGGCTAAAATGGTACCCATGCGGAAAGTGACCAACTGTAAGAAAACTCACGGTAAATGTAAATGTTCATCTGGAAAGAAGACAAAATTGCGTTGAATTTAAATTAAACGTTAAACAGGGGAAATGAGTGATTGAAATTGGTGGATGAAAAACTTATGTAAAACTTACGTGAAACAACAGTGCGTAACAGGAAAATTTTAGACAAAATAAAAGCATGTCCTGTGTGTGTTTCAACAGAAATAGCTAAGAACGCTTTCCGTCCACGACATAAACTTATTCATAAGATAGCATTACCGCTGAGCACTTGGATACAAGATCAGGAAAAATAGAGGTGCTCCGTTGGATGGATATATCTGATAGCAGTCAAAACAAATGCACGCGCACCTGTTTACTTTTCTCCGTTTTCTACTTTTCGCCTCACCAATGGAACTTATCTTGCGTAAAATAGGAATTATACCGTACAGAAATAATTTCAACGTAGGAGCAAGATAATCGCGAAAAAGATCATAATGTTCTATATCCAGTAAAATACAGATGCCATGTTTATGAAAATTATTATTATTAAAATTAAGCAAGTTCGTTGCTACCACCCATAAGTCAGTCGCAGCAAAAGTATTCAAAAATAGGAAAAAAAGGTTACGAATGATACCTATAAATATAGTTTGCATAGAATTTGCTGTCAGAAAAATATAATCATTATTGTGCTGAGCTACTCATGACGATCATAATCATATACAAACTCACACAGATAACGCGCTAGTGAATGCAGCGCCATAATATTTCGACTTGCAGTTATTGACGTTCCCTGAAGTTAGGTTTTCGTAAAGGAAAACTCCCGTACAACGGGTAACGCGTCCTTTACATCTCGAAACCATACCTTCTATTTTTAAATATTTTTTTTTATTAAATACAGAGACCAAATGATTAATTCAGTGTCTTTTTGAATATCTAAATATCACACCTACAAAGCCCTTTATGGAAATGTATTTTTCATTTGCATATATATATATATATATACAGAAAAATGGAGCGAATGGATCCGATAGCAGCTCAGGATGTAGCCAGGGAATAAAAAATAAAAATCTGCGGTAAGGCACGTGGGCTTAAAATAGCTGACGTAAACACAGCAGGATTAGCTACCGTCGTATATCCGCCGCGGCATGCGGGCGGCAGCGTAGACCAGCCACGTCGCATTATTCATTATCTTCCCCAGCATTTTTCTAAAGATCACTTGCTTGCAACCTTGCAAAGTCCAAATTAAATTTACCAACATGCACAGTGCCGCTCCCATCCGCATCAAAAATTTTGTATAAATAGATTTTATAGGGAAATATGATGAATTTACTGTTTTATTATTATCGTCAGCAAGTACAATATAAATTTTACCACTTGATACCAGCGCTAAAAATAGACACTTATACTAACCACTACAACCTCTCAAATCAAGCACGGCGAAGACTGCACAGTCCTTTATTTTGCAACAAATATTTCGTAGTAAAGAAACTTTCCTTGCCATGACATTTGCCGTGCATAAGAATCAGTGAAGAATGCATACAGCGCTGTACTTCACCGTCAGTGTCAACCCAAGGAAATTTCAACCAATGTCTTTGTACCCTTTATCTAAACTACCAAGCGACTGTACTCTAATGCACTTTACTGCAAAATATGCCACGGCAACGCCGCAAGTATCGAATGAAATTCTCGTCCACTCTTGGTACTGCAGATGCAAATGGCCAGGCCATAATCCCATCAGAAAGACATGCGATGTTATTTCGATGACATCAGCTGGGCTTATCTATGTACACTGGCAGGCATGGAGCAACCTTAAGAAGGAGATCAGATCTAACGATATCTCACATCAATGTGATCTCCAGACAGCGCACAGACTGGAGCTCTGCTTTCCGATTGCTTGGCTTTCTATAGAAATGCGCGCAGCGAGGGCAGAGTGCGGAGTAGCGTTCGCAGATCTGTGGGGAGATAACCAGACAACTGCTTTGCCCTATCGAGGAAGCTTTTACCAGAACGTGTGTAAGAAAATCCATATTGTATGGATACAATGAAGTTTTAGCCGAGCTTGAATTCTTAACAGAATATATATATATATATATATATATATTCAACAGTGCGCGTCAGACTGGATTTATTTATTCAGTCATTCGCTTTTTCAAAGTATTATCTGAAAAGTAGCACGCTTAGACACGGCAAAACAAACAAATATCATTTATTATCTCGTATACAGGGTACAATGGATACACCTATCGAGGTTTTCTTTTTGCCTTAATTCTAGAATTTTGAAGATACAGTTGTGTGAAGAGCAGGAGAAGCAGTCAGTGCTGAGAGTCAATTTAGGATCCCTCATCGTGCATCGCCTGGCCTCTCGGTGCTGGAGTGCTCCACGCAGTGTAAATCCGTAGCGCGCCGTCCGGGGAATCGAACCGGGCCTCCGTTGTTGCGATGCCGAACCGTTGTCACTTCACCACCGAGAGGTGAGAGCGACTTAATAAGCTGGCATCAATGCCCGCTATCAGTTGTGCGAATACCAGATATATCTCAAGGAAAGTTCAACCTTTTTAGAAACAAGCCTGTGAGACAATTGAGTCACTACGTAGCGGGATCAGTCATACTCAGCTAATTCTCCAATAAGGAAAAGTCTTCACAGTTTCTTCACAAAGTAACCTCATTTTCACCATTACATCGCGATAAATTCTGTCACCAAACCGTTCGGCCTTACCCAGCATGAAAAAGGTCAACTTCAACATTACCGTAAATTGAGTTCATTGACGAGCTACAGAGTAGCCTGTTGTTTAAAAAAAAAAAACTTGGGAGTTTAAAGTTCCCGGAAGGCTGTCCCGCCCGTCGCTATACCTACAGACGTAGAAGCTACACTTTTAGAATTGAACTAGTGAGCGAGCACCGACGATACAAGGAGGAAGAGGCAGTGACATAGAGTATGTCGACAGGTAAGTGTAGCTCAGATACGCTGTTGTTTTAATACACTGGATCATCGCTCTTGGGTACAACGAATCAGGAAAGAAAAGGAGAAGCAGCACACAGATCGCCAGCAATAGAAAACAAAAGCAAGCGCATTGGGATTATACCTACATAAGAAAGATGTCCATAGGGCTAAGTAAACATACGAAGTCCCCATATGGGGCGTGATTACAAGTAACGTCGGATGAGTGATCCGAACAAACCTAACCCGATGGCCAATTTTTAATTCGCGCAACACTACTATCTTGTCTTCTCTGGAAATTCTGACAACTTATATGGGCAATTGAAAAGAAATGTCAGGCTTTCGCCAAGACTGACTCTAAAGTCAATACATGGGTGATTTATTAGGATCGATATGATGCATTTTTATAAGTATTTCAGAATTGATCCTGCAAGAGCAGAGTTTCCAGTGGGAAAGAGCTTTCCCACAACGGTTTAGCTGCGAGCATCACCTGTCTGATTTCAAACGTCGGGTACGTAGTAAGACGAATTGTAGCCCAAAGAAGATTTGCAAGCATTCAGTAACATATATACAAACTATATCCGTGGACTTACTTGGGAAGAGATCGTACAAGACGATCCTGTTGCTTGTGCTATTATACTTCAAAGTTTGAAAGCTCAGAGTAAGTTGGGTACATTTACAACGGCAGGTCAAATTGCCAAAATTGTGACGAAAATCATGAGAGTTTCATGGAAATGTAAGTGCAGGCAGCAATTAGACACTTCGCATCTTTGTAGAAATTTGTGACCCGGGAGACTGCACAGCGACAACCCCATCGACAGCGACGCAGAGCAGGCAAAGATAAAAAGAACGATCGTTTTGAGAGAGCAACAAGTCAAATTAAGAGGGTATCGAGGAAAAAGACAAAATTAAGGTTGAAGCCAGTTTTCCAGCTCCTTCAGTTGTACAGAAGGCTCAACCGAGTAAAAAAGTATCGACAATTGGGCAGTCATCGTACAGAAGAGAATAAAAGAGGTCACAGGAAAAAGCTTTCGGCCCTATATAAGAAACACGAGAGCACTACAATCGAAAACAAGCTCGGTATCGGCAAAAAAAACGCCCTTAAGCTATAATACATAAAAACAGAAAATACTCGAGGCACAGTTACGGCCATTCCAGCCATGTCACAGTTGCTGACACAAACAGCTGACTCCAGAACCCAGTACAAGATAAAGGACGCATCACCAAAAATGACTGGAAGGGCAAAACCAGTCGAGGCATCGTTAAAAAAAGACACTCAGACAAGGGCTGAGGCCAATTCCAGATACGCAGACAGAGAAAGCGAACAATAAGAACCCGACAACAAGCGGAGGAAGACCCCGGGGCATCAGATGAAGCCATTATGCAGGTCTCCACACCAACATCCAATGAGCGTCGTGACAGGAGAGGGATCATCTGAAATGAAACCGCGGCGACGGCGCCGCACGAAACCCGCCAAGTATCTTGAGCAACGCGTAATTTGCAGGCATTTCCATCCGACAGTTACGGCGCTGGGACATTTCTTAAGACCAAAAGCAGGCGTTGCAAGAGACACTCTTCATTTAGCGACAAAACGGAGAAAGTGCAGTGCGGTGCGAAAATAACGGAGGGACGCTCAGGGCTTTTTTGTGGTGTATCGTAAGCTGCAAGTACGTACGGAGAGCCACGACACACCTGGGCTGTTGTTGCTGACATACGTGTACGTTGGTTCCCACAGCCGTGTTACCTTCCACTTAACTGTATACATGTTTTTGAATAAAGAAATAATGCACGGACGTAACACATTATTAAACTCGAAGTATTCGATTGTAACTTATAACATTTTAGGCATTGAAGGAATCAATACGCTACTTTCGTAGCATGAACTAGAGCAATCTTTACAAACGTAAATTTGGCTTAAAACATTGCTCTTCATGAATCAGAAAGAGTATCGAAATAATTACAGTAGCCTCACTTACACCACCGGGCATACTGATAGTATAACAGATAAAATAAAGGTATTAATCCAAAATCCAAACTGTCCCAGTGACTCCATTCGCGGCCTTGTTGCTTCTCGTAGGATCAGCCCAATTTCGACTGTCCTTTAAGCAGGACACAGTGTGTGCGTGGGTTGAAGGGCTTCGAGGCATGAATTACAATAACTATCATACTTACCTATATTTACATGGTACAGTTTAATAAATAACAATAGCTTTATGAGTCTGCATAATAAACTCGATTGCAGTTTCCGACAGGAAGTACATACCGACACCGTACTGTTACTTTAATTGAATTGATTGCGAATCGGAGGTAGCCGCTCATACACCCTGAATTTATAGTCGCATACCTGATGATGCCTCGTCTGATTTGCTGTT
>LQNS02278174.1:25187740-25198097 GCA_001587735.2 Parhyale hawaiensis | reverse complement strand
GCAGTTTCCGACAGGAAGTACATACCGACACCGTACTGTTACTTTAATTGAATTGATTGCGAATCGGAGGTAGCCGCTCATACACCCTGAATTTATAGTCGCATACCTGATGATGCCTCGTCTGATTTGCTGTTTTTGCCGTCGGGTTCCAGACTTGAAGGATGAAGATGAGACGAAGGCACATTCATCAGTATTTAGATTCATCACGCGTCACAAGAAAAATAATGCGTGCATGATTGTCTCCAACAAGAGCTTAAAGAAAGGCGGTGGCGATGACACCACACATACAGACACATACAATACGACAGAGCAGTGAGAACACATTTGTGCGCGTCCGTGACAAGACGTGCAAGGTTTGGGAAAGTTACTCTTTTCTAGCCTAGGTACGGACAGAGAACAAACTTGAACCCATAAAAGTTAAAACTATTGCCTAATTTCTAGTATGTGCATAATCACCTTTTACGTTAAAAATGGGAAGTAATAATAATAACATCCCGAAATGAAAATGGTTACCTCCGTCCTTCTGGACCCTGTATCAAATGTTACACATCGTAAGAAGAGTACCATATGCAGCGTACACAAATACGTAGCGCACGCGGTAAAGGATTCAAAAGTTAAAGAAGCCAGTAATATAAACATTTTCACAACGTCCGTAGATGATAACGAAAATATAATAGTGTTTTGTAAGAATACACAGTGTACAATAAATCAACATATTTTCACAATCTTGCCATCACAGTTAACTATAGCGCTGTATTACAACAGTTCAAGTACCGCATAAATGCGAGACGGAGAACCGGCTACAAATTCAAAAGCAAGTGGTATTAAGCGCCGTATCTTCAAATGCCACATAAGTTCCCACGTAAAAAAATAAAAATAAAAAAAATCCTGGACCCGTCAAACAAGACGATTTGTTTTGCACTTACCCCATGCAGGGGCGGTGACTTAATCCACCGCTTAAGCAATTTAACTAAAAACCATCAGCGAATTAGTGTGAAATCTTTCCTTGTGTGCTCACTGCTCAGTGCAAGGGAGAAACCTCCAAACTCCTGCAAATGCCTCGCTAAAGTAAGACGTCGTAAAGCAACGAAGTCCCTGAAAGCGATGGCCAAATAATCTCGGAGATGAGACACGACTGTCCATCAGACGTAACACCAACAGTGCATAAAGAAACCTAACTGCACATGAAAGCTGAGCCCTGGCCGGGACCCGAAGCTGATTAGGTTTGAGGCATGATAATATTCCTGAGCAAAATATACACACGGCTGTCATGTGGAGAGGAAGCGAGAGTTCTTGCATTGTGTGGTTTTTGGGTCAAGTTTGACGGAAGATGACAGAGGTGCATCAATACCTACAAGCAAAGAGATAGCCAGGTAACGAAACTAAAATGCGTTAACCCTATCAAGGTCAAATAAACCGTCATTTGTGGTAGGAATATCATTTCAGTATTATTAAGTACGATCGATCTTTTAAGGTTAAAAAAGACCTTGGGTTTGAGAGAACAGGGCTAAAATATGACTTCTATATCCGGAAAGAATAAATAGAATAACTTGATCAACAAAACCAGCTTCAGGTTAAATCATTTGTGCTCCAGTAACGAAAACTCTATTTGTGCGTATGAACATTGTACAATTGTACCAGCACATATATAGCTATCGACAACAATATCAAATCTGAAGGAGGGATACTGGTAACGGCATGTTACGACTCGGAAGAATTAACTAAAAAAAGTCAGATTAAAAGCACCGCATAGAGTTTATGGCATCCGAGAACGCAGATTTCCGCCAAACTACACACTGTTAACGAAAACTTCAAACTGGTCCAGAATATTAAATTTTCCCCGGATAATCACAAAAAATTAGTCACCTTTTCCTAGTGTCATTTCTTACAATTCCTGTGAATTTTGTGAAGAGCTGTCCATAACTTTCTTAGCTACGTTTCTAAGAGACCGGCAGACAGAGAACTAGAATAACAGTTAAACAAACCACAGCAAGAACATAACGTACTTCGCGGCGGTAATAATTATATCTTGATGGCTATGGAAACATCTTCATGGAACTAATGTGCTGGGATGATTCAAATTCGGATACAATAATTATTAAGAGAGGTTGGCGCCTACTTTCCTATCACAAGGCACTGCCTCATCCTACTCATTCCACTCTGTGGTAAGTACCCCGCTAGATAGGGTGTTTTCGAGTAGCAACCCCATAGGGCAAAGCACTTTCGCAGCAAAATAACACGGCCAGGTACAAACAGTGTTACAGAATAAACAAGTTCACAGACACACAAGCTCAATGTAAAGTCACGGCTGCCTAAAATATCGTGAAACAGAGAGACACAACAGACAACACTGTAAACCACACACACTCCACAGTCCACATGCAGCAACGCAAGGCGGCCGAGATAAGGGTGACCTAACTGCATTCCCTGCTTGTCAAAGGGAGCACACCGCTCTGCAGAGGACAGTTGTACTGATAGCGACTACCGACCTATCCTTGCGAAATAGCTGTGTTCTTGATGAATGAACTCTCTTACCTAACGAACTGTTTTGCGACCACCTCACTGTACATGGGAGCAAACCTCTCCCCGCAATCAAATGTATTTCACGCGTGTAAGACTGGACTTTGGCTTAAAGA
The DNA here is from genome assembly GCA_001587735.2 of Parhyale hawaiensis. Classification (NCBI taxonomy): domain Eukaryota; kingdom Metazoa; phylum Arthropoda; class Malacostraca; order Amphipoda; family Hyalidae; genus Parhyale; species Parhyale hawaiensis. The sequence continues at coordinate 25,195,461 of LQNS02278174.1, read as the reverse complement.
GGAATGTAAAGGTAAGTACAAATGTAACGTTCACTAATTGGACGAATAATAATGGTGTTTCCATGACTTTTTAGGATCACCTATAGACAGAACCATCCTTGTAACGGTTATTAGACGTTACCTTTTAAAATGGATATCTGATCAGATGATTATTATTAGATTCAGGTTTTTACCACCCTAGACGTAGCAAGGTGATTCAAGAGTGATGCTCAACTGAAAAAAATGTATGTAACGCTGTTCATCAGTAGGAATATTTTATCTCGGCATTCCTGCCGAAAAATTCAGCTCTGTGCGCTACTACTGGCGGGAAAAGGCGCAAAGAATAGAAAAAGACATTCGAGTGGACGGCACCATTCGAGGCCTTCCGCACGAGAGAGAGTAGAGTAGACCCTCGGCCTAGATCGGCTATCGCGATCAGCAGCCCACCTCGAGGAACAGCCCACCTCGAGGACATATAGTATGCCAAGAGAAACGGGGAACCCATGCACGAAGGTGTTCCTACACAGGATCAACGCGCATGGGAACAGAAGTCGGGAAAGAAGAGGAAGAACAGAATAAACCATGAGCAAGTAGGGGTATGAAATCGGGAAAATAGAAACCCTACATAACTTTACAAAACTAACCTCGTCAGCAAGAACTGCGACCAGCTGCAACATCCCCTGCGGAAAAGGCACTTGGGACTCCTGGGTTCATGAGGCCCAAACATAATTGTGGCAGATAAAGGGCCCGCCAGAATATACCCCTGAGGGCATCTGATCAGATTTACCACTTCAATAGTGAAAAATAGATTTACCGTTAAAGAGATTTCTCTGAGTGCACGTTGGCTGTCACGTTATTCCTGGACTTACCTAGCTTTAAGAAAAAAGGTAAATTGAGATTTGAATAGGTATGGTGACACACTTCTGTGGTCATTAAGTGTAGTTCAATATAGTAAAGTGGGGCAAAAAATTGACAACCTACATTAGTTGTAAAAAATGAACTTCCTCATTTGCAGTAAAAAATCCTAGTTAATTTTTTGCTCCTACTGTGGGTCATCCATTTTTTACCCCATTTTACTATATATTAATATCGGTCATGTCCAACACAATTAATTAGACATATCATTGCGTCGAGCAAGGAATCTATAAGGCTTAGCAATTGATGTTATGTGGCCAACCATACAGAGAAGTAACACAGTGCACCAACGAGACGCTCTATAACGAGACAACACAATGTGTACGTATACATTAGTAGAAAACTGATTTACTCTCTGACATACGACGCGTATGTATCGGTGGCTCTATCTCTCTGCCATTTTGGAACCATATTAAAATCACTGGCTTTCGGAACGCAGGACGGCGTGCTTAGGTGAGTAAATGCAAGAGTTGAAAGAATTAGAAACATAACGTCTGTATAGGACTGCAGTCACTCTACAGAAGTACATTAACAAGTTCGTTCATTGCCAGGTATATAATTTATATTTTCTTGCTTTCATTCAATTTCTTAAGACCGACTACGTTTAAGTGAGAACAAAGTATAAGTGGATAACTCAATTCCAGCTGAGTACTGAAGCGTTATATATGTACACCATCGTACCGCCTAACAGGGACATTACGAGTTAAATGAGTAGCTACTTATAGAATTATGGACGGCAAAGAACGGGTTAATTATCTTGTCCTCATTCGCCTGGTGTAGCCCAAATATTCCACCTTAACATACTAAAAATGCAATGAAAACTTCCCTATTACAAAATGCTTAGACTTTCTATATTTATTAATGTCCTCATTCGCCCGGTGTAGCCCAAATATTTCACCTTAACAGATACTAAAAATGCAATGAAAACTTGCCTACTACAAAATGCTTATAGATTGCCTTTATTTATGAACATTTACAAGCACTTTCAAGATTACAATACCAAAACACAAAAGATGGCATATCGAAGAGCGCAGGTATTTCAAGAAGGGCAAAAAGAATGCTTTCGACATAGCTGTACTAATAAGTCATTTAGTTATTGTTAGGAAGTTTAAGCCTCCGTTTCCGAGCAAAACGATATCGCGGAGGAAAGAGCAAGGGACATATACATAGTATGCCAAGAGAAACGGGGAACCCATGCACGAAGGTGGTCCCACACAGGATCAACGCGCATGGGAACAGAAAGTCGGGAAAAAAGAGGAAGAACAGAATAAAGCATGAGCAAGTAGGAGTATGAAATCGGGAAGGAAGCAAAGTGGGCACGAAAGAGAGGCGTCCTGAAGGCCTAGCTAATATGGCTGAGGTAACCTAACTAATTGAGTAATTTTACTCTAATTTTAAAAGATAATAGTGATAGTGACGTCGTCGATATAAAATTGACAATCACATCACTATTCTGCTGCATTAATTATATACGACTTCAATGGGCAACTGCGTATCATAGACATAATGAAACCGCCGTTTGCACAGTCGTAGAGGCACCTCCGGCAGGTTACTTCCTAAGAACACACCATGTAGTGCATGTAGGCACGCGCAGGGCGATGATGAATAAAATAACGTTGTCCATGAGTGTCAGAGCTTCAGTATTAAAACCAAAATGAAATTCAATGTGGATAGTGAAATTAAGATTACGTAAATTAACACAGGAGAATTAGAAACTTTCAGCTTTTAAAAGGTACAAGTTAAATCATGCTGCAGGTAATAACAGTTGTTGATGTTTTTAGAATGCGGCACCCAACTTAAATTAAGGAACGTAATTTAGCTATTTAGCTGGCGTGCTATTGCATGCACCCAGTTGATGAAATCGATTGTTCTAAAATCGATGAAAAATTGTACTGTTAACAGCAATTTTTTGACAAAATTAATGTTGACAAATTTTTCTCGTACGACTGATCTAAAATATTAGAGCTTGAGTTAACGCTGTATACGCCACATGTAGACTGTATAATTCATCTTGTATTCGGATTTGGACGTTTTGTACGCACTTGTTACATGTTCAAAAGTTACTTCATATGATAATCGATAGTTTGAAAATGCAGGTAAAATGTGCACTTATTGTTAATTGGGAAATGAGAGACAACATGCACAGTCGACGTAAACTACAGTAGTCAAAAATGTACAACTAACGAAAATAGAAATCACAATACATCATGGTAAACACATTACTTGGCTTACAACTTGATTCAATCATTATTCGTTACGAAAGATAACAAAATAAAATTTAGGGTACTCCAGTGTATTGCCCGCACTTAGGCACCTGAAAGAAGCGCGTGAGGGTGTGTTTGCTTGCCAGTATTGCTACTCACGGGCTTTGTTCGTTAGTCGAATTTTTTATAGAATTAACAAAACCTTCGGGGATGAATCAAGTACGACTAACAAGATATCCGCGCGTCACGCAATGCAGGCTTGGTCGGTTACCACGACACGCACGCGTGGCAGCGGCGGCGGTGCCATCAGAATGTCAATGCCACATGCAGAACAATTAGTGGTTTTCAACAGAGTCATCGAGATACACATACCATACGGCTGAAGGGTTTATAACACAGCTGCTGTACCCATCATAAGAAAGTTTTTTATAGATAAAATTTCATGCTTCGCCACGCTTATTAAATAAGGTGTTTAACTTACATCAGGCAACTTCAGCATCGCAAATTGCACAAATTATAGTTGTAGCTCTAGATATATAGTAGCAGGGCTCGGCTCGTTGTTTGTCAACATCTAGGGCAAACGACCAATTAAAATTATAATTAAACCTCGTAGCACCCAGCGTCCATTTGGTGAAGATATCAAAGAAGAAATACAAGTTCTTCCAGTATAAACAGACCTTATATTTGGTCATTATGGAGTTAATTAAATGAAAACCATTATCGGTACATTTACCTTTGAAAATATGCTTCCGAGATTTCAGTCGTTTCTTATTATAGAAATAGACTATGTTATACCGTTTATGACGCAGTTTTATCAAACTTCACCATAACTTTTTATTTGGTGACGAGTGCAACGTAACTACCTGGTCCGCCAACCGGTGATAGAGGTGCAATTCGAAAGGGGGATTGTCTTCTCGGAAAAAAACACAGAACTAATACGGATAAATAACAGTTACAGACAAAATTTTCACCCAAGACAGTGTAGGGGATGTGAATGCTGGCATATTGCTGCAAAATGAAAATTAAGCAAATTAATAGGCGATCGAGAGGAAACACGTTAAGATTAAGACATCAAGTGAACAGGACACGCGCACTTCAGGGGATGCGACAATAAAAATAACAGAGAAACGCGGGGGCATAACCGAGCGAGCGTTACAAGCGCGCGTGACTTCCGCAGGTAATGCGCTTCGGCGCGCGATTGCGCGCGCGCCATCCAGCGCGTGCGCGAGACGCGCTTCCTAGCTTGCTTCCAGCGCATGTAGACCCTGGCGCTGCCGAAATGCTGCTTTCTACGCAAAAGCATATGTTGTGCTACTGAAACACTGTATAGGAGCAGATCCCGTGATACTGAATGCTACATGTTCCGTAGGAACAGATGCTGCCCTGCAGCAATTTTGCAGAGCTGAAGTTAGCAAGACACTTGTATTAATAAATCCCGTTCTCGTGTATCTATGTATTCTCGTCACAAACTGTACGCTGCCCCTCGAGGGCTTGATATCAAGAGCAGACAGCTAAACCAAGAGCAAAGACGTGCCTGTAACATGTCGAAACTCATTGGATTATCAGCTATTAAGAACAGGTTCGTTTCAAAACGTCTCTGTGCAACGTCCCTGGACGATCGAGTATGGTAACCAAGACCCGATGTTTTCCAGCACGTCACCCCAATGACCGACCGCCATTTAGGACGAATCACCCCCTCTATTTACGAGATTGGCAGCATAACTTCACGGGTGAGCAGCGGCAGAAGAAGAGAGGTTATCTCTTCTGTTGGAGACGCACTCTGGCGAGCACTTCAATGAGGTGAAATGATGGAGACGCCGAGCTTTACGAGTTTCTTATGATTATGCAAGTCCATAAGATGTTGCCCCGATTACGTTATGTTTATGCGAGGTTGTAAAATGCACAGAAAAAGTCTGTAATTTCAACAACGATACCGAGTTCTGATAGCGTGAGCCGCCTGTAAAATGAAAGAAATTGCGTGCTACAAGATTATGCCCAGACTTTGTTATGAATATATAGGTTCAAATAATGGAGTTTGAGAAGGATATAACTATGCGAGAGCAATATTCGCAAAATGCCCGTTCCATAATGATTTAGCTGAGCGAGGTGGTAAAATTAACAACATAACATGGATCCGATAAGATGGTGGTTTGGCTCTTTTAACATTTCCCCTCAGGGCCGCAAGCTGGTACACAAAGCATAATAAAAGTTGCTAAACTCGGCCCCGGAAGTACTGCTTTCGAAGCATTTATTGAAAACCAGTTTGGTCTTAATGCCCTAAACAGTTGTTTTTATTGCTACCTTTGTATTTTTTTTATACCGAGAACTAGATTTTCAACCATACGTCTTATATCTTATGCTCTCGAAGTTATGTCATGATATTAAACAATAACAAGGAATTTAAGTTGACATCTTTTCACTGTTCTAAATTTTCTTGGTAGAGAAATTTGCTATGATGAATCTGTTACACCTGCCAGCCGATATTCAGGGCTACCAGGCGATTGTTTTCTTCTAATGTAGACGACAACTACTGGGCATGTGAACAGGCGAACCGAAAACATCCTGGAGTTGGTTCTTAGTTAGGGAGGAGATCAAACACCAACAATCAAGTCTCGTTAATGGTAGCTTTTTTAATATCAGGAAAACTGATAGATGAAAAGAATCTGAGCAATGTGTACCTTACTTTCTCAGGTAAAGATACAGAGGAGTTTACCTGACCGCTTCAGGTAAAACAAAAGCCCTTTCCGTCATTTGAGCTCTGCATCAAGGCTAAGTTTTTGCGCTGTTTACCACGTTACATCGACGATAGGTCGAAGTCCAGGTACCGTTATGCACTCCACTCAAAGTGTTTCGAGATTCAACGTGCGCTTCTTTCTGTAAAATCATCACTTGAGACCAACGGGAGAGCCGACATCAAATGTAGTCTTGTAAGATTTTTAGAAGAAGAGTGAACAAAGCGCAAACTACCTAAATCGCCAAGTGATATTTTTTGCTCGGGAGAGGCACATAATATAAAAAACAATATATACAAGCAAATACAAAGTTTGTTCTTTCTAATAGAGCTTGCTTAACGCATGCTCATATATACGACAACGCGTTAACTGCTGAAAATCTGGAAAAAATAGCACAAGGTTCATAACCTTAAGCGAATATTTTCGGTTCTGCAGCGCACGGCACCTGAACCAATTGGTGACACGGGGTCGGGAGGCAGGCGGCAGGTATACCGAACGACCACCCACTGCGGCGGGGACGATTTTCCTACAGAACATGAAATTCTCATAACTGCTTTCGTAGACGGCAATAATACATATTTTTATGTTATGATCCCCTTGTGCCCCAAGACTAGTCTTCATATACCGCTCTATATGTGGGGATTTGTATGCAAACCTATTTCTCCATTTGCTCTGGTAATTGACAGAGCACCTCGTCTGGAGATGGACGCACGCACCTTACCAAGTGACTGAGATGAATCTTGGGTTGTAGAACATGGCTTGGTTGCCAAATGATCAGCAGCACTTAAAAGCAATTAAAGATGGTCCAGCTATACGAAGGAAGAACCGTATTATCTTTCTTAGGGCCTATTCACACGTCTCTCAACGTATTGCGTTCAGTCAAACTGACGGACGCGGTGCGTTGATTTGATGGACGCGGCTGTAGCAAATGCGGGAGAGGGAAGGATGAAGCACGTCGGTCTTTTCAACGCGCCGCGTCATTCAAGTTTAGTAAACAGAACCTATAAATGCTTAATGAATCCTCTATAACGTATTCAACTCATGAACAACTGAACAAAAATGCTCTTTTACGGCCACTTTAATGATCAGAAGCAGTGTATTCCCGTTTAAAACGAGAAAACTTGTTAACCTGAAAATGTTGTACAAAGAACACAGACGCCATTTTTGAGTCGACAAGGAAGTGTATTATTGCTGCGGGCTGGTTTGACTTCTATCGGTTTATCAGGCTATAAATATTTTGAAAATAGGCTGTTACTATAAAATTCAGACTATAAGATCATGGGATACGAATGTGACTTCAAACCGCGCGAAATGTAAGAGAAAATGTAAAGAAACGAGATCATAACTGAACGTCGGCGTCAGTCATTTGAATGAAGGTCGGTTCTACGTGTGGACAGCTGCAGCAGAAGTTGACTCACGGCTCGTGCTCATTTTCGTGAGTGAACGCGTCACGATGATGGACGTGTGAACTGGCCCTTAGACGAAGCAGGTGAAAGCCGTTTTCAGAGCAAACGTTAAACATACCCTATATTTACAAGTGCAGTTGTTTACTAAGAACGAAAGCAAGCAACATCGCATACATATGTCATATAATTTCTATTATGTATACAGCGGAAAATAACTGCTGTTAATGTTGACATTTACAGAATTATTCAGTTTATGTTTATGATTTCTTTATTGTGCGATATGTCGCATCCTTTTCCCTTTCAAAAGGTTCCATGTACCTGAGTGGAGTCAATTTATCAACATGCTAAAATGTCCGTTTGTTATGAAAACATGGATTCACAAAAAAAAAAAAAAGAAAATACATACATAAATATAGATTTGTACGACTACATATAGCTACACATAAGAAAGTAATTAATGTCTTTAGAAAATAGGTTTATCAAGT
>LQNS02278174.1:25165018-25177539 GCA_001587735.2 Parhyale hawaiensis | reverse complement strand
GCCGAAGCTAATTTTTAGATGTTCAGTGCCATAAGTGATTTTTAGTAATGATGTACGCCCCATAAGTGTTCCACTTTTAGTAGGCGTGTTCTCGAGCATAATGGCTGTTATAACGTTTTTAATTATTTTGTAATTTGAGAGAACAATAAACCAATAAACCAAAAACCAATCTTCAATGCTGAGATTTCAACTTCTGCAATGCAAGAAGTGTACTTAGACTTGAGGTCGTCCGATACTTGGTCATAGATTCGATGTATGGAGAATGTAATACTCGTACGAATCAAACTAAGCCTGCGATATCTTCATTTTGGAATTTCAACTGTCCCTGATTAAGATACGCTTGCCATCTTCTGCAACCCGGCCTATTTTCTACCTATCAATGGAGCTTGAGAGGACGACCAGAGCCTCCAGCCTGGGCTGATTTCCGATTATCTGTTTTGTTAAAGCGTGACAGAAAATGGACAGATAAACTAACAGATAAATACACACGAGTCTTTATTATATTGTAGATTTGGGTCGTAGAGAATTTTGTGGTTTATTCAGTATCATTGAAGCCTTTACCAGGCCCGTGATCACAGTTGGTTACTTCAAAAATGCTGTTTCAACAGGAACATTTTTCAGCAGCTCGGTAGAGAATTTAGAATAGCCGCATACTTTGCAGAGAAAATAAAATACTTCAATTAGTGGCTGTTTGGCTATTGCCCAAATGGTTCATACTTTCGCATTAACTGAATAGCAGGCATGACTAATTGTTCGACCCTGAATATACACTGTTGGCGACGAAAGTAATTCGTTGCCATTAACGTAGTGCGTGTTCTTTATGCATTTTGAGTATTAACTCATTTTAACTTCATTGTTAATATTTCAGGATAGTTGCGTATGTCCAAATAGTCCTCCGAAAAACTCGGTCTTCCGCTTTTCTAATTCGTTGAATGCATTTGCTATTACCTGTAATACCTGGCGATTTTTTTTTTTCAAATGTGTTTTATGGATCGTCTGTATTGTGACGCCTCATGAGAGGAGGATTAGTTTTATTCAAGGTTATTAAGATTAACGTCATCGCTGTATTCTTTCACCCAATTTTATTATTGAAAAGATTTATGTTTGGAAAGTACTTAGTGTAGCACTATATTTTCCCTAGATATTATGGGCACACGCTTAACTTTAAGTAGTCATGAAGTGTCCTCTTCTCTTAGCCAGAACATCAAATACAGTAAAGAGTATCTAATTTGCATGGGTCGGGAAAAAATTGAAATATAGGCTTCGATTGTTATCTTATAAAAGGAAATTGAAAAGCAGTGGATGTATTTTTTACACTAGCTATTGAGATAGATTAAAACTTATTATTGTCATGTGTAATTAATGAAAAACTGTGTCAAATCTGAGAGAAATTTGAAAAATGTTCCGTATTAATCATACCACTGAATTTCAGAGAAATTACGTGGTACTTATTTAATTTTGTCGATTACAATTGAAAACGTAACGCATTGTACATCACGCTTGAACTGTTATTGTCCAAAAAAAAATCTGGTCTTTCAACAATAGCACAATTAAAAATTTTTTCCCATTGCGATAGTTATATATGTCGTATAATGGAGGTAGGAAAAATCAAATAAACTTCTTGTGATTGTCATCACAACTGTAAACTAAAAGAAAAACAACAAATTTGTCTGCTCAACAAAGTTTTCGTGTCTAACGCTAGTGTCCGACTACAACATATACTAGTAGATAATTATCTGCCTGAAATGGTTCTGGAATTTTCGATTTCAGAAAGCTTTTCTGTCGAGACAATTGAAATTTTAGACGCAATAAGCGTTCGTGTCTCATATCTAGGTAGGCTATACGACGGTACGAGGAGCTTTACTTAGTCTCAGTACTGATTTACGCTAATCAACATAGAGGTTTGCTTATCTTTTGTCTGTCTTCACTGCAGTCGATAAGATATTGTGTCTGTCATGTCAGTAACAAGTCAAACTGTCTGCCACTTCATCATCCTCGTCTTGCACTGCTGTCATCCGCTTGAAGCTCGCAGGGTACGAGATTTGTCAGATGCACATGCAGCTCGAGTCGGATAAAACTCTTTAAGCTTTCTAAAAAAAAAAATAATAATAAGATCGCAAGAACTGTTGGGACTATGCTTCTCGGCTATAGGCTGTACGATAATTTAGCCGTATTTTACCGTGAATTTAGTGTGGCGCTCTTTGAAAACCAATTTCCATACGCTTCATGTTCATAGGAGTGTTTTAGTTGCATCCCGATTTGATACCACGTCTTGCAAGAATTTTCCACGAACAGCTCAGCATGCTATTTCACTGCAAAAAACCCTCATTAGGGCTGGAAAATTTTATCTAATGATCTACAGTCTGTGGAAAATGCTGCTAGCACCACACTAATGAACATACCTTTTGGGAAGAATACCAGCTGAATCATTAAGTTGTATTGTGGAATTAAAATTACTGTGGGATGCAGTGAAACCTGAAGAATCCAATTCCTTATATGAAAGCATGCTTGAAAAACCCAGAAAATAAGTGAGAACAATGGCTCAGTGGCCGAATGTTCAGTTAATATAATTTCTTCATAAAAGAACAGCAAGGTGGAGTTACTTTGATCCTCATCTGGTAACTTTGTGCAGTCGCTTTTTCCAATTTGAATAAAATGGGCAGCTGCGCGAGTTGGCATAGAAGTGGTACACTTCACGTACTACTGGAATTATAACTCCCAAGCACTGTCGACTCTACAGAATTTTAAAAAATCAGCCGGACAAAGTAACCCCACATTATTTTTTGTACCTATGTAACCCGTTTCAAAAATTAAAAATTTCTTTCCGATACTCTGTTTTAAAAGTAATAGTTTTCAAGCGCGTGCATTTCATAATGTATTCACTTCGAGGAAGTTTACACAAAACTGTAACAATCATGTCATCCAGGATCAATTATCTCATTCATTTAGAAGAAAATAAGTTATGACACTAAACACTTTCACAAACTAAAGACAGTAGCAATCTCCTTAACCAGACGTGCAATTTCTTGAGGTCTTTTATATCTGTTAAAGCTACTTGTGTTATGTTGTATATCAATCATATTTATTGATATTTGTGATTATTATTACCAGCTATAATTATTGCTAATACAGTTGTGGTGTTGTGCAGGATGGTCAATATCATCACTACGGCGCGGCAAGCGTGCGTCACTGCGCCGCATGTCCTGGGTGCCGCGGCCCCACCTCGACACCGGCCCCTGGCTTGCGTCCCTGGAGCTTCCGCAATACGCCACGGTTTTCAGCCAATTCTCCGGAGTCGAGGTAAAGATATTCTGTCAATGTCTTCACTTACAGTATTGTTACTGCAGCACAAAAATTTTAATTCTTTTCATTGCCCCTTTTCATGTAATGTTATCCCTTCTAGATGATTTTTAGTTGGGCAAATGAGTTGGATAATTTAGTACGTACCAACCACAGCTCATGAATTGGTCTCCATGACTACCAAAGTAGAGGACATGTTACTACCTTGCTTACATACTGCGACCGTTGCAACAGAAGGGATTTATCGCAAGAGCTGCCGAAGCTCCAGATGTAGTTAGAACGAAGGTTAGAGTTGCTAGTCTTCTAAGAAGCTAGTACAGAAGCAGCAAATATTTTTGGTGGTCCATGAATGAAAGGTTCGTCAAAAGTTTCTTTTTCCTCCATTGGTGTAAACTCCTTTAGTCTGTACCAGCTATCTTTTTTAATACCTGGATACGCAACATTGTATATTGCGTGCCAAACTTAATTTATTTTTACTGTATTGTTACTTAATAGTATAATACTTTAAAAATGTAATACTTTAACTGCCATGCGTCTTGAAAACCCCGAAGATAATACATGGAATCTTACAAACACAGCGAACACTGGTGGTCTATTTTATTATTTCTATTTTAGAAAAAATAGCGTGCGGCATTTTGATATCTCCTTGCTGGTACCCATCAGGCTATAAGAACATCAACCCAGACTCACACTAGTTGTAACACTAGCATTAACTGCGGATGGTAGATAATAATACTGTCGTCTTACTCAACGCGAGGCGGACAGAAAGTGCTCAAAATGTTAACTGCTCTGTCAGCAACGGGGACGTGGCAGCTCACGTTTTATTCCCTGGTGCTTAGGAGCAGAGTAGGTATGCATCTACCAATGACCTTATACCTTGGTGTCATCTGCACGATATTGGAGAATTTGGATAATTATGTTAACTATGCTACTATGTGCCAGTTTCAGTTGCAGTGACCTCTATCTAGACGAAGAGAACTGGCGAATGTTATTCAGGTAAGGGTACGTGATAGGTATATATGTACATGTTTCGATTTGCACATAATTAGCCAGTAGGTATCGGAGTGGTGCAATAGCAAAGCGTTGAATCCCTTCACTTGCCGTAATTCTAAGCCTAATTAGTAAGTCGTTACAGGCAGGATATAAAAATGAATTGGAACCCTTCTTCATGGGTTTAAATGAGACATTGACTGCATGTAGAGTTTCTGGCAGTCAGTATTGAGTCGCTAGCCACCACTGACGTCACCGCACGCCCCCACTCCCGCACCACCAATTCTGCTGTTATATTCACTGGCTTCTGGACGAGAGTATCTTGTAAAGTAGGTCCTCAATTATTACTATAAGGACAAACTTACTTCAGTAACGATGTATCAGAAATTCTATTCCTACCAGAAGCCGATGTTTTACCTGGTCTTTATGTATTTAACTAGTGTGCCATGCCGTCAGAACCTGGTCTTTATGTATTTAACTAGTGTGCCATGCCGTCAGAACCTGGTCTTTATGTATTTAACTAGTGTGCCATGCCGTCAGAAACGATGGAGAAATAATTCATGCGAAAATTTCTCCGTTGCCAAACTTTCGTTTCTGCAACTGCTAACTTGAAGAAACATGGGAGGTGAGCTTTTTTTTTTTTGTTAATTAGCGCAACTCTTCCTGTCTTCCGCCATTGATCTACAGAAAAATTCATTACTTATAGCAGGCAGCCAAGCGTCACTCATATTAACTTCGACTCTGTGTTATGTTATTGAAAATTTTAGCCCAAGCGAAATGTGAAAATTGTATCGTCAGCCAATGAAATCAGGTTGGAAAAATGACTAGTAAAACGAAAATTTCGGTGGGAAGAAAGTAAGAATTCAGGATGTAAGAGAGTGCTGAGAGACGCTCTAGATAACTGCAGTGGTTCGGTTTATATCAGAGCTTGAAGGATGGCTACAGCTAGTCGCCAACCTAGTACAATTTTCGCCTATTTTCTTCAAGCGTGACGGAAAATAGACGAATGCATAGGTGTTTATTAGCTATATTATAGATAAAACCGTTGATATTGCCAGTAGTCTTACGGATTCTTGTTTCCTATTTGTCACCCCTCCCCCGGAAGGACCCTGAAGGTTACCTAAGCCGTTCTTTCTTCAATCTGTTCTTCCTCTTCTTTCCTGACTTGCTGTTCCCATGCGCCTTGAGACTTTATGGGAACACCCTCGTGCATGGGTGCCACGTAGGTATCTATCGTCATGCTATATGTACCTTCTTTTTTTTTTCCTGTGTTATCGCCTTGGTTATGAAGACTGAGACATAAACGTCTGAGTATATATGTTGTGCGCGTTTGGTGGATTTGCGCGATCGATCGATCGATCGCGCTGCGCGTTTGGTGGATCGTTCAAATTTTTAAATGGAAAACAAAAAAAAAACAGTCCTTGCCTCCCCTAACCTACCCGACATTAAACCCGAATATAGTCCAACTTACCCGAAATTACGGCCTAATACCAACAACATCCACCAAACGCGCGCAACATATACATGTAATCAGAACCTGGCGCGGTGGCCATTGCCGATTATACGGTGGTGTGAAGACCATCGCCATCGGATGAATTACGATTTGACGATGTAACATCGCAACAAATCCATCGGCGATGGCGATGGTCCGATGGAATTGTATCAAACAATCAGCGATGGCCATTTTCTCCTTTGGCGATGGTGTTATGAGGAAGCACTGGTCCGATGAAATAGCTAAACATGCCATCGGCGATGGCATGCGATGGGCATCGTCATCGGTTGTACTTCCGATGCCGATGAAGTAATGAAATAAGGCTAAAACTACAGAAAAACAGCCTTACAAATTTTAAAGATTTATTTTTTTTAGTAACATTAAGACAAAGAGTGGGTCGCAAAGGTTATTTTAATACATTCCTCAGATCTAACAATATCAATTAATATTAAGGCTTTGAAAGGTCATTACATTTTAAGCATATTAGTTACTAGGCAAATAGTAATTATACTTTGTAAAGCTGGCTTTAATTAACCCTTATAACCTGGGCTTTACAGCTCGCACCTTTTATCAGGTAGAAATAGTATTACTGGTGTGAAAATCTTACACAGGCCTATGTTATAATAGATGCTGCTTTTTGTTCGATATTTGTGGTTTGAGACCTTTGTATTTTTAAAATGTGTTAGAGCGATATTAATTCCATCGCCGATTGTGACGCCCTACGATGGCCATCGCCGATGGTTATTTCATCGTAGGTCATCGCCGATGAAAATTGGCGATTTTTAGTTCCGATGGCGATGGTATTGCATTCTCCATCGTAAGCGCGATGGTGATGGCCATCGTACCATAATCTCCGATGCTGACCTCTGTATATAATAATAATAATTTTGTCACCCCTTGGCACTGAAATGATTGCCTCCCTTGCAAAAGCCTCGTTGAAATCTTAGCCACACACGCTGCCTCTTTCTGTGATACGGATATTTAATGTTACTCTTGACGAGATTCAAAAGCAGTGCGTCTTGCAATTCATTTGCGCCGAACAGCATGAAATGTCGCGATATGTTCTTCCACATCTTCATTAGAAAACAGCGAATCTGAACGACATGACTTTGAAACATTCAACAACTGAGATGTTAGCTATCTCGCCACTTTTGGAATGTTGTTTTGCATCCCCAGAGGTTGCGAGCAGCATTCGCTTGCCCAGAGTATTTTATTTTGTGAGAGCTACAAAATTACTTACTGCAGTAGTTCATTGAACGTACCTATTTAGGTTTCTAAACTTGTTACACTTGTTCTGTTTTTTGGTTTTTGCAATTACACGATGACATTCTTATAATTTTTTGATTATATTGATTATATATATTACATTCGCCGGAAGTAAAGCAGCGCTTAAGGTACGCACCGAAAACATTTGGTAGTTACAACCTAAAACTTGGAACAAAAAGGAATAAACAAAATGAGATTTCCTCTGTGAATGACCGATCGAATCACTTCCTACTCCCTACGGTCGAAATTTAGCCGTTGTAAACTAACCATTGTCTGAGTGTGGCAGTAAAATAACTACTATTTTGCCACAACCGGGACCCCGTACCGGCTAAATTAAACACTACCTCAGAGTGGATCTTGAGATTCATCTAGCCGGTAATGGCTTATTATTATTACTATTATTATTTTTCTGCCCAGTTTGTACAACTCGGAGCTGTCTCCACAAAGACGTCCAAAAGTAAACATGGGTTTGTCCTCCAATTTCTGTGTCTGTCCGAGCTCTTCGGCGTACTGCTGATTGGCTTTGATTACTTGATTGCCGGTCACAATCTCTTTATTACTCCGCTCTTCTGTCATGGTCTTGCCGTCACGAGGGTATTCAGTTTTGCCTAAGTTGTTTTGTTCGCTGTAGCTTGATTGGTTGGAAAACAATTGCCTATGTAGCTACTCATTTAAATACGTAACTCGAGTACTACTTGAATTTAAGTAACGATCACGCTCTTACTGCCGCTGCAGCTGAGTTACAGCGACTGAAGTTTGCGTGGTGAGCCCAACTGAAACCGTGTTTACTGTAACTAACGTTGTCTAATATATTTTACTATGGTATAACTACGATCCTACAGTTATATTTCCTTTGAACAAAAAATAATTTGACTTGGCTCACCAACATTCAGCTGTCGCAGCTACTAGAGTATTTTTATTTTCTTAACGGAACTCTGCATTGCGGCATTGTGTTGTTCGCCATCCTTTCTTTTATATAGCCTAATGCTTTACAATGCAGGAAACTGAGCGAAAGTTCCAGCAAGGAGGAAGTTCCCTACAAAGCGTCAGAACTGCGATAATTTAATTTCCTCGATACAATACTGCAACTTATGCGCCTTTTGTAGTTCTCGTTTCCAATCAGAGCGAAGTGCATTCGCGTCCGCTCTCCCTTTCAAAGTGAATTGTTTGGACTGCCTTTGTTGCTGCCCGTAAACTTATCATTACAATAACATTCGTAGCTTTTGTACGTTAGCATTGTTTTATCTTCGGCACTCTCTGCGATTGTATTGAGGAAATGTGGTGCTGGTATATTAACGGACTACGTGAGATTCAGGTGCAATATGTGTGCCTGTAAGCAACTATTCTAGCTGAACCCAGCCTGTCTTATTCTTAACTAACCTAACACACGGTCTCAAGTAGTTCACCTACCCTGCCGATAGGCTGAAATTTCTTTTGTAGCCCATCTTAACAGCATCAGCAATGTAGCACATAACTATGAAAGTTTATTTCTTTTCTCTATTATTAATCATACCACCTCTCGTGTCCTGCATGGTTTAATTAATTAATACTCATTGAAAAAAAAAATGTTGAAGGCGGTAGCTGTGTACCCACCTATTTTGATGTGACGCTTGTGTGCTCTCAGCAGAACGAACAATGTCTTGTTTTCTTGCTAAATTTGTGGGCTCTCTCCTGCCTCTTCTCTCCATAAGAAACACGAATTCCATCTCAGCACGTTAGATTCATCACCTTTTCAAGTAACTTCATGTATGTGCCTCCTACAAAGCACAAAGTGGAAATTTATCTACAGTACCGATTCACTTAACAAGTGCGCGTCATGGATATGCAGCTTTACCATATGGTGCGACACAGGGAAGGGATATCAGGACAACTACCCTCCGCCGATAATTTTTGTATGAAATATCCACTTGCATAATCAACCCCGCCTACGGACTAATGCTCATGTACAGGTCAAGGACTAGTACAGGTAAACTTCCATTAATGTAGGTAGGGGTTAGGGACCTATCTCTATTGACCTACGTAGAGAGGACGAATTAGCCGTCAATTTGGGTCTTTTCATCGCGTCGTGATTTAATAAAAACCTAAGTGAAGAAGCACTACCTAAGTGAATATAAGCGAATAATATTACTTGCAACTCACGAATACTTTTTATTCAGTTATGTGCATGAAACTAGATAAAATTAGTAATAATAGAAATAATGCTAGAGAATGCAATAAAATCAGTACCTACTTCAAGAATGAGGCGTTTATTACATAGAATTGAATCATGTATTAAAATCTAACAATACATGTTCTATGAAAATAACATTAGTGGCTAGATTTGCCTTTGGCTTCAACCCTGAACCTGCTGTCCCTCCAGTACCATTATCCGTATTCATAGATATACATACGAGGTCATGAATCCAGTACACTTTATTTTTTTATTTTCGTGAGTACGTGGCAAACGCGTGTGCCAGTATTTTTCAGCTTTAGCTGCACATTATCCTTTGGCCGTTTTTTCCTTACAGTTTTATCAGAGTAATATCAGTTTGTTATAAGAAAGAGCGTAATTTCCATAATGTTCAAAATGAAGGTAAATATGCATGACCTTGCTCAAGTTTTGGGCTATAAAAAACCTACGTACTTGACATTCAAATTGACCTGGCTGAAAGTTTGCTTATAATAGTTTACCATCCGTGAATCCGTAAGTGCAACACAGTTGATGCTGCTAAAAGGCTAGGTGAAGTAATAGAAATCAGGTTAGCTTGGCTTTTTCAGACATGTAAAGTTAGGCGAGGTGTGGTTACAGTAATTCAGGTATAAAATGAAAGAAGATCGGCTATCATTAAGTAAGGTTAAGCAGCGTTACGTTAGCTTAGCTTACGATTCATTTAGTTACATAGTTAATACGTAGGTTACATTAGGTTTGATTACGTCAGCTTAGGTTGTATTAGGTTACATTAGATTACGTTCCGTTAAGCTTAATCACGTTTGATTACATTATACAGCTAAGTGATTAAAGGGGAGTTAAGTTACATTGGGTAAGTTTATGTAATTGTAGTTTCCGTCGCATTTAGTTTTATTGAGAGTTGCTCCAAATTAATTGGAGAGGAGGGTGGCATAGACTCTAGAACAGTGTTTCCCATTGGGGGTGCATAGGAAACTACCGACCCCTTGTTAGTTCACGCTGACCCCCGACTATTTCGTGATGTTTGAAGCTTCCATAACAACATTTTATTGCTATTGTTGCATTGATGAGACAGATTAATAAAAAGCAAACTACATATTTTGTTCAACTAGTACGATACATCATTTATTAATTTAGACAGTTTAGTAGTTATGATATAGTTACCCCTTAATGTCTTTCTTTCATTATAGAAAACGTTTGTTTTATTTATCTGAATAACGATGATTGCAGCATACAATTTCAGTTGTTCATTGTAAACAGTCATTTGAGAAAAGTCAAAATGTTAGGGTGCTCAGAAATAGGGGCCACGTTACTTGGTATATATATATATAACAACGATACTGATAATAATAAATACACAATAATAATAATAGATTCATGAACAGTATTGGAGAGGACGTTTTGAAATACTACTATGAATAATAAAATGTGATGAATGTTATCGGACCAACATTGAATTTGCAAGCAGCCCTGGACGGGGAGGGTGAGCCCCCGTTAAAAGTTGAATAACATAAGAAATGGGCGTTGGAGAGACAAAAGTGAAAGATAATGGACACACATTCAAGTATGTCAGCACATATTTATTTTATAAAGTACAAGTTGATGGTTGAATTGGGATATAAAGCCTCTCTTTGGCCAATGCTTTACCGCACGCAGTACATAAAAATGTTACTGTAAAATGCACACCGCATGTTATGACGTGCTTAGAGTTAAACTGCGAGTTACCTTTGACATATTTAGATGTTGCCCATGGAAGGACTTCCTTTTAAAGAGAAAATTGAGCATACATATTGGCGACAGCGTTGATGATTTCAATCTAAGTTAGGTAATCTTTCCACTGAACACGAATCTAATTGACCTTTACGACTGGAAACAGTGAGAACGCTGGTGGGAATTACAATATAAGGGCGTCTCAAGATACACATATATGGCCATTCCAACAGGTTGGGGCCTCTCTGGAGAAAACCTCCGTATATTATATGAATAAATGCGCGAGTCTTGCCACAGGATGCTAAGCAAACTTATTCTCTGCGCTTATTAAGCGCTGTCTCGTTCCTAAAGACTGAACTACCACTCGATCAGACTGAAGGTGCGCTGGGCGTTTAGCTAACGCGTTGGCGCACACTCATCGCTGCACCCGATGCACTTACAACACAACTTAAATTAATTTTTATTGTTTTCGCAACCGCAAAACACCAATTTTCTTATTCAACAACAGGCGGAAATACCTCTAAGAGTACTTAACAACGTAAATATTACCACAATTTCATCGATCGGCTGCTCCCCGAAGTTTCTTGTTTGTACACATTGCTGCCTACTTGCAATTGCAGAACAACGTCGATTACTGAAGCGTGGGTAACCTATTTGTTCTCTGGAATCAGAATTAAGATGTATATCACTGCTACAACATTTCTTCGAGTAACTTCCCACGGAGCACGGTACTATTCGCTGCAGTTGTGCGACGCACCGTCGTGAATGAAGCCGCTCATGCTGGAGACTGGTGCTGGCACAATAGTAATACTTCCCAGGGGTACTTGCGTAAAAGTTAAGACAATACGAAGAGGCAAGACTGGGACACTGATATTAGCGCATGGCGGTGACATTAGCACACGATCATTCACCGTAAAGTTTATGCACTAATGCTAATGAATACGAAGAGGCAAGGCTGGCACCAGATGTTGAAATTCCCGGGCCTGAAGAGGAGTCACTTGCCGTAAGACTATATGGGAAATTACTCACTGCCAACTATTTGATCGTGCACTAAACTTGACTGATGATTCACTCACGGCAATCTCTATTTATCAACACTAATTGATGCAGTTTGTCGCTTGAATCAGTATCAGGCGCAATTATGTACGTGCCAACGCATTTGTTCGTATACACCGTCACACTTGAGGCGAAATAAGTGAGACTGAATGAAGCGGCAACACGCCTTTGCGTGCCCACGCGGGGCACTCGGCCAGTCAACTCTGATCCTATACCCTCACTCCCAAAGACACCGCGTCTTCTTTTAAACCCTTTCTTTTTAAACGCTGGCACGAGCTCAGTGGTTCACGGATTTGTGCTGCCTACCGCCCTCACCCTATTGGAGGATCCCTTGCTATTGCCAGCTCAATCTATGTAGATTCTCCTAAAGAATACATGCATATTGAACTAAAGCTAATATCGTAAAACAAGTATAAGAAGTCGACAAATTTCATTAAAAATCTTAACGTTTCAGGAAACTAATTCCCATCTTCAGAAGTTTTATAAAACAGACAAAGGATGAGCAGCAGTAAGAATATTTAATTTTCTAAGAGCTAAAAT
>LQNS02278174.1:25064368-25076650 GCA_001587735.2 Parhyale hawaiensis | reverse complement strand
GAGAGCGCATACCTCCGCCAAGCAATGTAATGTTATCGAAAAATTCAAATTGGTCCTGAAATTAGGATTTTTTATTTCGCCCAAATTTCGCTATTTGTACCGCTAGACATTCCTAACAGTTCCTGTGATTTTCTACAAGATCCGTCCGTAACTTTTTGAGTTCCATTCTGACAATCAACACGACAAACATATGGTCAAGCATACAAACGGATAAACAGATCATTACAATCATTTAGTTCTCTGTGCCTTTCAGCATTTTCAACAATTCCAACAAATTTCATTACCGATTCGTTCACAACGTTTTGGGTTACGTTACTGACAAACAGATCCCAAGCATAGAGACAAAGAGACAAACGGACCGACAGATAAAGATTTGGTCTGTTATTTTTCGTTACATTCCCAACACCGCAAATTTCATGAAGATCCGTTCATAACTGTTTGAGTTATATAATCAAGAAAATACAGGTAGACAAACAAACAAGTAAACAAATGGATGAACGGATCTGCGCTCAAAGTTAATCATCTGTTCCTCATAACACACCCACTAATGCTAGTAAATTTCATAACAATCTCTACATAACTTTTTGAGCTTTGTTACGGACACAGTAACAAAAGAGACAAACTCCGACAAAAACATAACCTCCTCGACGGAGGTAATTAAACGCGAAAGTCACACCGACAAATTCGGTATAATGGTACGAATGAAACATTGGGTAGATAATCCGTTAAAGACTTGTCAAAAACACAATGAAGAGTGTGAAAGAAACATATGGCACTCGGCTTCGCACAGAAAAATACATAAATTCAGCCACAGAATCTATAGATACCTACACTGTCTGCGAAAGACACCGTCGTAATGATAATGCACGACCCCTTCACTAATTACCCTACTCGATCAACTTAAGTCCCACTGATAGCTGATGGACAAATGTACGATATACCACCACAATTAATGGGCACTTTTCCCGGAGGCGACTTCCTCATCCCAACTGTTTATAATGCCCGGCCTGCCTATCTACTGCTCATTAGATCTTGGGGTCGATTCCAACCAGCAGTGAGCAATAAATTTACACTCAAAGGCGGAGTTCACGATTTTCTGTAGGACTAATGAGGTTGAATATAAGTTTTGTTTGAGAAGTTATTCAATGCTAGCTGGTTACACATCGTGACGCAGCCCATGCATTGTCCTCAGTCCTTGACTTCGCCGAAATCCCAATATATGGTCAGTCACAGACTATACTATAGTACTGTAGTCTACGGGTCAGTTGAACTTAACTTCGATGTCATCATTTAGCCTACCTATCGTCTCATACCATCTATATCTGGCACGAAATAGACAATCAGGAAATTATAGTGCAAATTCCAACAATTAATTCTACCACGACATTATTTTGTCTATTCAGTGTATTCATAAGTGGCTAGTTGCAAGCACTGACGTCATGCGGATTAACTAAGTGAAGTAGTTCGCTACGTGACAAGATTTGTGCATCAACCTGAAAAAGAACTATCGAATGTTATTAATTCAATCGCACACAACTTGGACAGACGGGACAGAATGGCTCGGCTGAAGAATCTCTCGTAGAGCTGAAAAAAATTTACGGCTAATGGACATGAGGTGCGGGCGTCCAAAACTAGTAAGCGCACTCAGTCCACTTTGACAAAAAGCTACCGCAAGGAGATTCCGTCTCTTCACAACCACCCTCCTCTAATGAACACCTGGCCTATAAAAAAAATCAGATCAGAAAAAAAACCTGCAGCAAAAGTCGCATAGCAGATACCACCCACATCACGCGAAACCAGATGGACTCCTTTAGAAATATAGATAAAAACACGCGTTAGACGGTCGGGTGATATTCACAATATCACTGGCGTCAGCTATAGACATGCGTTCGAAAATAAGCGTATATTTTATTTGAAGTTCAAAGGCCATGATGTTTCCGATATTGTATTGCTGTACCTGGTGAAGCTGAAATTGTAAGACAGCTTCTAGAAGTGGCCAAAATTTCAGCTAGAGATTATGTTAAAGTTCCCAAGCAAATTTTCGGCTGCCCCTGAAACTGTTTTATGATTTTAGCTGCTGGAGTGAACAAACATCTGTTAAATTTGCACAATCTTTACCAGCGAGCAAATTTATAGAGTCTACAATAACAGCATTCTCTTTTTTGTAACTGTTGCAAAACTTAAGCCGATCCAGTAAGTTGCATGCACTTGCAGAGAGGGAAAGCAAAGGGATATGGATAGAAACGGAGTGTTCATATGCACAAAGGACTACAGCAGTTTAAAGAGAACAAAAAATCAGAAACGAAGAGTAAAAACAATGTAAAGACTCAGTGGAACTATCGAAATGGAAGAACGCATATTAAGCAATTACGGAGCAAACTTGAGTATGAAGTAAGCCATGGAGTCCTTCAGACGCAATGACACGCCTTAATTAACATGAGATGGGTAATGCTGTCTTAGTTTACGGGAACAAAGTAGGAGTTATGAAATTACCGCTCACAATGCCCTCATTATTTCAATTTTTACTATCTACACATATTGAAAATCAGTTTTTGTAGGAACGGCACTCTTCGGGAGTAGACCTTGAGATCCATCCGGCCAATATAGGTTTAATATGAGACTGCATCGCCTTTATCAAGAGAATATAACGCTAAATTCCTCAATAAAATTTCCTACCGCTCATAAGAGAAGTTATGCCCGTCATTTTCCGTTTATTAGGTAGCATCAGCTGCTAATGAAATTTACATTTTCGAGGAGAGTCGACCAAAAGATCGAAGCATAGACTCTGAGACTTAGAAAACAAAAAACAAGAATCCGAACGACAATCCACTGCATCCACCAAAGCTAAACAATAATTTTCATGCTTAATACGAGCAAAAAAAAAAAGATACCTAGATCCGTCATGTTTGATTATCAACCATGTTCATAGTCATCAGTCGAATGAGTGCAATATTAGTCAGGCGGAACTGATGGGTAACATTTATCGACTGGCTGCTGATATTAAGTGGTACTCTTATCTGGAGATATGGGCACCTACAGAAGCGAGATAAAAGATAACGTGACGTACTTGCAACGTTATCGCGCCTACTTTCCTTTAGGTCCTATGCAAAGAATGTCATGTCAGCACTGCAGGAGAATGCAGCGACAGTATTCATATGCCTTCTAAAACTGGTATATTTTACATATAACAATAGTGTACAACCTACCCATTAGCACATTTTTTTTACATCAGGGCCGCGAGCGACCCCACCCTAACCGGTACATAACCAACAAAGCGTTTCCGGTGTAACGGGGGATAGGGAGGAGGCGGTGCGAACCGAAAGTGGGCGGGGCCCAAGAAACCGCAAGCGTGAAGTTAGAGCTAAAAACAAGTGTGCAAATAGGTTGGATTTTACTCTACTTCTAAATTAAATAAAGCCTTCATATGCACTTCAGTCTTTCAGAAGTACAATAAGTGAATAACGAAGGGCATGTAGCATGTTGGTCAAAACTAAATGTGAACGCTAGGGAGCCGACACGTCTGCAAGAGTAGTGTATAGGGCCGTGAAATACTACTTTTTGAGGGGCGGCTCCCCTCGCGCGTGAGCTTCCAGTTTATAACGGCAAATGCACTACCGATGTAGCGGGGGTCTGGGGGCGTAAACCGGAAGTGGGCGGGGCCTGGGAAACCGGAAGGGGCGGCGCGGTGACTCGGCGACGAGAGGGGAACCTGCCCTCAAAAAGTAGTATTTCGCGGCCTTATACACTACTACTAGTAGTGAGTAAAGCTCCGAATAAGTACTTTTTGAGGGTAACCTACCCTCGCGGCTCCCCTCGCGCGTGAGCTTCGGGTTTATAACGACCATTGCACTACCGGTTTAGCGGGGCTCTGGGGGCGCAAACCGGAGGTGGGCAGCGCCTGGGAAACCGGAAGGGGCGACGCGGTGACCCGGCGGCGCGAGGATAACCTACCCTCAAAAAGTACGGATTCGCAGCTTTACTCAGTACTTGCAAGCTCCAATGAAATAAGAGTGAGAAGCTACACATTTACAAGCATCAAATGTCCTATGAAACAGGTGATGTGAGCACAATTATAAAGGAATGGGGCATAATGAAAATCAGCAAGAAATAAGCACTGCAAGTGATGGCAAGAGAGGAAACTGAATCTTAAACGTCAGCAACCATAGGTACTATCAGATATTAAAAGCCCTAGGTACAACATATACAAGAACCTCTGCTGTCTGTTGCAATAGACTTTTCTTTTCAGTGTGAACGATTCATAACTATGGCTTGTGTTATGTGTAACATGTGTAAGCCTGTTCGAACCCTAAAATTGATCTGTGTTGTGTTAGGTGCATTGGGTTAGACGAGGTCCTATATTTGGGAAGACGAAGGGGGTTAGGGTGGACAAGGCGCGTCATAGTAGCAGTGATGCATATTGGAGTAAAAGAGATGCTTTAGGGTATAGACGTGGTTTTTAAGGGTAGACGAGGCGCACTGCAAGTCATAGGTTACACCAGGTGTGTTATGTGAAGCTATGTTAGCACAGCGTATCTTGTGTTCGATACATCTGGAATTGACGAAAACAAACAGAAAATCATGGAATTTCCATGGGTCTCGCTAGTAAAATAATTAATGCAGCAAATAACTGAAACTTCAGGCCACGAAAGATACCATAAATCAATGCACTATACGTCAATATATTGTTGAGTATTTTTGGGCTTAGGCACAAAATCAGTGAAACGTGTCGCAACTACGGGAGTATAATCGATGTTCGACTTTGGCAGGCACAATTATTATTATTATTATTATTATTATTATATATTTTTGTTTAACCTCCGTAGCCGCAACTCAGGCGTTTCAACAGAGAAACTACTCGTGCAGTATTCAAATACCGCATATTGGGTAGGCGTGGTGGCCACGTGCGCTACTACGGGCAGGGAAACNTTTGTTTAACCTCCGTAGCCGCAACTCAGGCGTTTCAACAGAGAAACTACTCGTGCAGTATTCAAATACCGCATATTGGGTAGGCGTGGTGGCCACGTGCGCTACTACGGGCAGGGAAACAAGGCGCAGAGTATAGTAGGAGACACTCAAGTGGTCGGCCCCGTTTGTGTCGTTCCACACGAGAGAGACTACAGATGTCCCGCGTACCAGGTCGGCTATCTCGATCGACACCCTACCTCACGGAACAGAAAGAGGAAAGTAGAGAACCTACCTAACCTTACAATACTAACCTCAACAGCAGGAACTGCAGCCAGATGCAACATCCCCTGCGGATAAGGCACTCGGGACCCTTGGGTGTGTGATGCCCAAACATATTGTGGCAGGGATAGGGCGTGCCACAATATGCCCCTGAGGGCGGAAGGCACAATCTCTTCGATCCTATTTTAAAAGTTAAATATTGACCTATTCTAGCATATTGATTATCAAGATATGAATTCAGTAGATATTCCTCTCTGCGGAATGCTCATTCTCTGATGGCACAACATACTGTAACATTAAAAATCGATATCGCGCTCATATATTAATAACTGGCTTTCTTACAACTTACTGCTTAATATTTATAGCTCTAGATTCTGCCCGCAACAATCAATCAGAAATCAAATCGTTAATCTGAAAAATATATACTAGCCTATTTATTCTTCCAAGCAAACGCCAGTTACAACCTCTCTCATCAGTCCACCAACATCAAATAATCTAGGCAGGGTTGGCTGGGTTACACCAAGTAAAAAACCATAGTTTAAACCAACCAAAAAACATGTCTTTGTTTATTTGGTTTTTATTCATAAATATAGCAAAATAAACAGTTCTACTTGTAGAAATTATTCAATTTTATTTACACAACTGAAAGGATGAGTTAATGTGTTTCAAATTAGGAATCCGTTTGACTGTTAGGACAGTTAGGGTCAACTATTGCTTATCTTCATTATAAACCTATAACTCATTGAATTTCGTGTTATTTCAGTTCAGAGATGCATTTCCAATTATATTCTGGTGTGCTAGCAGCTACTGAAAATTAGAAGTAGTTGGTAAAGTTGCAATTAGATAGCTAGTGAGCTCCTGAGAAGGATGTAGGCATATAGCCATATTATTTTGTTTAGTTCAATACTCTCCTTTTAATTAGCTAGTAGCTAGCCATTTTTATCGAGCTTTCTTTGTAATTTGAAGTGTTTTCAAATTTTTAAAGGATTTTATATTGGAATTATTATAAATCATAGCTTTTCGGCATTTTGGATATTAAATGTAGCCATAGCAAATACAGGTACTCTGCTAACTGCTTTTTTTAACCCCTTTTCGTAAAGTCATTTTTCAACATTAGAACGTTGAAAAGAAGCGACTAAGATTGTTTATGATTAGCTAACTACATATTTACGAAGCAGAAAACCCTTTAAATGTTGGATAAAATTTCTAGAACTAGAAAAAAATCTAAAAAATAAAGTAAAAAGCGTGTTCTTTTGGTTAAAACAAAAATACATGATTTTTGCCAACCCTAAATCTAGGTACTTTATTAGAATTTTTCTCGATCATGTAGGTAATATATACAACCACCCAATTGAGCATATCAATAGCATCATCAATACATATTGTAAAAATATTTTATGTCGAGCATCAAGTATTTTTAGCCACTCTCTTCAGCACGCCAATAGCAATAAATTATTAATGTACAACATTTTCTCTGGATCACATACTGGTCTCAGTCGCCCGCTTCAGCACGCAAATAGTATCAATCAGATACCCATCAGAATTATCAGACAAAGGATCCGCACTAAGTAAAGACTGGCGCACCAGCACCCAACGCTAACGACTGCACCTGTTGACTTATGAATCAATTTCTCCGAACTCCCTGACGACGGTGGAAAAAAAAATGGGGGGATGACGTTTTCAGTTAACGATAGCGAAGCTTTTACTAGATTTTTAGCGAACGTTCGCAAGGGACGCCTCAACACTAAATTGACGAAACAAATAATTTTTTTAAGAAAGCATTGTTTGCTGGCTTGAAACGTCTAGTATGTCTAGTATATTTAGTTAACACGCGGCGAACTAGCCATTACTGGACCCGCGGAGGGCTCTGTTCCCCATTAATATAGGATGGCTGGAGTTAAATTCCCATCATGGGCCATTCCCTGCATGCAGCCTGGGGGACAAAAAGCAGACAAGACTAAATATAGTGTTGTTAAATCGCCTAGTCATCATTTATTGAAAGAGAAGCATCGTCATCTTCACAGGCGATGTTTCCTCCAATCAATCAGTCTCAAAGTGGATACTAAAAAGTCATTATGTATATCAACAGCACTACAAAATATGATAACATGGAGAGATTAGTTGCTATATATCGTAAAAGAAAATCAACTCAGGTTAACACTTTTGCGCTCGTATAATGTATATATTATCACAGAAAAACATACGCGTTTCAGAATTTAATAATATGGAAAACTAACCAACCTGGAAACTGGAATAGTTTTTCGAACAGCTGCTCCATATACTGTGTAATGCAAAATTGAACCCAACAACTTATATTAAGATCGCCCAACCGATTTCGGAAGAACATCATCAATAGGTACAGGTTACGTTAAAAATAAACTCGTTTATACAGACAAGGAAAACAAAAATTGAACACACGCTTAAAAATTCATGAACTAGTCTTGCATGAAGATTGTATAACTATCACTTAAGACAACCAAACAGCAATGGATAACACTCGCTATCTTGCTTAACAAGGAGCTAATTAAAAATATCGATTCGTTTAGTTGTCCAAACAAAAAATACGACAAGTAATAAGACCACTGATCAAATTCGTCAACATACTTATATGTAGGCAGCAAATCAACGTAATTATCCCATAACAGGAGCCATGTGAGCAGCAGAAGAGAAGCTCCGACCAACAAAACGTTAAGATGTATCCGACTCTCACATCAAGTGTTCTGCTCTTTATTTCTTTATGTTGTATTCTTTTTTGTATTTTGCCTGTGAACGTATGGCCAAGGTATAGTGTTAATATACTTGCGACATTGTACTTACTGCACTGCATGAGAATAAAATTTCATTCGATAAAATTTCACAAGGAAAGCAGTAGTAAAAGTTAGTGTATTTTGTACAATTAAGGTGTTCTCAATATGAGAATATTTATCTGACTCACTTTATCTTTTACCGCGCAGCGATTGTACCCGTTTGAGAATGTTACAAGTTGTGTTAATCGAACCAAAATTGATGTGTTTAAGTTATAGATGAAACAAGTGAACTTTAATGATGGATTTTTAAAAATATTTCCCTGGTTTTACCACCGCACCGACATCAAACGACGTGATCCAAGCTATGAGACTCAGTTTATTATGTCGCTTCAGTATATAGATGTTTTATCTCGTCATTCCTGCCAGAAAATCTCAGTCGGTTGAGTGCGCTACTACTGGCGGAGAAATAAGGCGCAAAGCATCTCTAACTTTACACTCCACGCGATACAGGCAAAAGACGAAAAACGAAAAGAGATGGAGACAGAAGCAAGAAAACACCCGCGCGGAGGGTGTCTTCCGTGGCCACCCATCTACACGGAAGCAGATAGGAGTCTCACGGGATGAGTCGCTTACCACCATTCGGCAGCCCACCTCGCGTAACAGAAGTATCGAGTACCTACCTAACTTAACAAACTTTCTCAGCCGAAACAGATGCGCAGCTGCAGCATCCGTTCCGGAAAAGGCAATGGGGACAGCCCTCGAGTTTGTGAGGCCCATATATATATATATATTCTTACAGGGATAAAGCACGCCACAATATACCCCCGAGGGCTTTATGATGGACTTTTTGTTATTGAAGATTTTGTCACGGGAATATTTCTTGATTAACGCGACCTTTATGCAATTTAGGGGTTTATGATTCAGCACCACAGGCTGTCCACAGCAAATGAGCTATCGAGGAAAATATTACTTTAAACCTATTTTTCTGGCGACAACATAAGGAATGTTTAGCAGGATAATTAAAAGTATATCGCAGGTGAGCTTTAATTTTGAACAATAAGAGAGTTTACTGCCAAACCTTTTGCTTGGGAGCTTTGACGGTTGCAAGAGAATATCTTTGCGTGCCCGTACAAAAATACTTATTATTGGTCACAATAAGTACTCATTAACTTGAAGATAAGAAAAGCATAAATGTTTTAATTATTGGAACTCTACATTGAAAACGCTGTCGAAATTTTTTTCGTAAAGAAGTAAAATGGCAGCACAGCGACCACAAAAATCAGTGGTATCGGTAGATGGCGTCAGTGGCGCTAACGCGAGCATTTGAGAAAACACCACACTTTCTCACAGAAACACTATAGCTGTTTTTCAAGTATTTATCTTTAGAATCTTGAACCCATAAATGACTACGTCATAGGCACAAAACGAAATGGTTAATTCTTTAGAACGATCGCTTCTCTAACTCACGCGAGCGATAGTATCGCCCGGTCAGCTTGGGTTTCGTAGAACTGCCGAGGGTGCAGCGAAGGCAGCGCAATTAACTCGACCAACAGAGAGCAAAGTTCCAAGAATCGCATTGAATCAGTAGCACGACGCAGAAGATAGCAATCGGTGGGTTAATTCTAAATCAAACTGCGGCAGTGGAAGATTAAGATCAATATTATGCCATTATTGTGAGATTCAGATTAGAAGTTTCCTTATATACAGTTAAGAGGTGAACAACAAATTGGGCCGTAGTATGTCAAGGAAAACTGGGAGCCCATGCTCTGAGAGTGTCGAAATAGGAATAATTGCTTGGACATGGGAAGTTGGAAAAGAAAAGGAGGAAGGTCCAAACTGATCGTCTGCAGCAGTAGCAACATGCGAAGAAAAGAAAACCAAAGCTATTCTGCAGGCCACACTCAGGCCTACAACTTGATGGAGTTTCCTGATGAAAATTCAGTTCAATAATCTTAGTACTTACCTAGTGCGCACGAATAACTTAGAAAATGTAATAATACCATTGTTACACAGACGAATGCAAAGGATAACATTAGGGAAAATTGAACCGGCCTCTGGTATAATTGTTACAATATATATTCCACAGACAAATCGTTGGCAATGAAATTATTACTATTATAGTCATAGTTTTACCACCATATCCACTCGATAAGTGATCCGTACGGTGCAGACTCGGTCTTTCTACATAGCTCAGTGGAAATGTTTTATCTCGGCATTCCTGCCGGAAAATCTCGATTTGCTCGGTGCGCTACTACTGGCGAGAAAAAGGCGCAAAGAAAGAGAAAGACACTCGGGTGGACGGCCCCATTTGAGGCCTTCCACACGAGAGAGAGTAGAGAAGTCCCACGAACTAGATCGGCTGTCTCGATCAACAGCCAACCTCGAGGAACAGAAAAGGAAAAATAGAGAAATTACCTAACTTTACAAAACTAACCTCGTCAGTAGGAACTGCGGCCAGATGCAACATCCCCTGCGGAAAAGGCACTCGGGACCCTTGGGTGCGTGATATCCAAACATATTGTGGCAGGGAAAAGGCCCGTCACAATATGCCCATGAGGGCGTTGGCAATGAAATCTTCGTGTTATACATGTAAGCTTAATAGTAAAAAATTTTCTCTTTTCTGGTCAATTGATTATAACTTTTTTCTCTTTTTCCAAACTCAAAGAGGGCCTATGCGTCCCTCCTGCCAATCGCAGCCCCACGACTGGAAGAATCTTGTAATCGTAGAGTTTATTTTATGCTTACTTTTGCTCTTTATTTAAGGAACATGGTGTATGCCTAGTGTCTACAGCAACAAGAGGAACCCGTGCACAGACAATTAAAGCAAATGGGAAGAGCAAGTTCAGCAAAAAATAGGAGAAGCAGAACAAAGTTTTAGTACGAAAATTGAATTCTCTTCCTAAAATACCGGTATTTCTGATGAGGAATTACGGATCAAATCCCGAGCGCAATGGATAGCTATAAGCATCGTGCAGCAGCATTTACCATAGCAGAACTCAGGAAAATAAAATGCTATATAGGTATTCACGCATCTATCCATCCTCACCCGCCGCAACGAGCCCGCCCAATAAAATATAAGCAACTCACTGTACAAACCAAGACGGATTTCCTGCACAAAGTCTACCCTGGAGTCCGTATAAGGACAGCAGACGGGACAACAGTGCCGTCGTTCACATATTCTTCTGCCGAAGCGCTCACTTCAGTGCTCCAAGAGCTGGCATCTGCGAAAAAGAGTCTCCCCAAAGCACAGAAGATTCTTTGTCAATCGGCTTTAAATCTAATTAAGTGACCCTTCTCAGAGGGTGTTTATTGCACAAGAGTTTAATGAGAGAAGCCACTCATGATGTGAGAAGCGCCCTTCTGCTGATTACAGACACGGTGCGGGGTGTTGTTTTGTGCCGTGACGAACGGACCCGTCCATGGTACAGAGATGGTAAATGGAGGGATGAGACGGGTTAGACAGGCGTACTTGTCATGGGTAACCGACAGGCGTACCTGCCATGGGTAGCCGACAGGCATATATGTCGCGGGTAACCGAAAGCGTACTTGTCGTGGGGAACTGAGAAGCGTACTTGCAAGAGGCGGCGTACTTGCTGTGGGTAACCGACTACAGCACTCTTGGGTAACCCATAAGCGTACGTGTCGTGGATAACCGACAGGCCTGTTTGTCACAGGTACCGACAGGCGTTCGCCTCGTGGGTAACCGGCAGGCGTAATTGTGGTGGCCAACTGTCAGGCGTAGGTAATTGTCAAGGGTAACCGGCAGGCGTACTAGTCATGAGTACCTGACAGGCGTACTAGTCATGAGTACCAGACAGGCGCACTAGTAATGAGTACCCGATAGGCGTACTAGTCATGAGTACCCGACAGGCGTACTTGTCGTGGGTAAGTAACGAGCAGGCGTACTTGCCATAAGTAACCGACAGGCGTACTTGTCGTGGGTGACTGACAGACGTACGTGTAATGGGTAACCGAATGGCATACTTGCCACGAGTAACCGACAGGCGTACTTGTCACGGGTAACAGACAGGCGTATTTGTCACGGGTAACCGACAAGCATACTCGTATTGGATAACACACGGAGTCCTTGTCGGTTCCAGACAACAACATACACGTCCCTCGTCGACGCCGACAACCGGAAGTGCCACACATTCCTCCCCTCGGCATAAACGCATCGCCGCGACCGACAAAAGCGCAGCAGAACACGGAAGGAGCAGAGGGCCGCGTGGTGGGCACTAAGCCAAAACGTCCCAGACAATTCAATCTTCCGGTTGAAATCCAGCAGCGCAGGGCTTATGGCAGTGGACCACGACGTGATTTGGCAAGCGAGTCTAACGTATTCCCTGGAGGG
>LQNS02278174.1:25030466-25051716 GCA_001587735.2 Parhyale hawaiensis | reverse complement strand
CCCCCCCTCTCCGTTACCCTTTCTGGTTCCTGCTGACTAACAACCTAGGTAGTTCTTAGATGAGCGAGTTTGATACAGCCAACGGTTAAATATCCCAAAGACAATATAGTGAGTGGTCCATTGAGAAGAAAAGAACAAGGAACATGTCGTATGACAACCAAACAAGTACCCATGCATAGAACAAACAAACAACACTGACGAAGTTACGCAAAGTAACAACACAGTGCTCGCATCGTAATACGGATACTACTAATAATTACAGGCTTTTAATGTTCATGAAATCAGGGGCGATGGAAACCAAACATGATGTCACCACCATGTGAGTATCGTAAAATGATTTTCCGTGCCACAGCCTTCAGTGTAAAGGGCTCTTGCAGTTGCAATTGGTGTGAACGTATTGAGTAGAAGCAAACATTGATTACAGCACACTGAAGTGAAGCGAGAGCTGCGCTTTATCGGGAACAGTATGGACGTCTATTCGAGTGTCCGCGCCTTGAGAACAATTTTTAAGGCGGACTAATTCTTAGACCTCTGTCGTGGAATTGTGCCATGCTGCGGGCTGTGTATTTTGCTGGACTCTTGCATCGAAACGAGCATTTGTTGATTGGCGTATATAGTAACGTACACCGTACGGTATCGTTCCATTAATAATGATAGCAAAAAGTTGCAACAACACTTTTTGGTGCTCTTTATTCCCATTCGTAATTTTGCAATGGGGCTCCCTAAGTGCATCCTTGCTAATCTTCGATTAGAAATGTCGTAATAGTTGAGAATTGTTATATCCTTCTCGGAGAAGCATCGCGTACGTGGCCGAAAAAGTCAGAATATATCAAATAATCTTATGAGCGGACCATAATTTTTTTTTTTACTGAATCCCAAGCGTACCACAGAAAAGTCCCTCCACGGTACAGGTACCTATATGTATATGCAGAGTTTTTTGCAGTCAGCACAAATTCCTCAAACAAAACTAAAAATCGACGGAGAAAAACGAACAGAAAGAAAAATGAACACATCATTAAATTTATTCAACAGCTTGATTTAATTAAATCGGTGGTAACGAGCGTTGAAAAAATAGAAAAATTACAGCATTTGCTCGTAAAGTGTAAGCTTCGTACTATCCATATTTTGAGGCCTACAGTTATCATTGCACAAATGTTAAACATTTTTGCGCAACTCATAGTAACTATAATCCAATAATTTAATACACCCCGTGGTTTCTTTAGCTGTTTGTACACTTGCTAATTTATCTGCCCGCCCGTTTTCAGCCTTAGTTGAAGGATTCTTCAGCCGCCCCCCCCCAAAAAAAAAAAAAAAAAAATTAAAATACCCACATCATTGGCTCGTCTAATACGCATTCTAAAGCGAGAAATTAGTTTACTGCCATAACTTTTGTCAGTACGGAAAACAGGATGGTAATTTTCTAACATTGAACTGGTCACGCTCATTTTCTTCCGTATTTTAATGCGATGAACAAACGTGCGTAACAGTTGAGTGAAGGGCATGTATCCTCCAAACAAGAACCACAACAACAAGCAAGTATTTGCAGCCATTTTTGACATTATAGTGCATTAGTTATTATCGTAAAACGTGATTCATCTCGTCACGTAAAGCTTACGTGATAAAACTAACAAAGTGGTGTTAAATTTATTCGACAACAGCTTGGACACCAGGCAGAAACGTGCGTCAAATACCCAATGATGCGGTTCTAAGTACGGTGGCCTAGGAAGTTACCGGTTCTGGAGCTCTTCACAATACAGTTTATGACCACATTGGCGAAACGCACTAACTATTTGATACCGGACTCTTCGGAGTTTCATCAAATGCATTATCTTAAACCATATTAATCTCAGGCTTTCTAAAAAACACATAGGTACTTTGTTAGCGGTTCTGCTTGGACGATTCAATGTCTCAAGAATCCAAATAAGTCTAGGGCTTCGTGAATAGCACTGTCTTGCTAGTATAAGCTTACAAATTTCGTAAAACCAACTAGATGCTTTTGATACGAAAAACTGATAGAGGAAAATAGTACGAAGATAAGCTCTCACTACTTCCCGCAGCCGTACACATTCATGATTTTTTCAAGTTTTTGTCCTTATCCTCCGCGAGTGGCAGGAACAATAGACGCTAACTATTCCGAACACGATCGTGCAGACAGTTGTGTCTTACCAGCCAGTTTTCCGTCAAGCCTGGAGCACTGCCATCCGCCACGAATATTTCCCAATTATAAGACTGGAAAACGAGGGTATTTGACTAAAATTATTCTTTGCGAACGTGACAGATGATTATAATTTTGATACAGCAGAAAGGAGATGGTAAAGCATCGTTTGGGAGGAATTCAGTCGCACTGACCTCTTCTGATATTTTAACACAAAGAACCAACAGGCAGGTCCAATATACGAGTATTTACCCTTTCTTAACCCTTTACGCTCTGAATTATTTTATTTTTTAGAGCTATTTTATACTTTAATTTCCAGTGTGACGAATTCGTCACAGTCGTGCGTAATGGGTTAATAGAATCGCGACAAGCAGCAGGAGCAATGGAGGAGCGTCGACGCAATTTCTTGTTGTAACTTCTAATGGCTACTACAAACATGAGCTTCAGAACCTCCTACCTTTATTTCCACTAACTAAAATGTTCTTTTCATCTCATTAGCAGACGATATCTCTCCACATACACCGCAATAGCACGAACTACTGAAGTCTATACTAACTGGCAATATCCCACGATAGGCCCCACAACTGAGGTTCAATTTAGTCAAAACATTATCTTTTTACACCAACTAGGAAACATTTCATAACAGTCCATACAGCTTTGGATTCACCAACAATACATTCGTCGTGCGCACCAAACAACACCAGAAGAGCGCGGACAGGCTCGGCCAGTAAAGCACCAGCTAGGAAGCCTCGCACGTTCGAAGGTCGGCCTCCCAACAAGGCAAGCCAGAGTACCCGCGTCGGCTCACCTCGCCACCCTGTGGAATTCAATGGATAATTTATGCACGCGGCGCAGAATCACTGCCGGATAACGGAACTCGAAACGGCTCCGTCCGAGCGGCTAAAATCGTAAAGCTGACAAGATTTGAAAGAGCAGCGAGCAGCGGCGCGAGACTTGAGTGGCAAGAGTTAGAGTTCTGAACGGACTCGTGTATTGTGGGACGTGTTCCAGCGGCGACGTGTGTTAGGAGACGACGAGTTGCAATGTTGCATGCGTATAAGGTAATAAAATACGACAGTTCTGGATGCAAACCCCTAAGGGGGTTTTGTCGCGTGGAACGTTAATAGGAATTAGAAATGAGTGATTGCGTACAAACTAAGCGTACACGTGAACTCAGTGATAATGACTAGCACCGCAGAACAATAAAAAAAGCGTAATATGCCCGCCTCTTGCAAATTCTTCCAGTGAATGTAACCGTCACGGACGGGCTGCGCTTTTGGTTACGGTTGAAGTCTTTGACTATTGGTCAGCTGGAAGTCTAGAAAAGCCTGTGCCAGTCCTTCAAGCGCGATAGAAAATGGAGAAACAAACCGGTAAATACGCAAAGGACATTACTATATTGTGCGATTATGCAACATTATTGTTGTCAAGTCTGCTAGTACGCACTACAATCCAAAGAGAGCAAAAATGCAAGATATTGATTTATGACATCACACGCAACACACCTGGGCATGGCAGGACTGAACTAAAAAAAAAAACAAAGAAAACGGAAAAAATTACCCCAAGCAGAAGTGCGAGAAGCGAGAGATACAAAGTGAAGGAGCGTTCGTAAAACCGATATCATTAAATATTGCACGGACGTCAGCGTGGATCCCAAAAGCATCGTTTGAGCCAGCGGTTCAAAGAGTTATTACAGCTTGCAAGCCAAAGCT
Organism: Parhyale hawaiensis; assembly: GCA_001587735.2. Taxonomy (NCBI): domain Eukaryota; kingdom Metazoa; phylum Arthropoda; class Malacostraca; order Amphipoda; family Hyalidae; genus Parhyale; species Parhyale hawaiensis. The sequence continues at coordinate 25,047,849 of LQNS02278174.1, read as the reverse complement.
TCAATAAAAAAATCTTGATTTATACATTTTATCTTCTGTGCAGGAAAGGGAACGAAACATGCGGCAGAAAATGTATTCGGGAATTAAATCACTTTTAGCAGCAGTATATTTACGAGCCTTTCGCCGAGGCTTTGCGACGACTTATAGGTCGAGACCCACCGATAGTGAGACCCTGGGTTCAACCCTTTTGTGGCCTAACTAAGCGTTACTTTCCGTAGCAAGAGCTGTATTTGCAATGTCTGCAAATGTGCACCGTAAACAAGGGAAGAGTTACAAGGCTCTCTGCAAAGCATCTGGTGCGCCAGGAGAGGCAAGGAAGTGTAACAAGAAAGTTCATCCATAAATAGCCCGAAGGATGAAAAATACCAACATCTCTCGCCATTCCATCACAACAAAGTAGAACTGAACGGGCAAGTTCTCACTGCAAGAGCACAAACCCGAGTTCACGTGAGCACGCCTCACTTCCATAAAGCACGAGCCAATTCCCTGTTATCGCCAACGCCACACTCAACAACCACACATGCAATTGTGGTAAATAACCAAAGATTAGTTACCTATCCTTCACCAGCGTGCGCATGACTACAGGCGTGTAAATCGTGCCGATGTACGAGGCATAAGCGCCACTCATATTTACTGATATTGCTAATGCCCATATCAGCCAGCCCGAGGTGCCTACAAGTATGCGAGTGCCCTCTTCGTGACGGCAGTAAGACAACGAATTTACTCATATTTATGAGGCATAGCATTAGGTACAAATATACAAGGGGGTTGGATGAGTGCAAGGTTATCGGCCTGGCAGACACGAGCGTCGTTTAAATTTCATTATCACAGTACGAAATAAATTCTTATGATTACGTAGAAGCTTGCCGTTTACCTCTACGACCAGTTAGCTACCGAGAGTATCTTCAGCTAGTAGCAATACGATTGAATTGCATCCCCAGTGCGATGTTTCTGTCTCTGAAAATTTACAAAGTATTTAGCTAATAGCGACCACTGCAAACGCTTTAGCGCGCTGTGTTTACTCTATCAGTTAACTTAATGATGCATTATTATGATGGCTTCACAGGAAGCCTAGATCTCGTGTTATTGTTCCGCCGGTAGTAACGAGTGCTCACACTTTTTTGTTCATAGATGTGCATCATAAATATATTTGGATTTTTACATGCATTAGAATGCATAGTGTTTAAACATATTGCATATTCAATCATTATATAATAACAAAGTTAGTTTGACACGAAATGTTCAATAAAAATTCTCTTACGAGGGAAAAATTGCATTAGTAATAAAATATCGTGTAATTAAGTTCGAAAATTACATCCTGTACGATATGTGAGTTAAATTTCTCTGCAATCAATGTCAACTGACCCGGCTTGGCTATGTCCTGACCCAGCAGTCCCAGCACCCTCTCAGCAGGGGTTGCAGCACCTTAAGTACCCTATAGTGCATCACGTTACCACACACAGAAAAATCTCCAAACAGGTATATAAATTTATGTTTGCCTTTAAAGAGGTAAATCTCAATAAGAACTTGGCCAGATTTACCTTCTATTAGATGTACATATGAACAAACGTACTGTGAAAAGAGATTTCTCTGTGTATAGGGTTGAGAAAGAGATGACTCAAACCAGCACGCTTATCCGTTCACCGACAAGCAATACCTGCCTTGCCGTGCTCATGCAACACAAAAAATGCACCAATTAAGGCAGGTATACTGGGTCAGTGTACGGCACGGCAAAGCGTGCTGGTTTAGGTATATCATTCCTGCCGTTGTAGGGTTGCGAGTCCCTAAGGTTGAGAAGCTAAAATCCGACCAAGCGGACTGCCGTGGTATGCCCATTCAAGATTTCGCTTGGTAGTTCATTAAGGTTTTCAGTCATCCAATTTCTGCAGGGCGGTGGGACACACAAAAACATGACGAAGGCCGAGGCAGGACAGCCCTGCCAATTTAGGCAGACTGCGCTAACAAGCGCGCAAAATGTTGCGTCGGACGGGTCGTTTCGGGCATTTTTTTTTTTTTTTTTGCGCGTCTCCCCACATCCTCTGGGAAGCTGCAAGTGGCGCTAACTAGATAGAGACATACGGCTACTGGCAGTGTCGCCATATAAGCACAATACAGGAAAGGTTTTATGAGTTACTGTACACAAGAATTTATCGGGACCGTCATGCCAGCTAAACTGAAGAGCTACCAAGTGTTCAGGAGGGTCAACATTGGGATTTTCTTCAATTTGCCTAAAATACAAATGAAAACGTTTGCCAGAAGGTACCCAATGAATGCCAGTCACCCAGAGCAGAAGCTCATCGCCTAACTAACACCTGCACGTTAAAATCTTAAAAAAAAAACACTAACGACGGCTAACTTTGTAAAGGTAACAAGAGCAAGTTGGTATCCTTGCCACTGAAATGTGAGCGACTAAAGCAGGCAATATTTTGCTAATACAGATAGACACCGTAGCTACTTGTTCTCTAGCACTGCTTAAGAACTACAGAAAATATTCGCACAAGATTTTCCCACGGCTGTCAAAATTAATAATGAGAAAGTTTACTGACTGCTACCGAAGAGAAACAGTTCCCTCTTGATCGTTTGCACTTCGAACAATGAAAGGCATTTACATAAAGCTTTCCTCGAGGTTGACACAATTTAAAATCGGGAAAACATAAATTGCGGTATTACAGGGGGTCAGATAAAGAAGACCTCAGAAAGGGCCGACACAAGCAGGCGCAACTCCAAAGGGTGTCGTGAAGAGGCCAATTTCAGAATAAAGGCTCTCACTACAGGCGATGAGCGAGGCCAAAGGTGCAGACTACTTCGGAAGAGAGCTGCAGACTGCGCAGAGCCAATAAAGTAACCAAATACGTTGTATATGGCGTAGCTTTTGCTACAGGTACAAGAGACGAATAATTCCGGCAGATGGGCTCCTACAATTGCGGTGATTGGACAACGACGTCGGCCAAAGTTTTTTTTTTACTGTGAACCGATGGCTCAGCTTTTTACGTTACTACTCTATTCACATAATATATACGTAAAGCTATAGTACAAAACATGGCTGAAGTTCAGGAACACAGTACCTAAAAGATGAACACAGTACCTAAAAGATTATTACCCGAATAGCTAGGTTTTGAGAACATAAGAAGAACAAAAGGGGGAAAAAAAGCAATCAAAATTTAGAGACAGAAAGGCCAAAATGAGGTTTCAGAGAGATCACCAGACATGGGTACAAAACAAAGACTGGTAAACAATATCGAGCCTCGCCGGTTTATATGCAGAAGCAGAAAGCGAAGCTGACGAAAATGACAACTTTGACAAACCCAAATTATGTCTTCAACAGACGATGTTTACAAACAGTCGAACGATATCTATGCCGTACCAGAAATGAGTTTCAAGCGGCTACATTTTAGGTCCTATCAAGTATACTATCTCGAGACATTCCATTGGATTTTTGGATTTCCAGTGCATTTGCATTATCGTACGTCTGTCAGAAGATGTTGCTGAAATTGTTTAGTTTGTGAAAGTGCGTGTACGTGCCGTGTAAATTAATAAATCCTGTCATCTAGAAAGTTCAGGCGTTTTCTTGTTTGATAATTCACTAGGAAAAAACATACATAAATACTTTACTGTTTATTTAATATTATCAAGAATAAACAAATAAACTACCGATCCCAGTTTGATAAGCAATGTTTACGAAAATATTCTGGTAACCAGTTGTTCTCATATATATACTGCTGTTCTGAAACCACATTTCTTATGGTTTTTTTTATACGAAACTGCAGATAAATGCATAATATGAAGATCAAGGAGCTATAAAAAATAAAATCCTGTACTAGCATGTGGACAGTGGAACCTCAGTGGGAAAATGATATACCACACTGCGTTAGGTCACAAATGTACGAGCAAGTTAGTGCGTGAGCTTCAATGAACATGATGCATCTTCGCAGCAATTAATTACCTACTACATGGACCAAAAAGGCAGTTTGCGTCGGTATCTATTCTTGAATTGGAGTGTTGGAACAATTGCCTGGTGCATTTCAGTCTTTGGCATGGAATGGCATCAACTAACACAGGAGCGTGCCTGCACATTCCTCAAGCGTTTGCAGGAGTTCCTGCAGGGCACTGAGCCGCGTGGTTTGGTCAACCTACTCGGTCAGACGCAAGGAATTGAAGGGGTAGCTCACACCTACTGTATGTCATTGTAGCGGATAAATAAAATTCAGAAAACAGATTAATTTTAAGCGCTAAAAGTTGTCATGAAATATCAAACTAGTAGAAAAGTTGCAATTGGAACAATTTTACTGACCGGTACGCTTAAATGTCAACACACGACACGTTGTTTCATTCTTGTGCCAGGTCAATCGCAGTTAGGCAAATCAATTACAAAAAAGTACCACATCGCGCAATATTTTCACTACGCGACAGAAAACTGAGTTTGAATAATTCATACAACGCGAATTGTACAGTAAAATTTATGATCCCTTTTCTATGTTTTCTGTGATATTGATTGCTAAGAAAATGTCATTTTTGCGGGAACTAAGATAACCTTACATTTATTGATTTATTGAAGATGCTGTTTTGCACCCAATGATAGGCCAAAGTATATACGAAGAGGCCATTACAAAAATTTGCACATTCTGTAATACATTTTATATTTAGCAAAACATATTGTTAAATTTATATAATGAATGCACTCGGTCAGTCCCTAAAATTTTCAAGAAACACTATTGGAAGTAAGTACTCGTCGCAGACTTTCTAGAACACTTTATTTTACCATCAATACCCGTTTTCTGTGAATTTCAGGGATGACTATAAAAACAGTTTTAGATCGTATTGGGCCTACGTGGTTAACCGTATAGCGCGAGTACAAAGAGACGCGTTACGTGACACCTTACAGTACTTCACCTTACATTCTGCTAATTAAATCTTTACCGTCGACATTAACCCTAAATATTTCGTTTGAATAGTACTATTGTAAATGTGACGGAGAGAAAGTAAAGTTTCGTTGTAACAGTACCGGTACTGCTATTTAAAGGGTGACTGCATGAAGAGACTAAACTTATTTATAGTATGAACTGAGCCATTTAAAAAGAGACTGAACGGTCCTCTTGGGTGGAATAGGGTTCAGCCTTTCTATAAGACTCATTTGGGCGATGGTTCCTCTGATTCGTCAAGAAAAACGACCTCACAAACAGAACATCGAGCACGGAAACCGCAAGTTGGAGAAGAAAAGCAAGAACAAAATAAAGACTATCAGTAGAAGGTACGACAAGTGAAGGCAGCAAAAAGGACACGAAAAGAAAGTCTCAGACGCCTCATATTCAAAGGCGAACAAGATGACGCCCTTGTGTGGGCGCTACTGCCAGTGACATACAACTGCAAATTGCTAAAAATGAGGTTAATATTGCAAAATATTCTGCAGAGCGCACAAGATATTCCGGCGCTCAAAATGAAAATGTTTTAGCCAACCAATCACTGGGTCCGGTGTATGGTATACCATTACCTTAAGAGACTCTTTAGTCTTTAAGGACATATAGTTCACCGGATGAAGTCGAACGAAAATGATGAAATTCGTTTATTATATATCTACAAAACAATCTAGGATATAATTTCAAAATTCGCGTACAGAATTTTGAAAGTCTCTCCTCTCCTCCCCTAAGTGCAAAATTTACAACTTGACTGAACAACGCATAAATCTGTAACTTCACAACGTGTGTGTGTCTTATCTTAGCTACAAAATATAAAACGTTCTTCAATTCCCACTGAAGATCTATAAAGTTTACTTACCAACTACATGTTCGACAACTGTTTCATCCTCTTTTTTCCGATCGATGGATTTCCAACATAGGAGGCGACCGGCCGACTAGAGCCTTGCTTCGTAAACTTCCCAAGAAATCTTCCTAGCCAGAAACGCAACACGAGTGAAATTCTTCCAGCACAGCCACCTCATTAGTATGGCTCAGAGTCCGCACGGGTACATGTTTGGCAGTTTAAGTCGACCAAAGTTAGTTATGGGATTGTATAACTTGTGTTCTGCAGGTTCAGGGAAGCAGGGAGATATAGAACGCTCGTTTCAAGGCTATTTGTGAACTCGGCTTTCCATAAGCCGCTGTTTGTCTGCCACTTGATATAAGATTACAGTTTAGGAGAATTTTAGGTATAATGATGATGCTCGTCGGTATAAAATAACTACCACTTCACTTCTGAAGTAGTTGTACTCAACATTAACTACAAAAATTCAATTATGCCATATTCAACACGCTTATATGCAGTGCATGTAGCATTCTCTTACGTCAAATTCTGCACAATCAGCCCAATGAAACATCAAATCCAGTGTAACCTGCTATAATTTACTCCATTGTTACTGGTCCTATTCTAACTAGAAAATTATTCAAAATGAGCTTCATAGGTATGTACTATTAATAAGTCCTTTTTGTCATCCAGTAAAACGTAAGTTTATTTGTAGTGTAGGCCTATTCTCCAGCTGAAACAAACTAAATAAAACAATGATGGTAATGAGCACCAGTTTTCTAGTGCCCACTGATTTTAACAACTAGAGCACGCACAAACGCGAAATATTTCTATACCTACTGATCTATTAACAAATGCTTCAACTTCCCACGAGATATTTCATGTCACTGGATGTCTGGTAGTGGAGATTGACGTCGAACTGGATAAAAACACCAAGAAGAACAACCTGGTAACATCCATTTGCACTAATATAGAGGATGAACTTGCTAAACCTTTTGGATAAGGTCTTTTCTACGCTTTTTTTATTAATCCCTGAATTCCCCTGCAAATTAACTTTTTTGCTGTGGAACAACTATTTCATGAACGAAGGTCGATGTGAATCGAGATCTTCGCCGGACGAGGTGAGTTGAAGCAAAAAAAGACAAGGAAAAAATAAATAGGAGTGCGCTTATTGTATTTTTTCCAGATCTTTTTTTTTTTTTTAGTTATTCAAAATCACAGGTGCCCCAGTTCCGTAGTCTTGGTGATGCAGGGAGTGCTGCTGCCGCCACACGCAGTTATAGTCGCTCCTTTCCAGCATCAGGCGCGCTATAAATTATGGCAAATTTCAGGCAAATTAGCTGCGCCGGAGGCCAAAATAAGGCGGAGGCGGGGGAAGGTCAAACAGCGAGACGTTGTGCACACGGCAATAACTCTTCTTTCTTGTTCCAGATGCTTAAGAAACGACGCACGCACAAGGAATAATGAAAAGAAAGAACAAACTTGCATCATCCATGGCAGCATTAGAAAAGGATAGTGAATAGGTTTTCAAAGAACTCATGGAAGTACCTATGAAACGTGGACAATTGATGTAAGCTACCTAATAAAGACTATTTCAACCTGTGCATTTCAGGCTAAGATGCTTTAACTATAAAAATATATACCTAAATTTTATGTTCAAATAAACATGGAATCGAAAATGATACGCGTCACACACGGCGACACAGCGTGCTATAGTAGCTGTTCCTCTAAATACAACAGAAGATAATTCTGAAACGCAGTACCGCTGACGTCGACATGTAATAAAAGCCAAGAAGATACGCCACTGAAAAAATTTTGTTGAGTTTTTAAGGAGAAGGAGTAAATGAAGCGCACCAATCAACACTGAAATTTGCTGTGCTTCTTTCCCTTTAATCCTGCCAGTACCAGGTGGTGCTACTTTGTTGCAATGGCTTTGTTTACCGGTAGGTAACCGGTATTACAAAAAACTCGCGTAGTAAAATAATAGAGCCTGGAATCAATAGAGCTAAGGTTCCCAAAAGAGCTACACAAAGTTCTTTGTAAACGTAGTGCACAGAAATTTCCCAGAAACCTCATAGCCTTCTTATTCTTAGGGTTTTCTAAATCTACGTAACTACTTTTTCGTTCTAAATGTCATGAAAGTTGAAGTACCGGTACTTCCAATCAATATCTCCAAATAAAAATCTAACATGTACTACGATATCTAGTTTGATGAGCAAGCAAGTTACAACTACAAGTAGAACTAGATGTACGCTGACGGCAGCCATCGAACGTATGAGTGTGTCTGAAACTAAAGCAGGAATACCTTCTGTACTGGAAGTCAAAATCCACAAACTTCAGGGTCGGATGAACTAGTACGGCCAAGAACAAAGAAAAAATCATGCTTACTGTAATTAATCATGGCTTCAGTTTCCACAGTATCCCTTACCATTAACATACACTCTAAATCATTATTTTACGAATTGTTGATAAACCAGGAAAAATGCTATTATGCATAGATATGCCTAACAACTTTTCTAACTCAAGTTTATTCATTGGTAAACATATAAGATGAAGAACATGAATAATTTCTGTGAAATCAATTTAATTTGAAACACTCACATAGGTATTAAGTACGGTACCTGTGGTGCTTACTAGTTAATAAAAAACATGACCAGAAACTTTAAAAAAAAGAAAAAATATTTTACCACAACTTAAGTTGAAGTTAACATAATAAAGACTTACTCATGAGTCAGGCTGTCACTCTTTGCAGTAGGTACGCATCAAATTAAGGTTTCCAACAGGGTTATGGGAAGATTACTATAAGCGAAAAAATTTGTATCACGAAGATCATTTACTATCTCACATCGTTGCTCATTTCTGCAGACATTCCTATCAACCATACCCAAGCATTCTCCATCAGATTCAACTTTGGAGAATAGGCTGGATGACGAAGTAGAACATTATTCTCCTGAAAGAACGTCTTTGTCAGGCAAGCATTGTGGATTGTAGCATTATCCTGTTGAAAGAACCATCCTTCACCACACAAATAAGGACACTTTATCGTAACGTATGCTCTATGTAACATGTCAACATCACCAACCGCTGTATTAGGTCCCATCGCAACTTGAAGTTCTCTGGCGCCTCCGAAAGAAAAAGCACCCCACACCACGACGATACATTTGCCAAGATGCCGGGTAGAAAACGTTTTAGAGAGCAACTCTTAGTCGTGCCTGTAATACTGGAAGCCATCGGAATCCTTGTTTAATTTGTTCTCACCAGAGAACAAACATCCATTTTTCAAAGTCCAATGTTTGGCAAGCTCGAAACTATTTGCTTCGTGACGTGGAAGTATAAACGAGGCACCCAGACGATTTTTATTTTTCAAACCCCTTTGTCTCAGATGTCACCTAACGGTTATTGAACTGCAATCGGCATCAGTGACTGCCTAAACCTATTTCAAAAAAGTTGCTTATCTTGACAAACAACCTTACAGATTTTCCTATTCAATGATGTTAATATTTTATTTTTTAGTCTACCACTAGATTTCACTGTTTTAGGTCCTTCAGATGAATAACAAACCACTGTTTAAAAGCCCTTAACCTTAACTGCACTTGGATGGCGTGACCAAACTTACTGATACAGCTGATACAGTGTCACATTTACAACGTGAGGGACAACCTATAACTGAGGTAAATCCTTGAATATCCCTACTCTTAGATTTTTGTGCGACCTGGGCCTAAATTTGTATCAGCTGGTAAATACCTCAGTTACTTGAAAAGTGATTCACTAATTAACACTAAATTGATGAGTGAGCTTCAGTCAAAAAAAAAAAAAAAAAAAAATTAGAGTCTACCCATTCAAAGTATTTTTTTTTTTATTTTTTTTTTTTTTCAAAGTGCTGCTAAACTTATGAACAGGAGTGACTAGCGCTGAAGAAAAGTTGGTGACGAGAACAGCTTTGTTTCAAACGTCCATATTAGTTGACATTCGACAATATAAGATCAAGCCATCAACATCATTACGCGCCCATCCGCTACTGACGGTATCTCCAAATGACACTTTGATGGAATAATAGGCAAACGCGCTCAGTTCGAAACTTTGATGACAGCCCCTGTAAGCAGTCTGTAGGTTTGGGCAGCCGTAATATTTTTTCACGGACATTCATGGAATATCGAGGGACGCAAGGAGCATTTGTATGGTAATATAAAAACTTCTTCGATTTTTATTCACAAAATGATGTACGAACGACTCACAAATGCAATTTCATGGAATCTACCACTTGAAAATTCAATCCTGTACCTACAAGCATATAGTGTGATATGTTGACAAGAGCAGCACGCCCGACAGGCGTTCACTATTAAAATGCTAAACTGCAGACTAAAGTTAAGCAAAGGTTGCAGTTGAGTCGTATAATGACTTGATACCATTGCAGGAGCCTTCAGAATAGTAAGAAAAATATATGGATGCAAGAGCTCGGCGATCACCAGCTGTCCGCCCAACGCTCGATCAAAATGATGCCCCATTAAAGGAATAATGGATTTTTGAGTAGCTTTAATGGGCGACTCTGCACACCAGGAACATTGAAATACTGCCTAAAGAGAAGCAACATGATGCAATCTGCCCGACCTATGAGCTGCTAGAGGTGAATGCAACATGAAACATGAAGGCAGAGCTTCATAGTTCATACTTACTGAGAAATTAGCGTGCTGCCATCGTAATAATAACTATGCTACCTGCGATTATAAAATAATAGTGCCGTCAAGCTTCATGCAACCTTCGACGAACGTAACGTGATGCAATCTGAACAAACTTTAGGGTTTTTGAACTTCTGGAAGAGAACACATATGAGGCGATCTTATAAAGTTCCATGCTATAGGTACTTGATGGGTTGTAATATGACAAAACCTGTACTACATGGCAACATAGCACGATGCAATACAACTAGGCAGGCAACTTCAACATAATATATGGCGACGCAACACAGTAAACTTCATAGTGCTTGTGGAAACATTAAATGAATAATCTGGCAAACCGTTGCGTGGCCAGAGGGCAAAGTAACAAGATGGAAATATCCTAGTAAAGACTATACGATAGCAAGGCAATTGTTAGTTGGGACTGGACACATTGGAATTTTCGCTATGAACAATCAATTCATTTGAATGTTAATGAAAAACTTACGTTAACGATGCCAACCATGATGTCATATGCATGCGTCCATTGTAAGATTTCAGTATGATACTCAATATTGAGTTATCTAAATCGCCTTTTATAAATACGATTACTGCCAACACTTATATAAATTTTCTCGTGTCATCAGAGTCAATTGGACAAATTTTGTATCATGTCCGAAGCTTCAAATCTATGACTAAGGTTATAGTCAGTTCCACGCGACGCTGACCGCGACACCAACACGCAAATACAACTTTGTAACTCTGATATGCAAAACTCAGCGGTAAATTTCCTCAGAACTGTCCTGGTTCTTGTACAGAAAAGATGCTGCATGCATGGTATTTGATTGACCCATTCATTCATTACTCGCTGCTACACTTACCCAATATGTACCTTTTACAAACTTGACAGGCTTGCAAAGCGAACGCATCGTGCCTATGAGTCTGAAGAAGACACTACGCGTGTCGTTCTTTACTCGAATTTTACAGCAGTCAATTCACTTCCAGACAGGAATTATATTCTCAATTTAGCTATGAGGTATAGCAGTACTTATACAAAAGAAACTCATCAACAGCACAGAGACTATTGCAATAAAAACTTGCAAGCCGTAAGTCTATATCACGCAAGCATCATTTTTGTAACTATCATCCATCCGTGCGCAGAGATTTCGTTGAAAAAGAGATTGACAAAGAACTTGCCTTACGACCGCCCGCGGTTTTCGATCAAACTCTTATTATCTCTTGCTACAAAAAAACATAATTCGTTTCCGCACTTCTGGAGGATCAGCGTATCCCGAACTCCACCACGTAAGTACTATCAAATGAATCTCTTGCAGATATAAAACATAATAATGAAAAGAGTGTGGAATTTGTTCCGGCTACATTTATACATTTTCAAAATAGTTACTTAATATATAAACTCTTAAGCGTCTGTAGAGCTACAAGAAAGACGCCATGCTGATCATATCATATATTATCGCACTACGTTCACACATTCGTAGCTTTCAATAACAAGAGAACGTTCATACAGCTAAAGACGGCACTTCCAGCTACACGTTTAAATTTCCCACCGAGTTGCTTCGAAAGTAACCTGTAATTTTCTGAAGCCTAGCATGAAAATTTGTTCCTTAAGATCCCCTAGGACGCTGCAGCATAAAAGTATCTCTAGCGCTAATCGTACTCGACAATTTAATAAGTTGCAATTCTGAAGGGAGTTTTCGTCATCTTTGTAAGCATCCTCTGCGTGTTCCCATTAAACGATGGACTATTTTTCCACGATGGAGAAGACACTTGGACCTAAAATTTCGAATCCAAATTCCCATTTTACGCTACGATTTCATATATCGAGGTTATTCTAAAGCTGAAACTCAAAAGAACTGCTTTTTACAGAGAAATACCGTCAAAATACAGGCTACAGCGTCCGGGTTTGAGCGGCTCGCGCCGGGACGCAGAAATTTTCTGCCGCACAATACCTCGGGTCGCAGGGGCGTGGATTCTTCGCCCTACTGCGGTATTCTTCTAGTGTAAGCCTCCCTACCCACAAACTACATTGTGATCGAATCAGAGGAGGTAAGAAGGGTCATGGAGAATGACAATAAAAACGTGGAACCCATGAACGCACGACTCAACGCGCGTGAGAACAGCAAGTCGGGAGAGAAGAGAAAGAACTTAACTAAAAACATCATCAGTAGGAGCATGAAAATGGAAGGAAGCAAAGGGGGCGCGATAGACAGATGTCCCGAAGGCCTAGCTAATGGCTAAGGTAACCAATACAATCTCTTGAGGGCGCTGCACCCCATAACGTAAAATGGGCGAACCTAACTAACCTAACCCAATGGCCTATGGCTCATCCTTTGCACCCTGAATGGGGATTCCTCGCCCTTCACTGCACTGCTTGTCATTTATGATGCGTACCCAAAAGGAATCATTCCTATTGGAATGGCAAGATTAAGTCATGCACTTACGGTATTAGGGGATTTACAGTAAACTGTACACAACAGGCACCTTCATGTACTACTACGCTGTTGTCCAGTCCACAACGACACCATTACTTCGACCCTTCGCTACCAGAATACTCCGATCACGAAATAGTATATTATATCATTAAGATACAGCACGCTGATCCTAAGAATTCATGGTGCCATCTCGCCCATAAGCAGCATTTCTGCTCTGAATTTCAAGAATGGAAAAACAAAAACCAATTGCGCTGGAAAAGTAACCATTGTTTGAATCACGTTAAAGTCTTTGGCGACATTCGTGAGGTTACAGCACTCGTCATATTGTCCTTTCAATTGCTACAATATAAATGAAATAGCTACATACTTTTAGTCAAAAGGATTTCGAGAACAAGAGCCACAACAAGCATAAGGTAATACAACAGGGCGTAATAGTCGCCAAATCACCGCCCCAGCAATCAATATCTGTGACCTTCACATAAGGTCGTAAAAACTTTGCCAAATCCCCACCTAACCGACGTCCGCCCACGGCCCAGTCCAATCCATGAGCTACTACAGCCTGGCGACGACTGCCTGCATTCCTGCTGCCATGATGCAGTGGGCGGCAGGAAGACGTCCGACCAGCGGGAGAGAAGAGCAGGAGCCGTCCGACCCATTAGCATACTGCAGGGACGAATTGGCCGCCCTTGGGAATAGGCAACACCCAACAACCCACGCAACTTCCCCCCTCATGCACCTACCCACAAACGAGGAGTGATAAGAGAATACAAACCCAATAACCTTCCAATGGCCTCAATCTCGAGGCTTATGACCTTTTTAGTCAAGCCTTCTAGAATTACAGGTTCTCCAGATGAGATTGCAAGTATATTGTACGTATGCCGATCTAACTAACACACATCGTAAAATCACGGACACATTTTGACACTGCTTAACCGCTCCACTGTTCAAATTATTCAGCGGTTAAAAGCTAATATATTTGGGCTTGAAGTGCATACCATAACCTAATTCAATAACAAACATGTAGGGTTACGGAAAAAAATTAACAATCTCTCATAAATAGAGGTAACACCGATTGTCATTCGTGATTAAAAGAGAAAACAAACAAACACGAGAGCCAGTTAATATATTCATATCAGACGATTTGTCAGGCTATGCAAAACATGTGTTGCAAAAATATTTTTCAAATTACTGTATACCAAATTCATGGATAATTACAAAAACAACACAAAAAAATCTTCCCATGTCGTTGTGCTATAGCTTGCTGTGGCGAATAACGCATAGTGAGCAGTTGTGAATACTTAGGCCTACAACTCTGAAGTTAGGTACGTTTCTAAAAAGAATTTTCTGGAGACGTAATACAAGCAAAAAAAGTGTGGGTAGTGAACTAACTACCTGACTACCTGCATGTCAGCTCACCCAAGGTATAAGAACACCAACGGGTAAGCCATACAGACTATATATGCTTTGGAAATATATATATACATGTATATAGTATCAGAAATAAGCTATGACGTAGTCGGCGTATCTAGAGTATAAGAAGAACAACCCAAGCACTCGTTTTACTATCAGTTTCAAGTGTTAGCAATATTTCTTTACCAGTAATATAATGTTAATAAATATAGCTGACTGAGTGAGAAATTGAGACAGAGTGCTGAAAAATTCAGCGCAGGTACAATTTTAGAAGGGCGCTGCTAAAAGTCGCTCTACACCCATGACGTGACAGCAACAACAACCGCCGCTCCAATAATAATATTCTCTCAATTTTTTTTCTGACTTCCCTCAGCTTTTTTTATTCTCTGAGCTGACCTGCCAATCAAGTACTCCACTATCGCAGGCAATTTGCTGACCATAAAATACTATCCAGCTAGTCAGCCTACCCTTCGCGTACTCCTCTATCACATGCAGCCGGGAGGATACCAAGCAAAAAAAAAAAACTATCCAGCTAGTCGGCTGCCTATCGCGTACTCCACCATCACATGCAGCTTGCTAAGCAAGACTACGCCCTTCTGATCAGACCACAAGCCACCCTGTGCTTATTTGCATCAGCAGTTGCCGTACCTTGTGCTTCTCTGCGTGAAAACAACAAAAGGTTACGGTCCCACGAAAGCGTTTATCAATTTGACCTTTGATGTCCATGCGCGGCTACTCCAGTCGGGAGATTTTTAAAACGCACCGACCTTTGGAGCTCCGTACGCACGTATCGAGACAGAGCCGTAAGGTACGCAGCTTATCCAACATCAACATCAGAGTCTCAGCTGAGCAAATTCCAGAGGTCACGTCTGATGACGAGACACATGAGACAACTCGAGCAGCTTTCGGAGATGTTAGTCCATTTCTACCAATTTATATGGTGGACTGCAAATTAGTTACTGAAAAAGGAGTCACACCTGCACCAGTTCTGGGGCACGTTCCAGTGGGTAGTCGAAGTCGATTTAAGGCAAACCCATTTGACTTGACTTGTCCGGATATGCAGACACTAACTTTGGCTTCCTCACTCTGAATCGCGTTGCAGGGGCTAAACGCAGCCTGATTATGTTGAACCGAGTGTAATTTCCCCTGTAAGGAGTACGATTACGTCCATGGAAGTCTCACAGGTAACTGATTAGGAGTCAACGCCTGAAACTTGAATCAACGTAAAAGCCAGGGAAACCTGCCCGAAGATTCGGACAAGTGAAGCCTCCAAGACTTAATTTCACTGCCCAAGCGTACGCCCCCCCCCCCCCTTCATAGGTCGTACCGGCATCTGATGGTGCGACATTCCTTGAATAAACTCATCAGTTTTCTGGCAGGTCACATCACTAATCTTACTGCCAATATCGTTTCAGCAAATTGATTTGAGAATGACACGGTCTCGCAAAAATTATCACTAAACGTGAACTTGGGTCGATATAGCGACATCCACAGTCTGCGCAAACCAACACTCCATTTGTGACTAAACGGCGCGGACTATGTATAAATTTGCTGATTTTGCCTTTCCTAAACACTATTTGAGTGCTAGAAAACTGTACTTTTTGACAAAAAAAAGCTGGTGTTTCTCCTCAGCACGACCGAGAAATCAAAGCACTATCTCCCTCGGGCGCAGTGTACGGATCCGGAGCCTGTGTTGCGGGCTCGTGTGTCCGGCCGGGGCTGGCGGGTACGCACCATCCAGTGGCATACGAGGCAGCTGGCGATGCGCCTTACCATCATAACCTTTCAAAAGCAAGGGCAAATGTGACCTTAATTATTGCTTTAATACTTCGAAATATAATTTTCACGAGCCATGCATCCAAATACACTGACAATAGACAAACGATAACACAAGCTAACTTGCGGAAAAAGCGAAATATTTAGGAAACAGATCACGAGAAATATCTGGAGAAGCTACAAACTGAACCCCACTAGACAGACTATCCCAATATCTCAGCAAATGAGCAGCGTGGCCGGCCGACCACCACGCACCAGGGCAAACTTTCATTGGATTAAAAGTCTATAATTTATGGGAGGGAAGTTCACTAAAGGATTACAGCGGATCTTAATGACGTCCTTCATCTCCAGATTAACGAGGCTTTAATTAATGAACCAAGAGACCTCATAATTACGTGGATACATTTCCACCAACATAAAGACGGAGGTATCGTAAAATTGTAGCTTTCGATAAATCTGGCGGGGAGCTGTGCCTATCTAGCAAGAACTGCGCACAATGCAAAAGAGATGAAGGATTGTAGTTAAACTGAGAAGAAAAACGCACAAGAAGTTAAAAAAAAAGGTGAAGGTCAATCATTCAACTGCTTTAGTGAAGTGACCATACATTACAACCACTAATAGAAATTAGCTTCTGTCGAGCGAAAATTATTTTCTGTAAGGTTCACTAGTGTACAATTTCCACGTATATTTTACAAAATAATAATCGCATTACCTACACGAACAAATTTTTCTTGATTCAACAAAAATTTATAACACAGTATGATATCGACAGTTGAATCAACGCTAACTAGCTACATGACGTAGCTACATCCAAATGCACGGGCGCGACTATTGAATAGACACAAATGTATCTTTATAGGACTTCGCAGTCTCGTTACTTCCGGCAAGTTTCTGTAGAAAACAAGGGTACAGAAATGACGGGACTAAAGACAATCGATAAATTTTATTAATCAGCTCCATACGTCCGTCCAGTAGATTTGACAGGTGTATATGTTGCGCGCGTTTGGTGGATTTGCGCGATCGATCGATCGCGCTGCGCGTTTGGTGGATGTTGTAGGTATTAGGCCGTAATTTCGGGTAAGTTGGACTATATNTGTAGAAAACAAGGGTACAGAAATGACGGGACTAAAGACAATCGATAAATTTTATTAATCAGCTCCATACGTCCGTCCAGTAGATTTGACAGGTGTATATGTTGCGCGCGTTTGGTGGATTTGCGCGATCGATCGATCGCGCAAATCCACCAAACGCGCACAACATATACATCTAATGCATCAAAGTGCATTGAGGAACTACAGCTGCCTAGATGCTGGTTGGTTTCTAATATATAACTATTGATAACTTCACCTGTTCCTA
>LQNS02278174.1:24999731-25025175 GCA_001587735.2 Parhyale hawaiensis | reverse complement strand
TAGGGAGAGTACCTATGAGGCGTTAGGGAGAGTACCTATGAGGCGTTAGGGAGAGTACCTATGAGGCGTTAGGGAGAGTACCTATGAGGCGTTAGGGAGAGTTCCTACCTATGACGCGTTAGGGAGAGTACCTACCTATGAGGCGTTAGGGAGAGTACCTACCTATGAGGCGTTAGGGAGAGTACCTTCCTATGAGGCGTTAGGGAGAGTTCCTACCTATGAGGCGTTAGGGAGAGTACCTACCTATGAGGCGTTAGAGAGAGTACCTATGAGGCGTTAGGGAGAGTACCTATGAGGCGTTAGGGAGAGTACCTATGAGGCGTTAGGGAGAGTTCCTATGAGGCGATAGGGAGAGTAAGAGGCGTCAGGAAGAGTATGAGGCGTCAGGAAGAGTACCTATGAGGCGTCAGGAAGAGTATGAGGCGTCAGGAAGAGTACCTATGAGGCGTCAGGAAGAGTATGAGGCGTCAGGAAGAGTATGAGGCGTCAGGAAGAGTAAGAGGCGTCAGGAAGAGTAAGAGGCGTCAGGAAGAGAAGAGGCGTCAGGAAGAGTAAGAGACCTTAGTGAGAGGTGAGAAGTCTTCGATAGTACCTCACAACAGACGCAAGAAGTTATATTACAAACCGTAACGTGTCTCGCCTTCTGAAATTTATTTACTCATAGTTGGTATCGTACCAAAAAAGTAGAAAGAAGTCTTCACTAGTGCTCAGAGCGGAACAACTCCCCAGATCAATTAAGAATCGTCTTCAGTTTGAGAAAATAGACCCTTCACGTTACCTCTCTTCAAAGTTGAGGACGTTAGATGACTCGGCCCTCTTTTCCTCCAATAATAAAGTAGGTCAAACTATATTTTCCTCACGTTCCGTAGCCAGAATTTACTGACTGGAACCTTTTCCTTAGCTATGTAGCTATGTATTAACAAACTTCCGTTGTAAAACCGATGAAAAGTATTCGAGTAAAATATCCTGGTAACCATAAATCCTTACTTGATTTATAACCACGGTCAAGGTTACGTTCTAGTCGGAGTTTGTGTGCTTATTTTTCTGCCTGTCGCCAAGATAATTCAAGAAATTATGGATGGATCTTTATGAAACTTACAGGAATTGTTAAGTATGTTAAGAGGAACAGATGAACTTTTGGTGAAGATCCATTCGACTGTTCATTTGTTTATATAGCTTCCTGTGTTGCCGTGGTAACACAACCCCAAAAAGTTGGGAACGGATGCTTATAAAATTTGCACGAATTGTTAGGAAAGTGACGAGGAGCAAATATATATATATATTTTTTTTTGTGACGATCTGTTAACTGTGATAATTTGTAATAGTTTGTATTGATGAATTTAAAGTCTGTTTTCGTGCTTATCAGACTCAAAGAATTACGAATGGATGTTCATGAAATTTTCAGGAACCACAAGATGTTTAAGAACAAATGAACAAATTTCTGTGATGATCTGTCTGTCCGTGTGTGTGTATTGGACAATTGGTTTCCCAAAATAGGGCTATAATTGAAAGAGTTATAAAAGGATTGTCCAGACAGGAACTGTTATAAGAATGTTAACAGGCACAATCTAATTATCAACATTGAGTGATGGAAAGAAATCCTCGCTTCAGAATCTATCTATATTTTTCGTTAACACTATTTTGCTTGACGGAGGTATGCGCTCTGACAATGTTCTAGTTTATACCTACATCTTATGAAGGCACTACATAACTGTTGCAAGAGATTATGAAATCCCAAAATTCAACCTTTTACGCTCACAATTGCTCAATAAGACTTACCGTAAGACATAATTATCTTCTCTGAAATTCCTTACAGACAAGGGGCACTGTCCACTGCACAAACGTTGAAACTCGCAGCCGACTGAGGTTTTACAAGTGGTTGTAATACCTAGTTTGTCTGATATTCTTAGGCAACAATAACGAGTGTGGGATGTGGGAGTTCAGGGAGTGGCGGAAGCAGTGTCAGTCACAAAGCTCGATATACGATAGAATATATATGGTATACTCGTACACCCGGCAAAAATGGTTCAGATATTGAGCAATTTTGAAGTACCTAGTACAAGGCGATGGACGAGGTGGCCGACAATAAGACAGCCCCTGCAGGCTCCACACGACGATATGAACACAAGCACAACTGCCGCAAGAAAGTAAAGCCCGGAAATTAAGGGAGTGGCGGCACCAGAAAGTGATGGGCGAAGTGGCAGGCAAACAAAGGGAAGGAACGGGGGATCGGCCGTCTTTTAGTCTCACGTAATCGCCATGTGCGGAAATTACTGCAAATGCAAAGCAAATAGCAGCAGAACCTCAACAGTGGTGCACCATAAAGTAATTTGCATAGATGTAGCTTAGAGAAGCGTGTTTTTTGTAGAAAATTCGTTCAATGATGAACTATTAATGGAGGAAGCACAGAGGAATGTATTTCGTACGATTAAAATTTAGACTTCTCATAATTCACGATAATTTACGATCACTTTTCCTTACAAGTAATTTCAATTAGTAATTTCAATTTCACATTAATAGATTAGATTAGATAGGCGGCAGTAGACGAACCAAAAGGCCCATTCCTAAAGAGACACCGGGACTTAATTACACCCCGGCCCTCTATGAGCTATTGCCATTATGTTAGTAAGATGTAGAGGAATGGAGAAACGAGAGGAGAAAAAATGGAAGACGAAAGAGAAAAAAGAAAGGAGAAATAAAAAAGAAGGGGGAGAAGAATCTACGCCAAAGCAATGGTCATGAATNGCCCGCAAGCAGGATCGATGGCCGCTGATATGCGGAGCTTAAATATATAGATGGAGCGGAAGTGAGAAGAAGTCAGCTTAAAATGGCCTGGGAAGCTTTGGCCGTTAAGTGCTTGCGACTCGTGGAGTAGGAGTTCTTAGCTGTGAAGGATGTCTCTCCCAATGTATGTCAAGACGATTTAATAATTTTCATCTGATTACGAATGGCTATGCTTGCATACCTAGACAAGTGCAGAAGTGCATTAATCCTTGCGAGAAGTTAATTTTTTTAAAACTTCTCCGAGGCAATTTACATGCCTACAGTGACTATCTTTACACTAGCCTACAAAAATTATTACTATATTTCTAGTTACGTTGAAGCCTCCCTACCTACAGTGGACACTGGGATCAAAAGAGCGGAAGAAAGAAGGGACACATAATGTTGAGAGAAACGTGGACCCAATGGACGAGGGCGTTCCCACATCGAACTAATGCGCATGGGAACATCAAATCGGGAATAAGTGGAAGATCATATGACAGCATCATCAGTAGGAGTAGGTGTGAAAGTTGAAGGAAGTAAAGTTGGCACGAAAGACAGACTTCCCGAAAGCAGGGCACAGGGAGCAGCCACTGGGGGCTGCACCCTGTGACCTAGGATGAACAAACCTAATCCCATGGTTTATGGATTCAATTGTGGAGACTAAAATATTTTCTTCTGTAGTACAGGTCAACTTATGAGTGGTTATCCTCCACAAGTCTCAGCCTCACACTGAGGTGAGTTTCCTTCCATAATTCAAGGGAGATTACGATCGATATTCCGCAGCAACGGCCAGGGATGCCCTTGTGTACTTTCCACGACAGGCTCCGCGTCTCCACAGCCGTTTTACGGCATCGCGAGGTCCACAAATCGTCAGTGTGGACGGTTCTACAGCGCAGCCGCAGCGCTGGATGGAAGAGAGTTCTCGGTACAATGAAGGGGAGCAAGGCCGGCTCGCTGTATCATGGATACGCCCAGCTCGCAAAAACCCACAAGCCAATAGAAACTTTCATTTCAGGCCTGTCATTTTATCTCTGTCGTACTGGCGGTGGATAGGATGACATCAAACTGCGTGGGGTGTCCGGGGTGTTCAGTTGAGTTCAATGACCATCATATCAACCAGGGTCAGCTGGACCAAGTCCAAGTCCGACTCTGACTCTTGGGCCCAGTCAGTATCCGACTCCGATTCCATGGACTCTGAAATCCTTAGATTCATTACAACTTTATTTGTTTAACAATAGAAATAAATTTTGCAACTTTCATTTGAGTCTGAATCTCTGCTCCCAAAATGTCCAACATCTACTCCAACTCAGCACCTTGACGTAATAAAATAATTGAAAAATTCTTTGGTTTGTCAATATTAGCTAAATGTTGGCTTCTGAATAGACATGGAAAGATGCTTAGCTTCAGTAACACCTGCAAGTCGCTATACAATACACCTCCCACAATGACCAGCATATGCACTGATTGCGTGCCTCTCCAATTTACAGGAGGGTTCACGCAATAATAAAATGAACGAGAATTTTACGGGTTTTGACAAGCAAAAGGACGTCAGAAAACCGGCTAACTCAGGCATGGAACACGCTCCATTCTATAGAGACCGTGACTGCATCAACTGCACGCAATTTTATATATGCATAAACTATCTATAATAAATAGCAAAGTCGTAAGTAAACTTACTCGAATAGCAGAGACACTTTATTGTCGTTGAAGAGTTCTAGTTAATGTTGGTTGCGAAGTCATAGGGTATCATTATCTTTGATTTTGTCTCGCTCCTGAGCCTGTAACCCTGGCAACGATGGGCTTTTCTGACTGGAGCTCGAAGTCATGTAACCATCAGACCATTTTTTCGTACAGAAGAAGGGCACCAAAATCTCGCGCGGAATACTCTACGCGCTCTGATAGGTTTTCTCGGCTTTTGAATTCTGAGTGAACACACGTTAGCGACATAAAATTGGAAGGCAAAATTAATCTTCACGATGAAGGAAGTTCTCAATTCTAGTTCATTATTTACCGCAGTGTCTACTAAAGCCAAAGGCAGCAATCACAAACAATAACGCCACCTCAGCAAAACTTGTACGAGGCGACTTACCTTGGGAATCAAAAATTCTTACAGGTTCTCGTCAGTTAGCAATCTTATTATAAAATAGTATGACCTTGACGACAGCTAGTCACACGAAGTAAATGATTAAAAATTCAAGACTTCTCGTATGTTTTAAACAACAGTTACAGGAGACAGGAGTAACATTCATACGGTAGGTATATACTTCAGCAGTTTTACAATGCTAACAGAGTAGCTCCAGCTGAACACTTAAGTCTACATTTTAATGCAAATTTGTATTCAACGAGAGAGCACCGCAGCCTATAGCCGCCGCCCCACTGAAGCAACAAGCGACGCAATAAGATTTTTGCGAGAGTCGTGTTGCAGCAATGCACGGCTGTCGCGAGGCATCGCAGCTGCGGCGGTGAGGGCAGCAGACTGCTGTACCCTCCGTTACATTTTGTCGTGCAACAAATTTGTCGCGTTGCATGTCGCTAGTCTCGCCGGTGGGGGCGCGGCCTAAAAGCGACAGAGAGCAGCACTCGATCGGAACAACAAAAGATAACAAACCTAAAATTGAGGGAAACGTACATTTAAGTCTTTACCATGGAATTATTATCATTATAATTATTATGCAAGTGGTTCCAGCCTCCCTAGACACAACTATGGAGTTTCAAGAAAGGAAAAGGAAGGGACACGTAAAGTATGTGGAACCCAAGCACGAAGGTCGATCAACGCGCAAGGGAACAGCAAGTCAGGAAAAAAGAGGAAGAACAGAGCAAAGTATCATCAGTATGGGTGTGAAAACGGAAGGAAGCAAAGTAGGCCCGAAAGACAGACGTCCCGAAGGCTTAGCAATAGCTAAGGTAATCTACACAAATCCCCTGAGATCGTTGCTCCCTATATACTAGCATAGGAAGGGCGAACCTAACTAACCTAACCTTAATTATGGCCAATCCTATACTATAGGTATGCCTCCCGAAGGGTCCTTTACCGGGCAAGTGACCATATAAAGTCGCTTCTATAATACTATTCCCACAAGATTTCTCAGCCGCACGATGACGGTTTGAGATAATTTTAGATGACAAAATTTGATCGCTTTTTGAATATTTAAATTTTCCTACAATATCAAAAGCTAGCAACTTTGTACCTATCTAATTAACCACTGCATCATAGATAGCTGTACCTAGCTATAAAATTGGAAGCATTCTTTTCCAGTAATTAGTTTCATCTTCAATTAAGAGTCTGTTTCCAGAGAACATTTGGAATCCCCAGGAATATACTATACATACAAGAAAGAAAAACAGTCCTGGCGACATATGCTACTTCCACGCTTCATTCTTCTTTACGTCCACACGATAAACATCACTCATTTTTGTTCAAATAGCACTACCGGTAGAGAGCGGACCTTAGGGTCTATCTGGGAGAAGAAAATAATCAAAAAAGTATAGAAATAACCTCACTTTTGAAGGCATGAACATTTCCTGAAAGTAAATATTTCAGCCACAGCAATTCCTGTCGGGGAAGACCAGCGGTAAGTGGATCGATTCAATTCATACTGAACTATACTTAAAACAGCCAAAACGGTATGCTGAGGTAGATATTCGCCTTCCTAGCAGTGAAGTAAAATAATCGAACATTGAAGACCATTAAACAATTTGAACCTCAACAAGTTTTGACAGAGTTTAAAAATCAAAGATACATTAAAAATCTAGAAATACGGAAAAAGAAGTACTAATGCATAGGCTACAAAGAAGCAAATTGATGGTGATATACAGAAGTCCATTTCCCACCAATGCAATCAAATTAATTTCTCATAGAGGCCCACGTACCTCTGGATCGCAACCGCAAAAAAAGCTATCGTCGGTTTTGTGAGACTTACGGTACTGTTCGACCCAAAATCAAAAAAGCGTTGCTGAGCTGTAGCGCAGATGCAAGTGAATCAACACTACAGAAACTTTCAGGCGAAATAAAAATAAACTGTCTAACTTTGCCACACGATTCGTCTCAATGAATGTCTGAAAGTATGACAATCACACAGTCGGTAGTATTCACTTATAGTAGCGAGCAAACGCTTCTTTCAGAATTTCACAACTTACGCTATGTAAGGCAATAGCTGTTCGTCAAAAGGAAGTGTCGAAAGTTGCACAGAGATATGAGCATATCAATAGTTGCGTTCAGATGGGCAACTTCCGAAGAGCAGCGACGATTAAAATACAGTAATTAATACACGAAACGAAATGTTCCGTTTTCCATTGGACAATGCGGGCAAGGAAAGTTGCGTTCAGATTAGAACGTCTGGTAGTCTAGCAACAATTTTGCGAAGGCAATACTCAGTGTAGAAGCTATAATGGAACGAAAACGTGCAGCTTTTGGCTATAACGCGATGAAGTATAGCAACCGTTACCGAAGATCGAAGAACCTGCATTTTGACTGGAAAAAGAACTATAGAAATACACTCTGCATACCCGATGAGAACTCACTGACGGCACAGTATAACCATGCATGCACTGGTCAAGTAGCTAAGCTTTGCATGGATCAACGAGAGCAAGAAAAGCGCCGTTGCAAAGCGGTAAGTCTCGTGCGCAGGCAACATCAGTCATTTGTGACCGGTGATAGTCCGGAGCAACTCGAACAAGTCGAGCGTTCACTGATACCGGCAATTACCGAAAGGGCTGGGCAACAGCGCGTGCGGGATCCGTTAGCTAAAAAAAAAAATCCGAGGCGAAAGAGGCTATGCCTACCAGACGCAACAGTCGTGTGCAGCACGTCCATGCTGTCCACACCATCAGCCTTAACATTCACAATTGTTTCAAATCTTGCCTCTTCATACGCACTCTTTATCAATCATTATATGAGTAACTGTTGTATAGCTGCAAGAGTATTGCTATTGTTACTGTAGTCTCAACTAATATTATTACTACTAACAATATTGCGGTATACACTTAGAAAAGGAAATAATAGCTTTAGCACATAACTGACCAAATCTCACTTTTGCGCAATCAAATTTTCATGAAACTTGCAGGAATCTCGTGCCATCTTATAGCAACACTGTTGAGTTTGTTTACAGTTTGCTGTGACTCCTGATTGACAACTCTTTGCATTTTTTTCTCTTTTTGAAGTGAACGACAATCATAGCTTCTTGTATAGTCTACTAAAATGGAACGTGGAAAAGCTCTAACTAACGAGGAGAAAGAAATTATCATCAAAGAAACTGCTAAAGCCACCTCTCTTGATGTTACTGCCCGAAAAATAGGACGCCATACTGACACAGTGACAAGATTCTAGAAGGACCCTTCACCACGGAAAAACGATCAGATGCTGGCCATTCAAGGACTGTTACTGATAGAGACATGAGAAATGTAGTTCGTCAGCTACGTAAGAGACCCGGGCAAACAAGTAAATCAATTTCAACGGCTGTTGGGCTTCCTGAAGTGCCAAAAACCACGAGAAATGACATCCTTCGCTTCATTGCTTCTGTCAAATCCCCTCTGAAATAGCCTCCTCTAACCCTAAGACATAAAATTTTGAGGATGAAATTTGCAGAGAAATACATGAAGATCAACTTCAACCATGTTTTTTCGCCGACGAAACCCAGGCAACCCTTGATGGTCCTGATGGGTGGAGTAAGGGTTGGAGAGCTACCTGGAGGTGTCATCAATGCTTAAAACGTCAGCAACAGGGAGCTGGTGTTATGATATGGGCTGTTGTCATAGGGGATCGACTTGTAAGTCCTGTTAGAGTACCTGATAGCGTGAAAATTAAATTATTATTATTATTAGATTCGGTGTTTAACCACCCTAGACGCAGCGAGGCGATTCAAGAGTGAAGGTCAACCGAAAATAATATTACGCTTTTCATCAGTAGGAATATTTTATCTCGGCATTCCTGCCGGAATCCTCGGTTGGCTCAGTGCGCTACTACTGGCGAGAAAAAAAGGCGCAAATAATAGAGAAAGACACTCGAGTGGAAGGCTCCTTTGTGGCCTTCCACACAAGAGAGATCAGAGGTGTCCCGCGTACTAGGTCGGTTATCTCGATCGACAGCCCACCCCACGGAACAGAAAGGGTAAAGTAGAGAACCTACCTAACTTTACGAAACTAGCCTTGTCAGCAGGAACTGCGGCCAGATGCAGCATCTTCTGCGGAGAAGGCACTAGGGACTCTTGGCTGCGTGATGACCAAACATATTGTGGCAGGGAAAGGGCCCGCCACAATATGCCCCTGAGGGCCGTGAAAATTTAATCTGCATCAAATTGTGACATGTTGAAGGACGCCTTGGTCCCATGGCTGGATGACAATACCCTTTCGTAGCTCTGAATCTTGATTTTCATGAATATTAATGGGCCTATATTCACTCTGCCCGTACTACCACAGCATTTCTGGACTCTCTAGGGTTCCATGGTGAGAAATTGATGGTTTGGCCACCGTGCTCACCTGATCTAAGCCCTACTGAAATTTTCTGGGCCCTTATGAAAAGGGAAATTTACGCATATGGAAGACAGTAGTTACAACTCAAAATCTGTCTTGTGGGGTGCTGTTGCTGCAGCAGCAAGGGCAGTTCCACCTTCTGCACTGAAGAAACTAACTGGCTGCATGGATTCAAGGATTATTGAAGTTATCAAACGTCATGGGGTCATGTTGGCAAATAAGACTTTTTTTCAGTCATTAATGTAAACTTTTGATTAATGATTTCTTGTTTAATACATATTTTTCTCAGAACCAGCACGATTAGTCGTCGTTTGAAAATTTACAGACACCATAAGCATCATAAGTTTAACTTCCTGTGAAGTTTTCACTGAAATTTATTGTCAAATAGTCGAGATGTGATCAATGTGATCAATTCAGCGATAAAGCAATTACTACCGTTCCAAGTGTATAGCTCAGTGAATTTCACCCAAGTATAACACGAATACGATCCGCCGCTACTGCATGTAGGCATATATTAACATCGACGCCATTGGACAAACTGAAAATCATAACAGCAGTTACAATTATTTTAGAAGAAATTGCATAATCACTGTGATGATCTCATTACTGACACACAGTTACAAATGTTTCTATCTCATGATCACGCTCGGCAATCACAGCGGGACAATCAGGCAACCTGGCCAGCCATTAGAGCGGCTGGCTCATTACCTGCAATGGGCCGAGCCACAGAGAAATAAAGACGACCAACACCGCGAAAAGACAGAGAGAAGGTAAACACAACGCAAAGAGAAGAATAGAAGGGAAACAAAAAAGAAATGGCGGCGGCACACTTCACAGGTGGGATCGGATGGCAGTGCGGGGCAGTTTCGTTTGTCTATCAATGTCACATCTGTTGACAAGGCCATTATTGGGCCGCCGAACATTACCAGGACAGCGCCAGCGTAGTTACTCCTACAATATTTATAAGGGAATCGCCTCTGGGCAACATACATAGGAATGAAACTATGAATGATAATAATGACCGGAAAAACTGGCTACTTTGCATTACAATTATTATTAGCAGTGTAGACTATCTGGGGGTCAAAAATGACAGCCGGGATTTTTTTTTCTTTGCACTAAAGCCTTAAGAAACAGCTTAATTGCCTGTAGCAGTTACTGATCCCCTTATAATTGTTGCAGTGCACCTGCGCAGCTTTTTCTTCCTTTCTTTCATAATTATACAAAGGAGTTCATTGCGCCAATTCCTCTTCAGCAAAGTTGTAGGTATATATTCTTCTTCTCGTTCTGCTATAGATAATATTGCGACCTATAAATTTCATTTTCCAAAGCATTAACACATCACTGCAGAAATAAAAATGGATCCTTCGCAGGGACAAGACATTACAATAATTTAAGAACTGTTTCCAGGATATAGCCTGCATGCAGTGTTTCCAATCAAACAAAAAAGAGGGGAAGGGGGGGGGGGAATGCATGGCAACATGGAGTGCAGCATATGGACTAATTCCGCGTCCACATTATCATCAGACATGATAAAAATTTAGTTCAAGATAGAATAAACAACATAGATAACGACAAACACGAACGGTAAGTAGAATAATAGAAACAGTAGAAATCTGCATGGCGAGAAGAAATAAAATGCCAACATTTAACGAAGTGGATAACACCAGGAGTAACAAAGAAAATTTATGCAACATGCAAGCGAAAGAAAACAACGATTTCCCAAAGCTACTTCTCTCCAGAGTGAAAAAGAAAGGTACATATACAGGGTGTTCAGTAATTCGATACACATATTTTAACCATATATAGCAATACGCAAAATAAATCGATTTTCAAGAGCGACAAAAACCTCAAAACTCCTTGGTTTTCCACAAATGACGATCTGATATAGAAGTTTCCCGTACGAATGGGCTTACACTGCAGCCATCGAGTAAAATATAAATTTTTAGTAGGCTTTAGCATACCAAAGGAAAAATCTAATACTTTTAGATTCTTCAATAAAATGGCAAAATGCCTTGACACATCATTGCTCATGTTAGTGCTCAACTAATTA
Source organism: Parhyale hawaiensis (assembly GCA_001587735.2). Classification (NCBI taxonomy): domain Eukaryota; kingdom Metazoa; phylum Arthropoda; class Malacostraca; order Amphipoda; family Hyalidae; genus Parhyale; species Parhyale hawaiensis. The sequence goes on along the minus strand of LQNS02278174.1, from coordinate 25,013,894 downwards.
TTCTGCTTTATAGCATTCATCGCACCTAGTAGTTGCTTGATATATATTTGATCTTAAATATGCAAACAGCGAAGCGTGGTGAATGCCAATGCATAGTAGCATAGCATTATCGTCCTTTTTCCTCCATTTTTATTAACAAACGGTGGGGCTGAACTGCAAAGATAATATTTCGAGAAGACGGTGACTTCGTGCTCTCAATCAAGCGTGAGACGCCCTAATGTAAGTAAAAGTCTGATTGTTGGAGTCGGATAGGCAAAGTCCTACTCAGACGCCAGGGTTCTGCTAGTTTCCAACTCCAACTCTTAGGACCCTAGTCCTACAAATGACAGAGTCCTACAAATTTTCACTTTCTCTCAACAAGATAGGCCAATTTCTACCGACTCCGTTGAAGGTTCTCGCCAGGCTCCGACTCTCAATCCTGGCAATTAAAATTTACCGACTCCGCAACCTTGCGTCTTCAGTAAGAAATAAGTAGGCTACCCATTTGCATCTTACGCAGTACCTAGCGACTCCAATCACATCATTTCTTAAGGGTAGTGAATTCAATGTTCGAAATACCTACAGGAATCGTCTATCTCACCCCATACTGTGCGATTTCTGAAACATTGAAACATATTTGCGTAAATAATAAACACGATGAGAATTAATGCATGGGATGATTATCATTTTAATTGCTTGAAAAAATAAAGAACTACCTTTAATAATATTATTTTACAGTTGCGACCAACAGAATCATTAGGATCAATCATTGCACACAGTTACTACTTAGGTATACATATATTTAGTACCACAAGAAATTACGTGAGCATTGAAAGGTGTCCTGAACGCCAATGATAACCTATAGCTAGTTGATTCCCTGTATGGGAAGCGACTCCTCATAAGAAAGCCTTACTTCACCATTTCAAAGAACGCTTCGGCATCTCTTCATATCAAGTGCAGTCGCACTCCTCAAACGGAGAACCGAACAATAGAAAAAGCTTCTGAAACGAAGACCTCGGAAACTGAGAAAACCTAGAAAAACTAACCTAAAGAAAATATTGGCCAACGTCAGGAAAACCGGCATGCGATAGAACTTATCTCCTCGCAACGGAGGCAAGATATCTGTATGTTTCAGGACATTCACTGTAGCTAGGCCTACCTACCAAACACTTGAATCAACTGACACTTGTTTTTGCTTCACCGTCGGCACTTTTGATCCTGCTCTAGCTGTAGCATCAATGATGTATAGATTCTATTGACAATTGAGGAAATACGAGACTGAATGGATCTTATCAGGCCCTGGGAGGGACTTATCAAATGAGGTAATTTTGGGGGCAATCATGGGTGAGAAACATCCGATGTTCTACTAAGCAGATATAACTGCAGAGAAATTTGTTCGCCCATCATGATTAAGCTTTATGTAACAGTGCCTTTAGATATAGCTACCGTAAACAATATGCGACCTGTGATCCTTTCGAGTACCTACTCTGGTCCTCGCTGATCCCATTCTATTGTGATTGTGAGCATATTATTATTCTGTCCCATGGAATGTGTAGGCAAGACTACAAACAATTAAGAAAATATATAACAGAAAACCATACAGATCCGCCTTTAAGTTTTTGTGCAATAATGGGCTAACGTCAGCATCATTGCACTCAACACACGTACAGGAAAAAATAAGATAAAATTTCGTCCGTAAAATGTGACCTTTAGTTACAAAAACTCCTATTTTATTATAATTAGGACAAGCGAAATTAGAGTTCAGCAACTGAGCACGAGACAGTGTGGATGAGAGATCGCATGCGGAGCAGGGAACACGCTCGTATATGTCTGTCTTTTTGTCTGTCACAAAGATAACTCAAAAAGTCATGAACCGATTTGGATGAAATTTACAGGGATTGTTAGGTATGTTAGGAGGAACAGATGATCAACTTTTGGTGAAGATATGTCCATCCGTTTGTTTGTTTGGTTGTTTTCCTCAAAATTCTCAGTTCCATAACTCAAAAAGTTATGGATAGATTTTGATGAAATTAGCATGAGTTGTTAGGTATATAACAAAGAGTAAATGAACAAATTTCGGTAATGATCCGTTTGTTCGTTCGTTTGTCACTGTTTTTAATTTTATGCTTGTGAGCACAATAACTATAAAAAATGAATGGATCTTTGTGAAATTTATAGGGGTTATTAGTAATGGTAAAAGACATTAATGATCAAATTTTGGTGCAGATCGGTTAGTTCGTTTGTATGTTTGACTCACGTTTGTCATAACGTTTATTAGCAGTAGCTACAACTCAAAAAGTTATGAACGGAACTTCAAGAAAATTGCACAAGCTGTTATTACTATAAAAGGCACAAATGATTAGATTTTGGAGTTTCTACAAAGATAATAATGGTTTCAGAGCCAATTTGAATTTTTTGCTACCGTTGCCTCGCTTGGCGGAGGTATGTGCTCTCAGAATGCTCTAGTTTAGCATTGTAACTGCACGCACTACATGGTGAGTGGCTATGTCCATTTTAGAAGTAAAAAACAAAAACAGGCCTAATTTATTCTCATTGTAGCTCATTAACGCATACTGTACGCACACTTTTCAGCACATTATTAATTGTACTAATGTGACCAGAAATAAGCCTATAGGTACTGTACACATTAGTGAATTAACAAGTAGGTTCGAGGTATTGTTCAGCTCGCGCTACAGTAGTGTTTCTCAACATTTCTGCACAATACGCTCATTTCAGAATTCACAGCTTCATACGTTTCCAAATACTTTGTTAAAATCTCGCAAGCTCATACTTCTATTCTGCCAACCTGTGGTCACGTCACCATTCCCTTCTGGAATCCCGCCTACGGTCGCGCACGCGCACATGCATATAGCTCCCATCACACAATAAATACCAGTAACTTGTATTTCTTGCTTTCTTCAGTTCCGGGTTCAAGTTCAATTACTCTCCATTCTATACGCCATCAGATTACTATATGGTCGCATATGAGACTGTGAGTGACTTTTCTTTCTGTTTTCTTTTCCGGGTCAAAATTGAGTTAGCTACTTTTCACGCTGCAAGGCATCAATGGTCATTACTGCATTGTAGCTAGGTATGCTGCAACAGAAAGACAACAGCTTTATGACACAATGCAGTGAGTGATTATCACCCGCGACCGAAGTGAGAGAGGTGATAAGGGTTTCGTTGAAGATCTAAGTTTGTACATACTGTACATTTGTCTATTCACCCAAAAAGAGCTAAGTTTGTGTATACTGTATATTTGTCTATCCACCCAAAAAGAGGTAGAAGGAGCTAAGCAATGTTCATAATTTTTTGCAAGGAGTCACGTGGGTTGACTTAGGGGTAAACAATGCCAAAACACTAATTAGATGGCCATAATAAATGACGGCGTTAAATTTTATAGTCTGTCCCCCCCCCCCAAATAGAAGCAGAAGGAGTTGAGACATAATATATATATATTTTTTCGTGCAGTCAGTTGGGGAGACTGAGATGTGAAAAATGCCCCCCACAAAAAAATGAGTTAGCTGGCCATCAAAAATAATGGCTTTGAATTTGCCCCCTGATGGTCTTACGCCGTGAGGCGTTCTAGTATTGCTATCTTTCTTATCTGAGTCCGGTTGAGGAGCCGCCGGGTCCAGCAGAGACGGTGCACGAGTTCCCTCCCCATGCAGGCTGCCACAACCGCATGGGGGTTGAAAAGTAGCTACGCAACGAAAGAATGCTGAGTGCTTGCGTACAGCTGGCATGAATATCTTTATGTTTTACGGTCCCTAATAATGAGATCATTGCAGCGGCGTAAAAGCGCACTTCAATTTTCCCTAAAGCCAAACGCCGACTGTAGAACACGATCATTGTTCGATCAGGGCTTGCGTATAACGTGAATGGATTTCCGTCTATTTTATGCTTCTTAAACAATGATAACGAAGAAGGTTGTGGCGGCATGAATGCATAGGCGGTGTGAATACATACATATAATGCTCTTAGCTTCTCTGCACAGCCATGCACGGCGACTGTGTGATCTTACTATTGTTTGAAGCATTCGTACGGCATGAATGGACTCATTGTGCTGCACGATCACTAATCTTATCGCTCTACACGCACTTGTTTGAGGAATCGCTTACGTCCACAAAACAAATTGCTGTATCGAAATAACAGGCGAGGCAATGCCAATATGACTCTTCCCCGTTAGGTATTTTTCGTAAACGCGGTCGATATTACGATGCTACATCAGCATCAGCGACTGGATGCAAAAGACAAGACTTTTGATTCCTAAAAAAAAAAAAAAAAACTGATCAGAATTATAGCATATGAAGATAGGTGTGTGGACAATTTTATAATTCTTAGAACAGAACTAGTGTGGAACAATTACCATCAAATATCATCAAGTCTTGACCTCAATAAAGTACAGGATACACAATGGAGGCACCAAGAGGGGCGGAGGGGGGGGGAGGGTTCATCCTTCCTCCTCTAATTATGAACCAAGCCCTTTCTATTCCCCCTTCAATATTGCTACCATGTAGCCGTCGTACATGTATGTACTGTGAAGCCTCTCCACATTTTACTCCAGCCCCGCCACCCCAATGTAAAATTCCCTGGCGCCGCCGCTGAGAACAAAAGAGGGGACACGGAAAGGCTCAAGTCTGTAATTAGAGCACAACCAGTTGCGCTGCAGCCCGCGACAGGAACGGTCTTAAAATTTAATACAGTATTTACTTATTTTTATATGTCACAATGTTAAATTTTGCTAACCATGAAAGCTTTCCTTCGTCGACACCTCTTGCAGCTGTCGTCCTTGCGGACCTATCAATCAAGAGCTATCAGAAATCCCGTCATTTGGAAGAAGAATGCGAAGGTAGTCCTTGCAATATAATATCCTGAGCTTCGTTATCGCTCGAGACACCTAAAAGTATTGTCGTAGAAAGTAAGACATAGCGCAGCTGGTCAAACATAGAATCAATACCTATAATATATTTATATAGAGCTATAATTTATACCTCTAATTCTTCGACAGAAATTCAGGTGAAAAAAATTATTTTCCTACACAATACTGGTCGGGCCCCACTAGTAGATTTGATACCTGGAACATTTTACGTAGAACGTACCTAACGAAATCTGTACGTAGTTTCCACTATACAGATACCGTCACGGAGTCCCATACCTAGGCTATACCACCTACAGTAGGTGCCATCACCTCTCTGGGAACGGGCCTCATGGCAGTCTATGGTCTAATATCTAACACAGGTGAACCTGAGAACAGGCGCACTCATACACGGGGTTACTCGATCGTAATGGGCTTGTAACCAGTACCGATATTCATAACTATAAGGTATGTGAGACTCGTACAAGGTAGGTAGGATGTATGTTAGTGACCCATGTGATTTTCAGTTACTTTGATATTCTAGTATGTATTTCGAAGTTTTTATAATTTATGATGCTGTGCACCATTGCCAGTTTTCCTTTAATCTAAACACTGTAGTAAAATAAAAGCAAGGCGAAGGGTGACTAAGCTTCCCATAGAACGTGCAATATACTGTATATGGTACAGATTATATCGGCTACCAAAATGGTACACATATATCGGCCGTCATATCTACCTTATATGAGGTTCACATGCATTATTAAATAAGCTACAGAAATTCTAATTAGAGTAGATAGCTGGCAGTAGACGGACCAGCGCTGGCAGTAGACGGACCAGCGCTGGCAGTAGACGGCAACGGTCACGACATACCGGCGTTCCTGTGCGGGCAATATTTGTGTTGGCAAAGCGATCACAGATATTACTTCATCGGCGGGAGTGCAACATAATAGAGATAAGCTAATTTGCGAATTCACTCGTCTACGCCAAGTTATACTATTTTTGTAGTAAACAATGTTATGTGATGAAAACTCACTTGTGGATTAATTTTCTAAGCAATTAACTAGAATGCTCCCGAAGGCACAAACAGCCAACTCCCCCCCCCCCCCCCCCCCCCCCCTGCCCCCCCCCGTTCCGGCGCCNTTTTTGTAGTAAACAATGTTATGTGATGAAAACTCACTTGTGGATTAATTTTCTAAGCAATTAACTAGAATGCTCCCGAAGGCACAAACAGCCAACTCCCCCCCCCCCCCCGCTAGGGAACGTACCATCATCCAGACATTCCAATATGGAAAATGATATAAAAAGCACATGCTGCAATTGATCCGTAACCCATCCTGATTAGGTCAAAGGCGATGTATGACTAAAGAGTCTGTTCACAGCCACGCCTCGTGTGGTATGCGCCATCACCCGGATAAACAGACGTAGCAACACAGACACACGGTGTTCCCAAATCAGAGACGTGTCCAGCTTGTTGCACTGCGGGTTGTATAAACTAAAAAAAAAAATTACTTGTACATTTGGAGTGACTGCTGGAGTTGTGACAGACAGGCTAATAGAAGAAGAAACAATGTGCTGATTTAACACTAGAACCAAGCCCGTCAATTGACGGCTACTTGTATTTTAGTCCTAAAATCACTTTTCAGTTTTCACTCGACAGCCCTACAGATTTGCCGTTACCTGACTTATACTTTTTTTACTGTGATGTAGACCGTAAAGAAATATGCGCACACTGGCATTAGGTACCTAGCTACTAATTGATTGTAAAAAGATAGTAAGTAGCTACTACCTACCTAAAAGAACCGACCATTTAGCCGTCAATTCACGGCCATAGTCCTTGAAGGTAGTTTTCAGTTTTTGGTCCTCCAAGTGTTAATAAGAAAAACTTATAGTTATGACACAAAATACAGGTAAGAGAGGTTCAGTTAATTAAAAAGAGGTATATTCCGAAAGTTGGAAACTGACTTTTCCCCTAGTAACACGTGCAGAACTCTACACAGATCTGTACTTCACAAACAAAACCTCAGCCGTGAGATCGACAATTTATCTGTAGGTCCGGGCAAACACTACGGCCACAATAGCGACAGAAAGTTCAGCAAACATTACGCAGTTCATTAGGAACAGCGGAACAATTCAATGCGCGTTAGCTATGCAAATATCCACGCCTCTGGTAAGAAAATTAAATTAACAGAAGAATAACATGGGGATATTTTAGCTGGGCAAAACTCACCATAATGTATTACAGGATGCGTGAATATAATCCTGGACTTCCCAGACCTGTCGAATAATCTGAACAAATTGTAAATGAGTACGGACAGTTCTTGGAGGTCAATTTTTGTCGAAAATGAAATAATAAGCATTAATAATGGCAAGCCCCCTCAAAAAAAAAATTAGCTGAAGCTCAATTTAAAGGCATTAGATTCGTCCGTACCGCCCTCTCGTGATAAAGTCATCACAACAAAAATTTTAGTTCACAGACCAACCTCTTTGTCGTATCAGGACCGCAGAATTACAGCATGATCGCGCTACCGGTTCAAAACAGCAGTCACGGCACACTTAAGGGCCTGACCGAAAAGCTCATTCCTTGTACAACAGCAGCATTGCTTGAAACATCGTTGTAGAAGAGCTCAGGCAAGGACAGCCCAACAGTATAATCACTTCCAATTAGAGCCAATACAAGTAATGGCGATGACACACGCTAGTCAAAAGAACGGCTATCGTCATCTTTTCGTCCGAACGTTATGTTGAACTCTTGTAAGCACGGCTTTGAGATAGTCGATAAATGGTGTAAAAATGTTTACCGTCAGTTCAGTTTACTTCGCAAGTGCCGTTAGTAAACTTTTGGGCTTCTCGTTATATCTGGAGGGATTAATTACTCAAAATTCTTCGCAAGTGTGTGCTATTTATATGAATGCATCAACACTTCCGGATGAAAAGATGACGATACTCGTTCTTTTGACTAGCGTGTGGCATCGACATAACACGCGATGCTACGGAGAGTTGCATGCCAGTTCACATTAACTTGTGCTCTATTGAACAAACAATGCACGCCTGGGAAATGTCAAGACAACCACAACTACCTACCAATATAATTTTTACCAATGTGAAGTGAAGGCCATATAATAGACGCCGTAGACATGTCTTATAGTAAAAGCCTTCCTAATAATAACTTCTCCTTCACCACAGAAACCTTAACGATACCTACGTGAACATACCGTGCTTCCTCGCAGAACCCACAGAAACAGAAGTATTTTTACCAGCGGAAATTAATAATTATTTGTATTCTAACCACACAAATTTTTGGTATTAAAACGTGCCTTGTCACGAAAACCATGCCCAAAAAAAAGTTTTTTTCGCGCAATTTTCTCCCAGAAACCTGCACACTTGATATTTTACCACAGCCGCGAGGACGGAGGTGACATGACTCAGCTACCAGGTTTGTTTGCTCGAGGATTCGCATTCCCACGACAAATTCTTGATTTCTTAGGTGCGAAGGTCGACATTTGCTTTGTCTCTGCGGCTGCAGTGCAAATGTAAAGAGAAACAGAAGAGGCCGTTCTTACCTGCAATACAGTAGCTGTCAGTGATAAAGGAATGTGATCAAGGAAATTAATTTTATTTTAAGTAAAAACAATTCAGAGCCATACAGACCACTAATTTGACTTGATCAAATAGTGTCGACTAGAGTATACCGTATTGTATTGAAAGAGTAGGTACCAGAAACCAAGTGCGCAGGAAAAAAAGGCGTCTCAAAGGCCGAACTATATATAGCCAGAGTAACCTCTGGGTGCCCAGGGACGCTACTCCTAGTAACCTAGAACTAAGATGGCCCATTCTACGTCGCCTACAAGATAGCAAAACAAGGCACAAGGCGAACAGCGACATATGCTCACATTGTATACGCAGACAAAAATTTAAGGATGCCAGGGTACAAGTTGTTTCCCTCTTAAAATATAAGGCAAAACTAATGGACCATGACTAAACTTCCTCTGAACTAGCTAAGTATTAAATTATGGAGACTGACTTACAGTGGCATTTATGATCCAGTACGGAGAATATGGGGTCTCGTCTATAGGGTGGAGCGTGAAATGAGACACCCGGTAGGTACCTACCCACTACTCCCAAACAAGTGAGGGTGCACTCTTCCCACCACACTGCAGCACATGTGATACATTCATTATGATAGGGGCTAACAGGATCGCCTAACTGCAAGACGATTCGCTTTATCAAATGCAGCAGTGCTCAGGTGCTTCCCTACATACGCATATAGGCTCATCATATACTAAATACTGGAAATTAGAAAAAGTTCGTTTAACCAACACTACTTCTACCGTAATGGTATAGGAAAACAGCTAGAAATATGAAGCGCTGTCTGAAAACAGTTATTTCTCGTTTCAAATTTATCGCAACAACTTTTTTACCTGCAATAATTCAATGAAAAATTTTCTCCTTCTATAGAGCAAAAAGATGCGCGACGGTAGACACTATATGCTAACCATACATTCATTCACAAAAAGCTTCCATTTTTGTCGCAATCAGCTGCGGACTTCATGAGTCAGAAAGATACCTAGCGTAACTATGCAAGATTCTCGTGTAACACTCGCGCCATACATCAAGCGAGAGAGTTTTATAGACTAACCTGACCACACCCAGCAGTTTATCAGCAACTTTAGACCTGCAAGCCTTTCCGGTAGATGTTCCAGAGATCGCCAACTCCCTTTGATGCCCGGACGGATACCTACCTACTGCATAAACAGTCTTCCGGGCTTCTGAGTATAGGACACTAGAGCTACCTAGCCTTTCTTGATTAGTCTGGTCATAGATGCACTGGCACAGTAGGCCTAATTCAGTTTTGTTTAATATCTAGCTAGCGCCAATTGCCGCATTTTATCATAGATGGCATAAGGGCTAGGCAAAGAGTACGGTACGGAGCAAGATAGTTGAGAATGTTTTGATAATACCATCTGTTGCTAACTAATATCGGACTTAGTTACATGTCTTCACGGAATGTTGGGCATAGGTGGGAAGTACGGTACTTTGATTCTGATTACTCATGGAATGCATACGTTCATTTTACTATAGTTTTCCAGAAGTAACTAAGAATGAGCCATAACAGTCTTCTCGGTTGTCTCCTCGCAATGAACTTTTAACAACGACAACTTCGATAAAAAATAATCGAAGCTGTTCTTATTGAACAAATGAATTCGATGACTGTCTACAATTTATAAACTGTCGTAAAAAGAAAATCCAAAAGTAGAATTTGATTTCACAAGCCATCAGGAACAAACAGTAGGTTGAAAAAATTACCGATGATTAAAGGAAAAGATTTTCCAATTTAAAAATCATTTCTACAACGGATACAGTCCTTCTCAGAGGCACTGAATGATGGATGGTGTGACACACAGAAAAAAAAAAAATCACTGTACAGTTGCTCCAACGGACACTAGTTTATCTTGTATGTTTAGCTAAAATATGTAAAATAGTGCGGTACGCATGGGGAAACCGTACACTTTAACTACTGTACACCTACCCCCGAAAAGTCCACAGCTACGCCATAGTACGGTAGGTACCTACGTAGCCTATACCCCATGACCTGCGTAGCTCTAACAAAACCGCCATTTCGCGCATTGCAGCGGCCGCATTCTTTTCTTTTCGAATAAAGTCGCAATGTGGTGGAGAGGCAGCGACGCGCGCAGGCACCAGATGCTAGCGAATGTTTGTTTGCAAATGAGACTATGGCGCTGGCCACCTCCAGTCATGGTGACTGTTTCGTAAACACCGGAGGGACTCTGCTGGCAGGGCGGCGGCATACAGAAGCCAACTTTGATGATATCGGGCAGCAGCATTTTGCTGCATTTATTATTTCAGTACCGAGTCTTCTGGATGAGAGACATCGGCTACGCTTTTTTTTCAGTCGAAGTGATTTCTTACTGATTGAATATGCTGCTAATGTTCTGTGCGACTGAATTTTTGAACTTATTTTCTTTTGCGCTGCGTGTGGTCTACACTAAAGGTTGATTGATATTCGTCAAGCATTTGAAATGGAATTTTTTACTTCGATAGAATTTTTTAATTTTTTCTGGTGATGATTCACGTATGTTCGCTTACATTTGTCACATGTTCATATTTGAAGCTCTGTTGATAGAACGCACTTCTATGTATACGCGAATATTGTTCAACATACTTCGTCACATGAAGACTCGCAACTGTTACCTAACCTTTATGACCTCGGCACATCAGCACTGCATTTAAGGACAATTTTGTGTTTGCAAAAGCATAGAAGAAGGATAATATTAATTTCATTACATAAATAGGCCTAAAAATAATGTTCATATATTTCTCATTTGGCTGCTGTGTCCAACATAGGCCTATTAGGGCACCCTGAAGTTTTCATTCTTATTACTTAATACAGATTATGGACGACTTTCAATCTTCAGTAGGCAAGAGTGCCGTCTGCGTTTTGAGTGCCTTTCAAACACACAAACAGGTAAAGCTAAAATATAAACTAACACCAGTTGGAGAAGGAGGAGGAAAGTGTTGAAACCGAACATAAACTGCTCGTGCCTCAAGTATTTCTGGATTTCCACTCATGCATTTCATTCAGGCGAAAAAGCTGAATTGAAATGAAAAGTTTTATTTCTGCAATAACTTTAACCCTGTAAAACTACACGATACTGCTGAGGATGGTTCAACCAATGCTTTTACCAAAGCTTTTTCTATACGCATCTAAAATTTAGCTTGACACTTTACGGTTACGTGGATTTGTCGATGGGAAATTTCGCCTCCCTGCACACTGGGCCACTTCTGGCAGTGAGGAGCAGTCAAGGGACGACAGCCCAGCCAATCACAACTGTGCAGAAGCCCCTAGGGCGATTATTGAAGGAACCGTCGTCATTATCCAGACACGCAGGCAGAGTTCACAGACTTGCTGAGCCTCAAGATTAGATTATTATTGTGGATGTTAACTGAGGAAGAGCAGAACATTGTCAATATGTCTGCAAAAGTCTAGGTACCGGGTTAACCCTGTTTTCTACGAAAACTCCGTTCTTGCTATGAGGTTCTAAAAGAAGCTCATAGAAGAAACTATCATTGTAGTCACTTGAGCTCACCTACAGTTTAGTTCAGTCGTGAATAAATTACTATCACTGACTTCAGACGGGTTGTTAAATATGTTGTCCAAATTTCGAGAGAAAGAAATAACGCACTGGTTTTAATAATCAAAATTTTGAAGCGGCATCTGACGATGCCGTCAGTACCGAAAGGGTTAACGTACCTGTTGAACTAGTGCAGCACTCTGAGAGCGCATAGCTAGGCCTACCCGCCAAGCAACGCAAAGTTAACGGAAAATACAAATTGGCCCTGAAACCAGAAATTCTTTAAGTTTATTACCAAAATTTGCTGATAGGCTATGTCTCCTTTAACTTTCTTAATACCGGTAGTTCTTGTGATTTTCTTGAAAAATCCTTCAATAATTTTTTCAGTTATGTTCTGACGGACACTATGACAAATATTAAGGGCAGTTCGCTTGGACACCAAAATTGAGCGTTAGAGTACCTACCTACCTAGGCTATTGACTTGCAAGAATATTCAGAGAGAAGCATTGGTTTTGTCACTTCAAATTGTGCTGCAAGTTTTGGAAGAACGCAATTGCCTACATGGGCCTGCTGAAAACTCTCCTTTACGGAGTAAAAAGTGGTGGTGTCATGAGCAACCGAATTCTTGAGAGTCACGGCCTGAAACTCGATTCAGCGGTTCGATGCAAGTACACCGACGTAAAGTTTCAAACAACACAAGTCTCGAAGGCGTAGGTACAAACCTATAGCCAAGCACACAAAAATGGACGAACCGATTTCCAAAATTTGATCATTTATGCCTTTCAGCAGTTCAAATAATTCCTGAAAATTTCATGAAGATCCGTCCATAACTATTTCAGTTAGGTACCTATGTTCCGACAAATATACGGTAACAACAAACATAGATACCGTACAAACAAGCGGACAGATAGATCATTACAAAAATTTCGTCACCTGCTCTTAACTAACATTCCCAACAATTCCTGCAAATATTTTGAAGATCCGTTCATAAATGTTTGAGCTATGTTAGGTACTACTACAAAAACATGCAGATAAACAAACGAATAATTGAACAGATCTTCAGCAAAAGTAATTTGTCTATCTATATCTCCTCATGTGCCAAACAATCTCAGTAAATTTCATGAAAATCCGTCCATAACTTTTTTAATTCCCTTGGTGCCCAGCAGACACACAGGCAAAGGCTGACAAAAACAAAACCTCTTTGGCGGAGGTACTATCATAATTGTTCATAGTCAGTAGTGATGGGGCAACATCCGCACCTTTTTAGACATCCGCAGCTGCATATGCTCAAATGCATGGTAACATCCGCAATCGCATCTGCGAACTGTAAAATCCGCCAAGGATCCGCAGCAGAAGAGGCGCAGATGTGCAGGTTTATCACTGTAGCCTACACTAAACTCATCCATAGTAGGAAAACTGCCAATTCCCATTTGGATTGAAATGTGTGCAAGCGCTGTCCCTGTCATCAAAGCACTATTTAAACCATCAAAGTTTTTTCCCAAGTGTTGTACAAACTGCCATCGTGAGAAGGGGTGTGTGTGTTTGCGCTGGGGCAAATATTCGCATCCTCGGAACATCCGCATCTCTTATGACGAGATGGTAGCATCTGGAATTGCATCCGCGGATGTCAAAACTCCAAAAAATCCGTATCCGCGGATGTCCAAAAAATGACATCCGACCCATCACTAATAGTCAATGTGTTAGCTAGCTAAGTCTTAATTACGATGGAGGCGACATCTTCCATACGCTGCCAGCGTCTCTAACATGCCAACCCTGTTCAAGTATTTAACTGTTTACCTGTGCACTATACAGAATGGCATTTAAACATATTAGCTAGCAAATATCAATAGCTAGATTTGTAACAGCCGCAGAAAAGTGAAAGAAAAAACAGCAGAATATAATGCCTATCATAGGATACACCTAGGCCTATCATCCACTAAAAATTGAACAAGTAGGTAAGCTGGGTTACGGAGTCCAGGAGTCTGAGTTGATAACTGGCGCAAAACCAGGAGTCAGATGAAATCAGCCTATCTTTTAATAAAAAAAGAGTCGGAGTCGGCAAGAGTTTATTTTTGGGATCCATGGAGTCGAAGTCGGAGTAAATCAATCCTCTCCTCAGCATTTGGAATAGACTCCCTTCCGACGTTGTTGGTGCGGAGACGGTCAACTCGTTTAAAAATCGTCTTGACATACATTGGGAGAGACATCCTCCACTTCTAAGAGCTCCTTCTCCAC
>LQNS02278174.1:24964112-24999613 GCA_001587735.2 Parhyale hawaiensis | reverse complement strand
ATTCCTCTACATCCTACTAACATAATGGCAATAGCTCATAGAGGGCCGGGGTGTAAGTCCCGGTGTCTTTTTGGGAATGGGCCTTTTGGTTCGTCTACTGCCGCCTATCTAATCTAATCTCTACAACCCTGCAAGTAAACGTATAGGCCTACATTTGGAACAGTTGTTGGTGCCCGTCATAAAAAAATAACAGACAGCCCACTTTCTAGGTAATGTACCTACCTAGGTACAAGGAAAGACGTATTACAGACCATGATGGTAGCGAACAATGAAACCATCAGCCAATTGAAAAATTCAAGAAAATATCTATAAGCAAATAATTTGCTCAGAGGTTTGCGGATTCTGTACCTAGCCTATGGCGCGATAACTGTACCACGGAAGTGGCATAGGTACCTACTACCTATTAAAAAACAGCCAATTTAACGAAGGAATCTCCGAAACCAGGAACACCCGTATTTTTGTTAGCTGGAGAAGTTGCATAATTTCTCCTAGGCCATCGACAATATCCACCCTATAGGCTTACTTCGAATGGTACCTAGCCTACTAGCTACATGGCAGTTCTCCATAAACTGTCGCTTTTGCTTGATAAGCAAAATGGGATCTCGTGGGGAATTTCATGTCTCTTTTGATAATTTTAACGTAAAGGTATTCGTTAAACCTCAGGTGTATACATCATGTGGTATATAAACCCAGTGAACTACCTATGTGAAAACTTACAAGTGTAATAGCAGGAAGTAGCATGCATTATCGTTTTTTCTGGCAAGTTTTGTTTCAGAACATAGGTATATATTTATTTAATTTGGAAACAAAGTAGGAGCCATATAAACGTGTATGTACATACTCTGTAGACTGTACCGTTTATCACTGAACAGATGCGGGTTCGAACCCTGCACCGAAAGCCTGTTTTTTTTTCTAACAGCGTTTGAAAATTTACGGAAAGTCCTGAAGCTCTTTTTTCGTAAATATACGGCATTTTTTCAAAGTGTGCGGTCTGAAAAGAATAAAAAACAATGCTTTCCTCGAACATAATCAAAGAACGTTTCCGGCGCTGGTGAAGGGTGTCAACAGATTGTTGCATTTTACAAAGTCACTCTGATTTTCCCACTACAATTTTCGTCGCTTGCATTGAACCGGGCTCTTCTGTTAGGAAAGATGATTAATTTCCAGTATAATATTTTAACAAATGTATAAGACTAAGGGTATACTCACCTCTCGGTCGTACTTTGGCGGTTTCCTTTTCTTCCTTCTCCTTCTCCTTGTCGACTGAAACAGTATGGGTTTTATTCGAACCCCACCGATTACCCATGCTTCTATAGGTAGTTCCAGAAAACCTATTTACATTAATTAACACGCTGACACCTCACCGTATAGATATTTTATTTATTTACAACTTTAGTATGGTACCCAATTACGTAGCTGATTAATTGTGTCAAGCACTGCATCTGTGACATGGAAGCACTCACTTTCACTCATTTCTAATAAAAATATTATCTGATCGTCACTTTCCTGTCTCTGCACGGACGTACCTACCCCCACTGATAAGCGTTCCTACTTACTAAAAGATTCAGAGAATTACACAACAATGGCCACGTGATATGGTAAATATGTATTTTAAGTTTATTGCCGTGATACACACAGATATTTGGCTACCTAGGTACGTCTTACACACAATACAAACTGCAGTGAAGGCGTTTTATAATGAACACTACGGAAACACTTTTACTGCCCACCATAGAGCAAGTAACAATCTTTGTAATACCCCAGTTTCTTTTTAGATAGATACTCACATGGAAGTTGTTAATTTCAGTACAGTTTCAATACACTAATATAAATAACACTTGCCCGGTTTAAAACTTCATCACACTCGCAAAACAAAATTTTTGTAGAACTTCCTCCCACGAAAAAAGTGCACACAGTTGTAAACAAACTCTGTAAAACATAAAACAAACTAGAATAGCAGAAGTAGGCTAGGTAAGTGCGTCACACTCAAGTCATTAACTTACAAATTCACCTCAGTAGGTACCTATGGTCATAGCAGATTTTATACTTGCATACCTTTGCGTAATCTAACCAAATTACTATCAGCAAATCGGCTTATCTTTTCCACCTTGACGCATCTACGCGATCGGTCATAGAAGCAACGAATGTTGATTCTGCTGATAAGCTCCATGCATTGCGCTACGCTTAATGATATACAGTATAGCACGAGTGTGAGTGTGAATCATATGCTCGGATAGAGCTAGGGATTTATCGCATTATTGTAAACGTCGTAAATGCTATTACCCTCTAGCAAAGTAGGTACCTATCTACAACTTGAGCAAAGAAGTTAAGTACACGGAGCGAGTACCTATATCGTCTCTGCGACGTTCAAGTTAGCAACATGCATGTGTACATAGCGAAAAATGTACGGAGAGCACTCAATACTACATGTATCAGAGCATATGGTAGTATTGAGCTACCTATGTGTTATTATAATACACAGCATTAGTTATGCCTTCCCAAAATTACGACGCGTTTCAATGCAGGGGACAAAAGAATAAGCTGTTGGTTAGATGATATAATAGTTTCGGCCTCTCGACGTTTCAGGAAAATGTAACCGAAGCACACGTACTATAAAGACGGGAATCCAAGCACGAAGGATCACCGTACATGGGTGGGAACAGCAAGTCCAGAGATCATACAAACAGATCCGTGCAATTTGCATACAAAGGCAAATTGGATAGTACCGTACGGCGCTTCCATAAAGGATCACCGTGCATGGGGTAAAATCAGTAAAAGTCGAATTGAGGCCGATATATTTAGGCTAGCGGGGCAAAGGAAGGCCCAACCAACAGTACCTACTTATAGACGCGTTCGATTGGGTCGTTCAAGTCGATCTAAGCTAAGTCCACTCGACTTGATTTGCCCGAAACTTCGGACAGGTGAGTTGACTTCGAGTCCATTGGAGTTTCAGGTGTTGATCCTTTATCGATTAAGTATGAGACTTCCATAAATTCAATCTTACTCCGTAAGGTAGAGTTTTCAGTCGGTTCAACACAGCTGAGTAGCTTCTAACACTTGCAGCGCGATTCAAAAGAAGTCACGAAGCCCAAGTTCCATTCTGCAGTCCGGGCAAGTCAAGTGTGTTTGGCGCCGTACATTAACTTTGATGACCGAATCGAACGCGTACAAAGTTCTCTACCCATGGGGTACTGAGGAGCGACTCTCATACACGGAATGGGCAAGCCTAACTAACCTAATCCTCCTCGGCCTATCAATGTGCATGTAACTATCGTCTGACCATTTTGTCAGGGCAGTTCGGTCGTGGTCAAATTCCACAATAGCGGTGCCAATTCTATGAGAATTTTTGAGATTCTCTATATACAGGTAGGCCTAATGGGCGGGCCTAAGATATGGGCAGAACAAAATCTTGGAAATACCCATAGAATTGGCAACGTTATAGAGGAGTTTAACCGTGACCGAACATGCCTCGATAAAATGGTCAGACTATAGTATGAGATGGTTCGTAACTAAATTGTCAGTCGGCGTTAACTTAGACTGCTATAATTGGTTATTAAGGACTAATACAGACTTTAGTTTATATTTGGCCAAGCTTTCGGCACAGGTCGACTTTGTGCCTTCTTCAGGGCGAAAGCCTGCAAGTGCTGCGGAGCTATTACAACGAAACCGGTATCTAATATACACAATTGAAATTTAATCATTACATTAAGGTAGACACATTGTAACTATTGCCGTTGGACAGATGTTCTACACAAAATATTGAAGGGACTAGCCCATCTAGTTTCGTACAAAACTTACTTTTCGATGGAATTCATTTTATGTTTAAGTCCGAAATTGAGCTAGAATTATTAAGGTCAGTGCATCTCCCGCGGTAAGCTGCGTTAGAGAACGCAGCAGTTTTTCAAGTAATGATAAATGTTCAGTTTCAGTCATCAATAAAAAATTAATAATTTTGTTTCCTCAATGCCTTTCTCTGAATATTTTACAACATACGTTTTCAATAAAGCAAATATTAAAGATGTTCATGGACTTCTACCTCTCGGTTTGGAGTTAAGAGTAGTTTTAATGAAATTGTGATAGATGGGGTTAATATCTAAATGCCGGTTGAAAATATCGTTGGCGATGGAGTGGCATGCCTCTATAAATTTTCTATCTTTCCAGTCGTTACATTGTGATGGCACTTCAGTGTTGTCCCATGCCATGATATGTCCTGAATTTTTACAATGTTCATTGACTTTAGATGCTAGGCAGTTCTATTCAACATTCTTTTTATGTTCTTTCAGCTGACTTGTAACGGCTTTGCTGGTTTCCCCAAAATAGGTTTCCCCAATATAGGTTTCCCCAATATAGGTTTCGTCACAGTCATTACAAGGAATTTTGTAGACGGAGTTCTTAATGTTTTCTTTTGGTCTTTGATCTTGCAGTTTACATAACTGTTTCCACAAGGTGTTGGTTAAGCTACTTGCTAATGTGATGTTGAAAGGTTTCAAAATTCTTGAAACTTTTTCTGTAGCTCCTCGAACATACGGTAGCTTGGTAAATTTAGATTTTGGGACTTCTGTTCTATTTTCGTTGTTGGAAGTAACTAGTTCGTCTTGATGAGATCTTCGGCTGCGTTTTACGTTTTGTAGTGTACTTTTCACAAATTGTTCTGGATAGCAAGTTTTGTTCGAAACTATATAAATAGTCCCTTCAATATTTTGTGTAGAGCATTTGTGCAACGGTAATAGTTACAATGCATGTACCTTAATGTAGAGATTAAATTTCAATTGTGTATATTAGATACCGGTCTCGTTGTAATAGCTCCGCAGCACTGGCAGGTTTTCGCCCAGAAGACGGCACAAACTCGACCTGTGCCGAAAGCTTGGCCAAATATAAACTTAAGTCTGTACTAGTCTTTAATAACCAAATATAATGAATCTCGACACACGTCCAGCAACATTTTCAATACAAGAAGTCTCGTGTTGCACCATTCGAGTATCACCCTACGCCTATTAGTTTCCGCGATTCCTATAGCTCCTCCCATTGCTATAATGTCAACCAGTCCATGCCGCACGTCCACCACGTTATGCACTTACGTAACTTCAGGAGAAATCAGCCTATAATCTTGCAGTGTGGAAGGGTAGGGACTTGACCCTCTCACGCCGAGTGAAGCTATATGGTCACACAGAATATTCAGCTAAATGATGCTTAATTCAATAAGTTTTCGAGTATTTAAATCTGCGCTCGGTACAGTATTTGGCTTACCTCAGAACATGTGTTGCGCTAGGTTAGCTGAAGCTAGATTTATAGTCATTCTTTGTTCAAAAAAGCTTCACTTTAGTGAAAAACAAAAATTATATATAAAAATTATGCATTTCAGACCGATATATACTTATGCGTCTTTTCTACTTTTCTCACAGTTTGCTACTAACTTCTTATTGTCAAACTGCAGAACGCCATATTGCCATACTTATTATAAAACCTAATTTTTATTTCACATTAATTTCACCAACAACCCAACAGTCGCAATCCATCATTTCAACAGATATCCGTTTTATCGTATGAAGCTGATAAGAAAGGAGGGTATTTGCGAACCTGTAACTAATTATCAAACCTAAACTAATCTAACGAAGGGTAGGTAGCTGGCCTAATTCCTGCAGCAGTGTCTCTCTCCAAAATCAATGTGTCTAATGCCGAGGTCACACTTGAGCGTCGTACGCTCAACTTATGAGCAAACACTAAGCTTATAGAACTTTCCATGCGGGAGTACGCTAAGCACCTTGGAGTTGAGAGTCAGCTAACACAATGAGACTCCGGTATAGGCCAAACGATGATAAATTTCTATTACAGAAAGACTTTGATTTATAAAATAGCGTTCTCAAACGCGCACGCATCGTGGTCACTTCACCTTATCGCGGTGCTCAAATTCAATGATTCGCATCAAGTGCTATTGGCGAAGTACAAGCTATAGCATTCATTTAAGAAAAAGAAAATGCTTCCGACGGTTTTAACTATAGAATTCATGCACAACGAATATGAACACACCCGTACAGCAAGAACGGCTTACAGTAACTGTAAAATGCAACTACGCAGCGTTAAAAAACCCGTTGTGGTTACAAAAAATTTAACGCAACTAATTTGCGACGGTTGTAACAAAAAAAAAAAAACTGTTCAAGGTGGCCTAGGTATCTACTGGAAAGGAGGTACCGTATGCAGTCATTGGTGGGTAGAAAATGGTGTAAAGGGTTAGAGCAGAAAGTACCAAAATATTGTACGTAGGTATGTATTTTCTCAAGTTAACATTTTAAAAAGGTCTAATATAAATTCTGCTTCGGCTTGCAGTGCCGGCTGCAAGTGCAGTGGCTCATGCAAGTGCCCGAGCGGGACATGGTGCAACTGCAGTTCAATGAATGGAGAACTTTCGGCACGCAGCTAAAAAAGGCAGGTAGTGCGAATGCTTTGGATGCCATCCCCTGCTGCATGAGTACGGTAAGTCGTCCATTCTCTTCTACAGCACAACAGAAGCGATAATCAAGTAGGAAGTAACTTGGCTATAGTTACAGTGAAAGATTATATTTATTCCTCTCTGGAATTTCTAAGTCTACCCTAAATCGTCCGCCCATCTTACTCCCAAAAACAAAATTGCACGTAATTTTACATGCAGGTCTTTCTCTTCTTTAATACAGGCTNAGTAACTTGGCTATAGTTACAGTGAAAGATTATATTTATTCCTCTCTGGAATTTCTAAGTCTACCCTAAATCGTCCGCCCATCTTACTCCCAAAAACAAAATTGCACGTAATTTTACATGCAGGTCTTTCTCTTCTTTAATACAGGCTATATTGGTTACAGCCGTCGTAAATCACCGTATCCGTTAGTTAAGTTTATATGACAACGTTATTACCAAGCTAAATTTCAGAAAAGCGCTGACCCATTTGGTGAATGTTACTTCAACTCCAACTCAATTTGTTTGCATTTTTGTGTACTTATTTGGGTAAAATAGGCCATTTTAAGACTTCCATCAATACCAATATTGGGGTAGATGCTTAGTTTTAGAGATATTTGACTTTGAAGTTCCCATTGTTTTCCTATGGGAAAAATGACCAGCGACTCAATAGGAACATAAACTTAGCTAAAATAGCTTTGGTAAGGTTAGGTAAGGTAAGGCTAGATTAGGTAAGGTTAGATTAGGTAAGGTTAGATTAGATAAGGTTAGGTTAGGTTAGGTTAGATTAGGTTAGATTGGGTTAGGTTAGATTAGATTAGGTTAGATTGGGTTAGGTTAGATTGGGTTAGGTTAGATTAGGTATGGTTAGATTAGGTTAGATAAGGTATGGTTAGATTAGGTACGGTTAGATTAGGTAAGGGTAGGTAAGGTTAGGTAAGGTTAGGTAAGGTTAGGTAAGGTTAGGTAAGGTTAGGTAAGGTTAGGGTAAGTTGGTTAAGGTTAGGTCAGGTTAAGTTATGTTCGTATGGAGTCACTGACCAGCCTCTAATAGCGCCAGTAATTTTCTCTCGTAGGAAAACAATGGGAACTTCAAAGTCAAATAGCTAACTAAAAATTAAGCATTTGCTCCATAAACGTCAGGTATTCAGGAAGAAAGTTTAAAATGGCTCATTTAACCTACATAGGCCAAGTAAGCAAAATTGTAAAAAAATGAGTTGGAGTAAAAAGAACAGTGACCTTACATTTTAAGCGATTGTAAAATACCCGATTTTCCAGAATTTTATTCGTATCACTTAAAATTGATATAGGCTACACAACAGTTGAAACTATTACTTTTTGTTGATATTTAGCCACTAGGTACTGTTGACGTTAACCTTTACGTGCTGACGTGCATTGCCAAGTTCGTGGGCAAACATCGCAGTGGTAACATCGCAGTGGTTAGTCAATGACGCGCGTAGGGGCGTACCTATGCGATGTCCTTCGGAATGAAAATGTTAATAGGGCATTCGGTAATTGAGACATTACCCTAACTTGAATTCGGCACTACGGTGTGCTTTCGTAGGACACAGTACTGTACATTTGGTTAAAAGAGGCGGCTTTAGATTGGGCAATGTGGTTTTGGGGCACTGCAAGAGGTTGGACCATCTATCCTCTTCAATTAAAACGGGAGTTGATGGAGTTGATACACATAAATGTCTCTCACAATTAGGCCTTATATTTCCTGAAGTTTGAGTAGGGCTAAACGTTAATATTGAAAAATTGCCAAAGGTTTAGGCTAATGTCCAGTTACCAGAATAGGCCATACAGATTTTATAAGAAATCTGGAAGCTATGCTAGAAAAGAATTTCCATATTTTTCATAACCAAACCATCACGATGTTTCTTTCTAAAAAAACTACGACTGTATTATGACTTGGAACTATATCAAAACTTGAATGATGTGCATTAATAGTATTTTTAGTTGTGTATAAGCAGCGAGAGATATTATTTTAAGGCACAATTATAAAAAAAAAGCTTTTTGCACGACATGAATTTCATTTGGCAAAGTTTAAGTCGCCAGCAACAACGGAGAGGTGATGGTTGAAAGGACGCGTTACTAACTAGTCATGTGTGTAGGTACTGCATGAAAGGTAATCAAAACGCGGGGACTCTGCCGTGGATGGATGGTCATTGCAAGTGGGGTGACAGAAGTTGAATAAGAATAGAGAAAACACAATTAATAAAGGAGCAGGAAATAGCAATGAGGTGGGCACGGATAAAAAAAAATGTCTCGAAGGCCTAAGGTAGTAGGTAGGCTACTATGAGAGGTCCCAGTGGTAGCTCTACGTCCCGCTTCTGATAATGGGTAAATCTTATTATGAAAAAACTTTTAAGTGTCTTAACTAGCCTAGTAGCCTAGTGGGATGTGCTGTCTGCATTTTAACAAAAATTGACACTAGTTAACTGGTATGCGGAGCCAGAAGAGAGTTTTGAACAAGAAAATTAAAACTCACTACAACAATAACGACAGAACACAGACCACGATCCATTAATAAATCGTATTTTCACGCTATTGCGTTTTGTCCAAGTCAAATTCTATTCACAAACTCATCACCGTCTTAGAAATAACCGCAAAAAAACTGAGAATTGAGAAGCTGTCCGCATTCTTGAACAGGCTTGGCTCACATCAGAATTCCGTACGCCAGTCCCGACTCAGAGCACGCACGGACACAACCTACTCCTATCACGAGTAGAGTCACACTGACTTGTTTTTGGGTGCAATTTATGTATTTAATGCCAGTTTGAAGTCACTATCTCCTAGTCATTGATCTCAACGATGTCAATGCCATTACTTCCAATGACTTATTTTATATCGATGATACTTTTAAGGGAACTTTATTTAGATCAGTGATTTACATCAACGTATAAATTTACGTATATATATAAAATATGCGACATAGCGCAATCTATGGATGTTTCTTTTAGTGAAACCTGATTATTTCACAAATCCTAGATTTTCCTAATCATTTTTAGCTCATTAAAAAGGAATAATTGATGCAGAATCTATAGCCTTTCGAGACTGACGATGTCACCAGAGGTCAGAGCCAATTTTTCAATTTACAAAGTCGCGCATCGTTTCCTTCGATGAAAGCTTTGTATCGCCGCGTGTTCCAGCAAACTCTTTTCTACGGAAATATTAAATCGATGATGTTGAATTATAGGCTTAAGTACCGCTTTCTGAACAACAACAAAAAAGTGCCCAAGCAGAGTTCTGTTGACAATGGGTTGAACAAAAAGTAGAGGGCAACGAGAAGACTCGCTCACCAGGATAAAAATAAAAAACACTGCCCCGGTACGTGGGGCAGGTTCGATTTGGCGCCAAAATTAATTATTCGAGGTTTGACATGTTCGAAGCTTCTTTTTTTAGACAAGAGCGCTAGCTTCGACCCGTTAAATTCTTATTTCAGGCGTTGACACAAAATTGGTTACCATTGAGACTTTCAGAATCTCAGTCTTGCTCCGTAAAACGGCATTTTTCAGCCGACTCGATGTAACTTCGTTGATTCCAACACCTGAAGCACAGATTAGAAGTTAAAAAGTCAATGCTTTTGTTTGACATTTCTGATAAGTCAAGCCTCAAAGGCTTTAATTGAAAGTGTGCGTTAGGTTAGTTAAGAAGAGGTTGGGATAGGTTCTGTTTGGCTGGAATAGGTGCCTAACTCAACTTCCAACCACATCTATAAAACCTGGATTTCACTTAGTTAGGCCACAGTCTGTACGGGAAAATAAAAAAAAAAAACTCATGTCACCGCATTACCATCATACCAAGTATAACCGTTAAAGAGAGTGAAGCCATTAACTATCGCAGTTACATCTTTATTATGCGAGGTGTGTATGAAAGTTTTAAGCATCAAAAAGGCTAAAAGGGATAAGAGATTTTTAATAATTTATTTTTCAACTTTTTGTAACATTCTTATGAAAATTTGACAGGACTACCTACTTAGAAAAGGTTGTACTTTCAAATAGCATAGGTTTCACCATGCATCAACGCTTCTTATTTCTTAAAACTTTTTGTACGCCACGTGTACTTGTCATAAATGACAGCCATGGTAGAGTGTTATGTGAATGAGTACAATTCAGGTAGACGTAATACAGCAAACAAAATGACGCACGTAGTATTACCTCCGCCAAGGAGGAATTTATTTTGTTTTTACTGGTTTTGTCTGTCTGTCTGTCGGTCACCATAGATAACTCAAAATGTATTGGACGGATCTGTATGAAATTTAGAGGGAATGTTAGGTATGCAAGGAAAAACGAACACTTAACTTTTGGCAAAGATCAGATCCGAACAACGGCTTGTTTGGCTGTCTGATTTTTTTGCCACATCACTCACACAGTTATGAACGGATTTCCATAAAATTTCCGGGAATTGTTTGAAATGTTAAAAAGCACCAATTACCAAATTTTGGTGCAGATCGGTTCGTCCGTTTGTGTGTTTTACGGCGAGCAAATTCGGTTAGGCGCTTAAGATGAAGTCATTTAGGCTTGACTTGTTCCAGATTTCAGGCAGGTGCGTTGGCTTCGCCCTGCTTATTTGAGTTTCAGACGCTGACTCTCAACCGGTTGCCATTGAGACTTCCAGGAACTCAATCTCACTCCGTAAATGGAGTGTTCAATAATAGGTTCAACGCAATCGCGTTGCTTCTAACACTTGCAACACAATGCAAAGTAACAAAACCAAAGCTTCTGTCACAAGTTCAAGACAAGTCAAGCCTTGACAGCTTAATATGGCGCCCAATCGGAAGTCCGCTAAATATTTGTCTTAGGATGCATTCGAGTGGACGCCAAAAGAATGCCTTTGATGATTGACTTATCCGAAACTTGAAGCAGGTGCACTAGTTTCGATCGGTTGATTTGAATTGGAGGCATAACGTACGGAACCTGACTCTTTTTCCTCAAAATGGAGTTCTCAGCTCCACGTAATCCGGTAGCTTCTAACGCTTGCAGTAAAGCTCACAAAGGCAAAGCCAAAGTTTGTGTCTGAAGCTTCGAACAAGTCAGGCCTCGAAAGCTCAAGTTTAGCGCCTAATCCTTCATTGACCTTCGAGTTTGTCAGAACACGACTCAAAAAGTTACGGCCGGATCTTCAAGAAAATTACAGGACCTGTTACTGATGTCAAGAGGCACAAATGACCAAATTATGTTAATGATAAAATTAAATTCTACTTTCTGGACCAATTTGAATGTTTCGTAAGCGTTGCTCTGCTTGCGGGGGCATACGTTTTCAGAGTGCTCTTGGGTATGCTCGAATGGGCTCCAAACTCAAGCCTTTGAGGTGTGACTTGTTCGAAACTTAACAAAGAAGTTTTGGATTTATCATTTCGAAACGTGTAGCAAGTGTTAGAAGTAACAAGGTTACGCTGAAAAGTTCATTTTGCGGAGTAAGATTCAGTTTCTGCGAGTCTCGAAGGTCAACGCCTGTAACTCAATTCACTGGGTCGATGCCAGCGCACATGCCTTGAGATTCGAACTATTCCAGCCTCCAAGGCTTAACTTTGGTGGCGAATCGAACATGCCCTTAGTTGTTACTTCTGTCCTGAGCAGAAACTCAGATTTGGCGGAGTGTCGTCGCTGCGATCACAACTACACGTTCTGCCGAGTCCTCCTTTCGCTCTCTGTATCCTCAGTCAAGCTAACAACTTTACAAACGTTTCATTGAATCGTGATGAGCAAACTTTCAAGTTCAAACTGCTTTGAATGCTATGATAGAAATATCAGTTTAAATACTGCACATTAATATTGATCGCTGAAGAGATTTAATGGTCTATACATAATATTGTCAATATGTACCTAACATGTCAACGAACTGTAAATCTTTCAGAGCGCTAAATCTCAGTATGTAACTAGAACTTAAACAACTGTTACTCCGCGTAAAACTGTATAGCGATACATTCATTCTACACGAATAAGTTATATTGATAAATGTAAACTGTTGTAAAAGAGTTTTAGTTAGTTATAAACTTTGTTTAACCTCCGTAGCCGCAACTCAGGCGTTCCAACAGAGATGAGCGTGTAGTATTTAAATACCACATAATTTGTCGCGTGGCCTACGTGCGCTACTACGGGCAGGAAACAAGGCGCAAAGCATAGTAGGGGACACTCGAGTGGTCGGCCTCTTTCACGGCCTTCCACACGAGAGAGATGAGAGAAGTCCCGCGGACACGGTACGCTATCTTGATCGACAGCCCACCTCGCGGAACAGAAACGGAAATAGAGAACCTACCTACCTTTACAAAACTAACCTCGTCAGCAGGAATTGCGGCCAGATGCTACATCCCCTGCGGAGAAGGCACTCGGCTGTAAAAGAGTAAAGGTCATTGCATGCACCAGACAAATAACTTTTTCTTTCGCTAATCTTCCGAACATTTTGTCCTTTGCTTATGAGCTTGAAAACAAAACTGCGTGACTACGAATAAATGGCGAAAATTTAGCCGTCAAGTAAATGCCATTAGCAAGTGTCAGTAGTCGCGATTCCGCTTTCTCTTCAAATTTTGAGCACAATGCAGCAGTACTGGACAGAAAATACTGCTCTGTTCTGTTTGTCACGCAGACAAAGCAAGGAATTCGAAAGCTGTAAAGGACGAACATAGAACAACAGATTGTCGTGTGAACACGCTCTTAGTTTACCATCATACCAAGGCTACCTCAGTCACACATCTGGTATTCATGACTTCTTAATTCATTCCACCTATAGGTAATGATAAATGAATAATAATGATAAAATAAAAGCAATGAACATTTAAATTCAATTTAAATAGGCTTGTATATATTTTGTGCAACTTAATGTCCTCAATATTCCCTGTACAGTGTAGTGCTTACTATCCCTTTGTATCAACTTACTTAAATACTTTGCTGAAAGCTATAATTACCTCCGCCAAGGAGGTTATGTTTTCGTCGTGTCTGTCTTTCACCAAGATAACTCAAAAAAGTTATGAACCGATTTGGATGAAATTTACAGGGACTGTTAGGTAAGTTAGGAGAAACAGATAATTAACTTTTGGTAGAGATCCGTCCATCCGTTTGTTTGGTTGATTATCTGCCTTATTTTTCTCAGTGCCATAGCTCAAAAAGTTATGGATGGATTTTTATGAAATTCACATGAGTTGTTAGGTGGTATATCATGAAGAGTAAATGACTAAATTTTGGTAATGATCCGTTTGTCCGTTCGTTCATTTGCCACTGTTTTTAATTTTATTGTTGTTCGCTCAATAACTAAAAAAAATAATGAATGGATCTTTATGAAATTTATAGGGGTTGTCGGTAATGTTAAAAAACATAAATGATGGAATTTTTGTGCAGACCTGTTCGTTCGTTTGTATGTTTGGCTTATGTTTGTCATAACGTTTGTTAGCAGCGTAGCTCAAAAAGTTATCAACGGATCTTCAAAAAATTGCACACGCTGTTATTACTATCAAAAGGCACAAATGATTAGATTTTAATGTTTGTTCAAAGAAAATTGAGGTTTCAGAGCCAATTGATTTTTTTTTTTTTTTTTTTTTCTACCGTTGCCTCGCTTGGAGAAGGTGCTCTAGTTTTATCTGTTGCCAAAGTGCAAACGTACTGTACAGTTGACTAGTGCCGTCAAGTCCTGTAGCGCAAAGCAGTCTGTCATCAAACGTTTTCTCTCATCAATTTTTTTACAGAAAATAGTGAATGTTTTAGCCCAGACTGGAATAAATATAGCCGCTTAAATTCCATAGACAAACTTTACAAATTACAGCTCTCATGACTCAGAGTGCTTCTAGCATAGCTGCGTGCGGCTTTTTGGGTAAATGTTTACCTTTTAACCCACTCGACTTGAGGGATATGAAACAATCTTTATTTTATTGATGAAGACGTGCTGATTCCAAGTATCACAATTATTTTTGTACAAATGCGTAGTTTTTGAGATACTTGACTTTGAAGTTCTATGTTTCCCCCATCGAATACTGAAGAATCCGCGTCCTGGGAAAGGTGAAATCATGATCTGCAGCAATTTATCATTAGTTCTCACCTAACCTGCTATGATTTTAACTGGCCGTGTTACACCAGGAAGCAAAGAGCGTATGTTGCATTCTTTGCTTCCTGTGTTACACAGTTTTTCGCTAATAATTCTTAAACAAATTGTCGGATCCCTATGGTATTTCACAATAGCGCCTATTATACCACTACCTAATTTATGGCCCACATAGCATATTGATATATGTGTTTACAGAGGAGTTCACTCGTGTATGTTGGCCCGTATTGTTGGGCCTATATTAAGCTGAGGTCAGGAACTACTACGAACTACGCCCAATTGTTAAAAAAAAAAAACAAGAAAACTGTTTCTTTGAATAACTCGTTTTCTGCCTGAGGTGTGTTGCAATCAGACGCCGGTGTTACAATTACAGTGTTACTCGGTGTCGCCCCGGGTAGTGGTGAATACGACATGCGATCTCAGTGCCGAAAGAAGTGTTGCGGAATTTGCAGAAAACTCGTGCCTCAACATTTCTGGCGGAGCCTTATTATGGCTGTATTTTAGGGTATAACGTTGAAAAAATCAGCAGAAGTGCATCAAATGCAGGAATTAAAGCAATATATGGCAGTCATAAATTTTTTAATACCAATTGTTAAGTATCAAAGTCAATGCTTGTAAGCAAAGGCAGTGTTACCTAGCTCATAAACGTACAATTTTGGGGCGTGTTGCAATCAGACGTTGGTGTTACCCTCACAGTGTTACACGTGTAGCAGTGAATACGACTTACAATCTCAGCGCCTCAACAAAGAGTTGCGGAATTTTCGGCTAGCTTCAACATGTACATTTCTGGCCGCTACCGGCCGACGGAGCCTCATTTTAACTGTATTTTATGGCTCTCCTAAAAATACTAATAATTTGCGCAACATGATTATACAACTTATATGACGAATGCTACAGACTGTACAATCATTATGCCCAAATTCAATTTCTTCAGCTGCAACTGCAGTTTGGGCTGAGTCATTTATTTACTTTTTTACTTCCTCTTGTAATTTGTTTTCAGCAAAATAGCTTTTATAATATCTTTCTTTTCACCGTCTGGAAATTTTTCTTTGTTCTTTCCAAACAGTTTTTCGCACGGTTCGAAGCAGGTTTTGGAAACTAATGCCTACTGCCCAGCGTCTACCCTTCAGCATACAAAGAGAAATCTCTCCTTAACCTTGTGGACATTGAAGAAGAAAATTGAATGGCAAATGGTCTAAAAACTAAGAAACTCACCATGCAGAGTTTTGACGAAATTCTTCATATTATAACAGTAGGCCCTTATTCGAAAATGTGTCACGTTCCAGTCAGGCCTTATTTTCACTTTTAGAACTATACTCGTTCACGTACGGGAACAAAAGAACACCCCCACGTCCCTTCTTGGTCACTAATTTTTTAAAAGTGTTGCCAAACAGATTTCAGAACATTTGCTACAATATCATCCTCTGCTACAGTTGAATAGAAATGAATGAAATTGCTTAGCGACAACCTCACCAAAACTTCAACCAAACACACATGGAAGCGAGGGCTGAAATAAATAAGTTCAAGTCCAGTATTTGGCCTTCCATATGTAAGTGTAGGTTAGGTAACATTAGAACAGGTTAGTATAGTTAAGAATAGGTTATGTTAGGTTGGAATCAGCTAGAATAATTGTTTTATCTAATTTATAAGTTGTGGATAAATCAGGAGAATACGGACCATGTTATTATACCATGATACTGACTACCACCTAAACTGAAGGCACACATATTATGCCTGAACTCAAGTAAATCTCCTACTCTATCAGTATCAACACGTTCTTCACACTAGGCTATACGCAACAAACTAAGAATCAAAGTACCCAATACCTTACCCAGAACAATTTTACTGCAGGGCTGAGAGACCTAATTGGGAGTATATTTCCAACAAAGAACTATCTATCTTGGGACAGATTCACCAGATCACTCTCAGCGAACAGCCTGCTGGTTGATGTATCAAATCGGTCCAGGAGACGCAAACGACTGTCAGTAGCTGAAGCTCAGTCCGGTGAGCAATACTCCTACACAGGCAGCAAAGAAGCATAGAAGCATCTATGGACTCCCTCTTCATCACGAAACACAGCATTTACCTTACGCAGGAGCCCAATCTTACTGGAAGAACGTGATACGAGTCATCTAATATTCGATGTGGCTCAAACGTAAGCTTTCCCTATTAGACAACACCGAGAATCTCCAAGGAGCTACACTTCTGGAGCAAAGTGCCATCAATCTTCAGAGGTGGATGCTGCGATAAGAGTGTCCGAGACCGACTATCAATCGTGGATCTAGTTTTACTGGTATTCAGCTCCAAACTCCAGATTGAGCACCATGAACTAATGAGAGACTGGTCCCTATTTAGAGACTGTGCAACATCATGCACACTGGGGATAGGTATCACTGCTATCAAAGTTGAATTGTCAGCATAGTCGATCACTTGTCCAGCGAGGAGAGCATGTCATTGTCACTACTGTACAGAATAAACAGCAGCGAGCCAAGTACGCTACCTTAAGGGATGCTTGGCACCACAGCGACGGGGACACTAAAAAAAAATCATGAACAGACATTCTCTACGTTCGGTCAGACTCAAAATCATGAATAATTGACAGACCTCTGTGGTTGACCCTATGAAACTGCGCACTAAAGTTTAAACTGTACAAGGCGTGACTCACAGCGGCGATCTAGCCCTGACTGTAAATGGTGCGACACTGACAATAATGCGTCACAACAATTCAAACCCGTTCTGTACGCAAACTGACCAGCAGGCAGAAGTCCAGTAACCTTAGCAAAACGGCCCAGCTTATAAGCCACCAAGTTTTCGAAAACCTTCAAGAAGATGGGTGTCAGCGTAATAGGTCGTTAATTGGAGACATTGGGTGACTCTGGACCCTTAGGAAGGGGGTAATGTTCCCAGTAGGCCAACAACGTGGAAATGTTCCTAACCATATCAGGCGCCGGAAGATCACTCTAAGCTTAGGGGAGAGAACGCCAGCAGGTTGCTTATAAAATAAAGGAAATATTCCTACCGGGTCTACACTTCCATAAGGATCAAGGTCCTCAAGAAGCACTGTGATGGTACTGTACCTGAATGCCAAAGAATTTAAGCCGCTTCTTTGCTCTGTTTCGAGTCAAAATGCGCCAATAGGAGCTCCGCCTTAGCAAGGGATCAGCAATGACACCACCACAATGGCCAACGAAGAGCGGTAACGATGGTTCATCACCAAAGACTGAACTCTTCAGTTCACTCCACCAATGATGTGGATAGTCAATTCTCTGCAGAGTCTCCCTGGAACGCCGCTTCTGGTGATTCTGCACCCTCTCATATACACGCTTAGCCTCTGCTCTACGCAGCTCTGCCACGACGTGCGGTCACGCGAACGCTATCAAGCCCGAAAAGCTG
The DNA here is from genome assembly GCA_001587735.2 of Parhyale hawaiensis. NCBI lineage: Eukaryota > Metazoa > Arthropoda > Malacostraca > Amphipoda > Hyalidae > Parhyale > Parhyale hawaiensis. Next base: position 24,981,757 of record LQNS02278174.1, on the reverse strand, counting down.
CTTGCTTAGCCTCGAAAGCTAACCGACACTGATCGTCAAACCACCGTTTGTCCCGAGATCTTACAAGAAATGTCCTCTTTGGGACAAACCTGTCCAAAATAGACAAAGTCAAGTCGTTAAATTCAGAGACAGGATCAGCACTGCGGAAAGTCCCGCGGCAAGGGAAACTGCCTCACCGCCCCAGTAATGTTATCTCAGTTTGCTCTGTTCTTAACGAACATCACTCCTAGTGTCTGCGACATGAACAACCTAGTTTAGGTCAAAGGACACAAGATGTGAGTGGTCGGTCTGAAGTGCGAACAGGGGAGCCAACTGACACAGACACCATATCAGGGATATCAGCTATGACCAGGTCGAGACAATTACCAGCAATATCCGTGGAACCCCTAACAAGCTGTACAGTGTACACCACTAGATGAGGTGCAAAAGTTCAACGCAGCTTCGCCATGGCGATCAGTCGGTGATACAGCCCCAAGCCAGTCGGCGTGATGAGCATTAACATCCCCGGCAAAATCCAACGGTGATTGAGGGAATCATGAGTTGTAGGGCGGCGATACCACCTGAACAAATAATTATTCTAACGGCTACAAACCCTAACAACCATAGTTTCATAACACTTACATTCGTATGCAGCCTCCCGGTAAGCACAGCAGCCGCTGCAGACAAAGATGGCCATTTCCCGAAATCCAGAACCAAATCCCAGTTACATGCGGAGAGTGAATTGGAAACCCGACAGGGCAAGCTTGGTGTCGTGCCTTCTACCTGACACAAACGTCTCAAAGCGGCACCCTATATCGACATCACGTGACACGACGCCGAGCTCCGTGAGGTTCACTTGCAGTCCTCTCGTATTGCAATAAAGGAGACTACACCGGGTACACCCCCAGGCTCATACTATGTCTCCTGAGGGGATAGTTCGTTTATGAAAGATTACGAGGGATCAAAAGCGATATTAGCACCCAAATTTTAACAAAGTTGATGGCCAAGATATTGCTTAGCGACTCTAGGCAGACTGTTGATGAATGAAGCAACGGATAATTATGGGAAAAGAAACTACTCTATATCTCGAACTTTTAATTTGTGAAGTCAGGCAACCATATAGAAGATAAGATTGTAGTTCAAGATGGACACAAATATATGCAAAAATATCTGATTTTACGACGAGTGTGTTTAGCATTTAATTTCCTGTAGCTATTACAAATGCAATGAGCAAAAGCCATGTATATCGTTGCAATGCCCTTGTTTGAAGGTAAAGAAACACCCGAAATGTCGGTTAGGCCAATCTAAATAACCTCTGGGGACCTCTGGGCGCGCGATCCCCAATAATATCCCAAGGAGAACTGTTAAGGCATTCGTACGTTATTATCTGATGCCGCTGTGAATCAGTAGAGGCACCAGGAAACTTTCTTTGGGGAGGCTGAGTAGGGGGGAGGGGGCTGTAGTAAAATGTGGAGGGGATTCGTAACACATACATATATGTTGATTAGGCTAAGTTGTACTGCTCTACACAGCTTAAATATAAATATTAGGGTGTAGACTCTGGTTTTAAAAGTAATTCATTCTACTTAAGATACTGAACGTCTCAGCTCTTCGGCCAATTTAGGTAGCTGAATACATACAAGACACAATTAAAATTTGCAACTGAAGGCTCTATGCCGATAACATAAAATGGAGACAGCAACACAAATTGTAGTTAAAAATAAACCTGAGTATTATGTTAGAAGTGCACCAAACTCGCTTTTAGTAGTTATGTTGACCTATTTAAGTAAAGAAGATATTTTTAAAATTTTTATTCAAGAATAACGTTTTCGACGTAAACGCTAAGTTTTCGAAATACTTGGCTTTGAAGGGTCAATTTATAGTTTGGTCCATATGCTGAATTTCAATATTTTGATGTCAAATATAGGTACTAGGACACATTTCAAGACGTTTTGCTTCAAATGCATAGTTTTCGAGATATTAGATTTGGAAGTTCCCATTGTTTTCTTATGGGAGAATATACCCGGTGACTCCACACGAAATTAAACTCACCTAAACTGACCTAAACCGACCAAACCTAGCATAACCTAACTAAGGTTAGGTTAGTTTAGGTCAGTTTTTATGAGTTTAGGTTCCTGTGGAGTCGCCGAGTATTTCCTTCCATAGGAAAACAATGGGAACTTCCAGGAAGCAAAGAGCATAACGGGAGGTCTCATGAGAAACTAACATCAGAAAGTGACATCAATTGCGTCACATCGACGAATCTATGGCTGAGCAGCCAATGAGTATTTTAATTAATTTTGCCAGAGAATAATAATATTGTCGTAATTTGCGAATCTTAACTTCTAAGTGCATAGATAAATGAAGAGGATATTTACTACTTGAGCAATAAACAATTATGTATAGAAAACTGCAGCACAGCACTAAGTAGTAGCAAAATTTGACCCGGTATGGCGACCTGATTTAACTTATTTTTTTAACTGAAGCCTTATTTACACTTCATATTCAGTTCACAGTGCTCTTCACAGAACACATTTAAACATATTACCCTATTTTTCCCTTAATTCACTCAATATNAGAATCTCCAAGGAGCTACACTTCTGGAGCAAAGTGCCATCAATCTTCAGAGGTGGATGCTGCGATAAGAGTGTCCGAGACCGACTATCAATCGTGGATCTAGTTTTACTGGTATTCAGCTCCAAACTCCAGATTGAGCACCATGAACTAATGAGAGACTGGTCCCTATTTAGAGACTGTGCAACATCATGCACACTGGGGATAGGTATCACTGCTATCAAAGTTGAATTGTCAGCATAGTCGATCACTTGTCCAGCGAGGAGAGCATGTCATTGTCACTACTGTACAGAATAAACAGCAGCGAGCCAAGTACGCTACCTTAAGGGATGCTTGGCACCACAGCGACGGGGACACTAAAAAAAAATCATGAACAGACATTCTCTACGTTCGGTCAGACTCAAAATCATGAATAATTGACAGACCTCTGTGGTTGACCCTATGAAACTGCGCACTAAAGTTTAAACTGTACAAGGCGTGACTCACAGCGGCGATCTAGCCCTGACTGTAAATGGTGCGACACTGACAATAATGCGTCACAACAATTCAAACCCGTTCTGTACGCAAACTGACCAGCAGGCAGAAGTCCAGTAACCTTAGCAAAACGGCCCAGCTTATAAGCCACCAAGTTTTCGAAAACCTTCAAGAAGATGGGTGTCAGCGTAATAGGTCGTTAATTGGAGACATTGGGTGACTCTGGACCCTTAGGAAGGGGGTAATGTTCCCAGTAGGCCAACAACGTGGAAATGTTCCTAACCATATCAGGCGCCGGAAGATCACTCTAAGCTTAGGGGAGAGAACGCCAGCAGGTTGCTTATAAAATAAAGGAAATATTCCTACCGGGTCTACACTTCCATAAGGATCAAGGTCCTCAAGAAGCACTGTGATGGTACTGTACCTGAATGCCAAAGAATTTAAGCCGCTTCTTTGCTCTGTTTCGAGTCAAAATGCGCCAATAGGAGCTCCGCCTTAGCAAGGGATCAGCAATGACACCACCACAATGGCCAACGAAGAGCGGTAACGATGGTTCATCACCAAAGACTGAACTCTTCAGTTCACTCCACCAATGATGTGGATAGTCAATTCTCTGCAGAGTCTCCCTGGAACGCCGCTTCTGGTGATTCTGCACCCTCTCATATACACGCTTAGCCTCTGCTCTACGCAGCTCTGCCACGACGTGCGGTCACGCGAACGCTATCAAGCCCGAAAAGCTGCTTGCTTAGCCTCGAAAGCTAACCGACACTGATCGTCAAACCACCGTTTGTCCCGAGATCTTACAAGAAATGTCCTCTTTGGGACAAACCTGTCCAAAATAGACAAAGTCAAGTCGTTAAATTCAGAGACAGGATCAGCACTGCGGAAAGTCCCGCGGCAAGGGAAACTGCCTCACCGCCCCAGTAATGTTATCTCAGTTTGCTCTGTTCTTAACGAACATCACTCCTAGTGTCTGCGACATGAACAACCTAGTTTAGGTCAAAGGACACAAGATGTGAGTGGTCGGTCTGAAGTGCGAACAGGGGAGCCAACTGACACAGACACCATATCAGGGATATCAGCTATGACCAGGTCGAGACAATTACCAGCAATATCCGTGGAACCCCTAACAAGCTGTACAGTGTACACCACTAGATGAGGTGCAAAAGTTCAACGCAGCTTCGCCATGGCGATCAGTCGGTGATACAGCCCCAAGCCAGTCGGCGTGATGAGCATTAACATCCCCGGCAAAATCCAACGGTGATTGAGGGAATCATGAGTTGTAGGGCGGCGATACCACCTGAACAAATAATTATTCTAACGGCTACAAACCCTAACAACCATAGTTTCATAACACTTACATTCGTATGCAGCCTCCCGGTAAGCACAGCAGCCGCTGCAGACAAAGATGGCCATTTCCCGAAATCCAGAACCAAATCCCAGTTACATGCGGAGAGTGAATTGGAAACCCGACAGGGCAAGCTTGGTGTCGTGCCTTCTACCTGACACAAACGTCTCAAAGCGGCACCCTATATCGACATCACGTGACACGACGCCGAGCTCCGTGAGGTTCACTTGCAGTCCTCTCGTATTGCAATAAAGGAGACTACACCGGGTACACCCCCAGGCTCATACTATGTCTCCTGAGGGGATAGTTCGTTTATGAAAGATTACGAGGGATCAAAAGCGATATTAGCACCCAAATTTTAACAAAGTTGATGGCCAAGATATTGCTTAGCGACTCTAGGCAGACTGTTGATGAATGAAGCAACGGATAATTATGGGAAAAGAAACTACTCTATATCTCGAACTTTTAATTTGTGAAGTCAGGCAACCATATAGAAGATAAGATTGTAGTTCAAGATGGACACAAATATATGCAAAAATATCTGATTTTACGACGAGTGTGTTTAGCATTTAATTTCCTGTAGCTATTACAAATGCAATGAGCAAAAGCCATGTATATCGTTGCAATGCCCTTGTTTGAAGGTAAAGAAACACCCGAAATGTCGGTTAGGCCAATCTAAATAACCTCTGGGGACCTCTGGGCGCGCGATCCCCAATAATATCCCAAGGAGAACTGTTAAGGCATTCGTACGTTATTATCTGATGCCGCTGTGAATCAGTAGAGGCACCAGGAAACTTTCTTTGGGGAGGCTGAGTAGGGGGGAGGGGGCTGTAGTAAAATGTGGAGGGGATTCGTAACACATACATATATGTTGATTAGGCTAAGTTGTACTGCTCTACACAGCTTAAATATAAATATTAGGGTGTAGACTCTGGTTTTAAAAGTAATTCATTCTACTTAAGATACTGAACGTCTCAGCTCTTCGGCCAATTTAGGTAGCTGAATACATACAAGACACAATTAAAATTTGCAACTGAAGGCTCTATGCCGATAACATAAAATGGAGACAGCAACACAAATTGTAGTTAAAAATAAACCTGAGTATTATGTTAGAAGTGCACCAAACTCGCTTTTAGTAGTTATGTTGACCTATTTAAGTAAAGAAGATATTTTTAAAATTTTTATTCAAGAATAACGTTTTCGACGTAAACGCTAAGTTTTCGAAATACTTGGCTTTGAAGGGTCAATTTATAGTTTGGTCCATATGCTGAATTTCAATATTTTGATGTCAAATATAGGTACTAGGACACATTTCAAGACGTTTTGCTTCAAATGCATAGTTTTCGAGATATTAGATTTGGAAGTTCCCATTGTTTTCTTATGGGAGAATATACCCGGTGACTCCACACGAAATTAAACTCACCTAAACTGACCTAAACCGACCAAACCTAGCATAACCTAACTAAGGTTAGGTTAGTTTAGGTCAGTTTTTATGAGTTTAGGTTCCTGTGGAGTCGCCGAGTATTTCCTTCCATAGGAAAACAATGGGAACTTCCAGGAAGCAAAGAGCATAACGGGAGGTCTCATGAGAAACTAACATCAGAAAGTGACATCAATTGCGTCACATCGACGAATCTATGGCTGAGCAGCCAATGAGTATTTTAATTAATTTTGCCAGAGAATAATAATATTGTCGTAATTTGCGAATCTTAACTTCTAAGTGCATAGATAAATGAAGAGGATATTTACTACTTGAGCAATAAACAATTATGTATAGAAAACTGCAGCACAGCACTAAGTAGTAGCAAAATTTGACCCGGTATGGCGACCTGATTTAACTTATTTTTTTAACTGAAGCCTTATTTACACTTCATATTCAGTTCACAGTGCTCTTCACAGAACACATTTAAACATATTACCCTATTTTTCCCTTAATTCACTCAATATTCCGCTCCTGACAGGCCAGCTGTTTGAGCTGCAGCCACCCTCAAAACCCATTAAATGTCAAACACAGAAAGTTCGAGCAATAGCTGTTGCTGTAGTTTCTCTCGCGTACAAACTAAAGTGCTGCTTACATTCGTTTGTTAGGATTAAGATCGAAATCTACGAAGGCCTGAGGTCCAACACTCAGATACTACGACTCGTCGATATGACGCCATTCGGCTACATGCGGGCACGGCTAAGTTTTATTTTAGTCCCAGCGAGTCCTCCCGTTACACAATTTGCTTCTTAGAACGTCAAAGTTAAATATCTCGAAAACTATGCATTTCCGACGAAACCGTTATTCGTGAAAGGAGTCTTAAAATGCCTTCTTTTGTCTAAATATGCCAACAAAAACATAAAAAGAGAGTTTGGTGCACTTGTAAAATTTTACCTAAATCTATGTTCAACTGGGAGTGGATGGGATGACTGCGTGTCATTTAGGTTCGGTTTTGAGCTTTCATATGTTAAGGGACTCTAAAATGCGCAGGTCTAAAGAAGAGTTACCGAAACCAAAATACTAAAATTATCGTCCAGAATTATCGTCCTGCATAAATCTGTATGTAGGAATTTGGGGGATGGGCTACAATTTAACCTTCTCTGAAACTCCTGCCAGCATGCTCTAACGTCCTCGTTCGTAACGTACGGGTAGTATTCCCCACGTACTCCGATCCACACCGTGGTCAACAGTATATAAAACACAATGGGCGAGAGCAGACTGGCTTGAAGAATTATTTATACCTGAAAAACAAACCCATTTCGAAAGTATTGATAAAATAACGTTCAATTCAAATAAAAATCTTCTTACCAACTAAGCGCCTGTAACTGTTGGCCGATGTATGGGACACTCGTTTGCATGCGGCGCACCACCATCCAGGGTATTAGCGCCCCCGATATATGGGACAGTGACTACGTTCTTCTTCTTAAGGGTCGGTACAGGAGCAGCAGATACGCACATAATGTCCATGAAGTCTCGTGTTCCTCCATACGATCCCATACAGAATTATGCATTTGTTTAATTTAGGATGATAATACCATTTAGTATTTTTGGTTTCGGCAACTCTCCTTTTGGCATGCACAGCTTAGCGTCCCTTTACATAAGCAAGCTTAAACCGGACCTAAATGACATGGGGTCATCCCATTCTCTCCAAGTTGTGATGTACATAGTTAGGTTCATTGTTAGTTACAAAGTCTGCAACGGTCTCCGTTTTATATCATCAATGTAGAGCTCTCAGTTGCCAGTTTTAACAGTTTCTTGTATATTTTCAGCTGCTGAAGACGGCTGAAGAGCCTAAACACTGAGTTTTTTTTTTAAGCAGAAATGACTTTTCAAACCATAGTCTTCACCCTAATGTTTCTCACCCGCGAATGAAGTGAGAGAGGTGATAATATTTTCGTTGAAGATTCAAGCATAGATATTTTTTGTACGTATATATTATATATATATATATANTATGTATATTTGTCAGCCCACCCAAAAAGTGGTCGATGGAGTTGAGCAAGGACTACCAAGGAAGTTTGGTAGGTTGACATAGATGTGACCCGTGCGAAAACACTAGGCCTAGCTGGCCATCAAAAATGACTGTGTTCAATTTGCCTCCACCGCGGCAGATTGTCTTACGCCACGAGGCGTTTTATTTTTCCTATGTTATTATTAAAGCTCTAGTCTCTGGCATCGGGGCTGGGCCCGAACCTTGTTCATTAAAAATAACTGCGTTGAATTTGCCCTCACCGCGGGGCACAAGGCATCGAAGCGTTCTAGTTATACATAATTATGTTGGCTACATGGTAGCAATATGGGGGTATTGCTCATCACTGGGGCTCAAGCCCAACCCTCCACCCCTTAGCGCCGCTACTGCCATTCTCTTTGAATTATTACGCATCAGATAAATGCTCAAAATGTTGATTTTCCGATAAGAAAATATTAATCTACTGAGCTATGGTCCACTTGAAATCCTTAAATACTAAAAAAAAAAATCTGGCGGCGCATGCTATGGGAATTTAAGTCAATAGTATTACCATAGAACAAATATCACAGGATATATTCTATCGTACATAATTTTCATACATAGCAGCATTATTACGTTGGATAGCTCAAGCCTACGTTTCAACTATATGACGGCCATCTAACAGAAGAAGAGAGAAGGAACATACAGTATGTCGATAGAAACATGGAACCCATGAAGCATGGAGTTCTCACGCAGGGTCAACGTGCAGGGGAACAGCAAGTCGGGGATGATGAGGAAGAGCAGAGGGAAGTGACGTCAATAAGAGCATGAATCTGGGAAGAAGCAATGCAGACACGAAGGAAAGACGTCCCGAAGCCCTAGCCTAAGGTTAAGATTACGGTAACCTACAGGCCGGGTACTCCTGGGGTCGATGCTCCCTATAATATAGGGTGGGCGAACCTAACTCACCCAACCCTATGGGCCATCCTATCCCCCGAGGGGCCAAATCTAAAAAATGCGCTTTCGGCGAAGAATGAGCTCGTTTGTTGCCGCCGGTGAACAGATTAACTTTACATTAACCTGTGATGCGTTTCTTCACAGATCTTGCTAAAAAGCTATTGAGTAGTGTTTCAGGTTTATTCACATACTGTATAGTTTAGCTGTCTACAGAAGCGACTTAAAGTTCAAGTTCACCGTCGTGAGAGTTTTTATTTTATTGTCACGCTAATAAATACTTACTTATAACGTTCAAACCTAGTTAATCCTTCCATGGAGAAAGGATTATATGAAAATATGTGTTAAGCACGGATTATTGATGGAATTCCTTACGTTACTAACACGGGAAAAACAAACGCAATGATGAATAAACAACACCGATAACCATTATTGTTAAAACGTAGGTGACATGGGCGCATATTTAAGATAAAAGCTTGCCACACAACCAATTATTAATTAATCATAACTATGCTAAAGTCTTGGTAATAATACCAGCTCGAGTATTTCGCTCGACTTTCCTTGTCTGTCCTATTAGCACTTCAGCGCAGAGCACGATTTTTTTTCTTTTATTATGAATAAGAAAAAATTATAAAATTTGAATAGGATGGATGAATTACTCAAATACATACTGAATTCACTTAAGATTGATGATATATTTAGGGTTCTTATCAATCTGAAATTCTTACTGCTACTTTTCGAATATTTTTTTGTGATGTTTACCATAATTTCATTTTTTTCCATCAGATTATGTTCTCTGTTAACAGTAAAATTCTTACGACTGACAAGTGCGGCCACACAGCTACGTATTGCTAATACATGGTGACTTGGGTCTGCTTGGGCTTGGCCTCATCTAAGCCCGAGCTGACGTACAGAGAACTTGCTAGATGAAGGAAACAAACTGCCGTAGCCCGGTTTTCGACGTTTCGGCCACACTGGCCAAATGTATCCACCTTCTTGCTTTTGTCTAGCGGTGCTCAAGAAGTCACGATTGTTAGGTCGAGACCCGACCGAAGCGCTTCGCCGGACTCCTGCGAGCAGGAGAAACAGTCCGCTCCGGCGGCATTCTATCCTCCATAGCGGCGGCCGAATGCGAACCGCTGCCGCTGCCTTCCACTCACGGCCTCTCTGTTCTCACGACTTACTTAGCATTATGATATTACCTTGGGCCATCTGTTCCCTCTCCTTCCTTCTCTTCTGGAGCCGTCGCCCATTGTGTGGACCGACAGCGACAATAACTACCAGAATGCCGTAACAAGATTCAATATGAGCTTAATAATTGAAAAGCATATGCTAAGTACTACATGCAAAATTCGGGACAATTGTCATGACAATTTGTCTTCAAAAGACAAGTTATCTTCCAGTTGAAATATATTGTAGCTTATGTTTACAACAAAAGAAATTAGCTTAAGCAGCCATCTGAGCTGCTCAGTCAGCAAACGGTCTTTTGGCTGGGCGGGTTTAAGTGTCTAGCTAAGCTCACTGTAACAGTTGTAGGTTCGATCCCTGGCTCGGACAACAAGGATTTACTTGGAAACTGATGAACTGATCTCATGAGGACCAAGTGGGCTACACCAACGGTAGCACTTCTGGGATACGAGTATGCAATTTCTGGGTTTCTCAGGAGGGAGTCATCTCAATTTTTTTTTTTTTTTTTTTTTTTTTTTGTTACAGTAATTGGGGCCACATGGGATTCTCACATTGACCCAAATTGATTTTTTACTCTGGCCTAAAGCGGCGCCCAGCTCTATAGTTACTTGGGTAGTTTTTTGATAATTAATGTCTAAATATTTCTAGCTCATCCTTTATAGTTCCATCAACTAAGGTTGTGACTCCCAATCATGCATGTTCTCTGGATTCCGTACCAAAATGGCAATAATAAAATATGCAGATACAAACGATACGAGGATTAAGAAAGAGCAAAATAATGTGTAAAGGTAAAACACAGCAGTGCACAACATTGAGCTAGTTTAAAATAGATATATGATATTATTACTACATTATTATTGTACTAGAGGGCCCGCGCTGTCATAACATGAAAGCGAAGAATTTGTGATGACCTTCTTCATTGATCATACTTTCGTTATTAAAACTACTAACCTAAACACCCTGAGAAGATCGTTTACGGCTTCACAGCCGCTCAGTATCGAATTTTTTTTTCTATGAAATGGAAAAAAAACATTACTAATTGCAGCCCGATCAGCAACGCTCAAAGTAATAGCTCAGATTCGGTATTGTGGATACGCTAGGCTAGCCTATACAGGTCCAATGGTTTTTGCTCAGCGAAAGCTGTTGCATCGACCATTGAATTAAATTTGGGAGAATAGCTGAAGCAACGGAATCATCTGTGGGAAGAAACTACGAATCAAGATGCACGAGAGTGCCAAAGGAAGCTTCAGATATCTTTAGTGTTGCGATTTCAATTTAGGCAATGTAAGAAGTGGATTCAGACACATGGTCGCCCGATACTTAGCCGTAGATTCGATGTATGGAGGAGCTAATACTCTTACAAATCAGACAAAGCCTGGGATGTCTTCATTGTTTGAATTTCAACTGTCCCTGATTAAGATAAGTTTGCCATGTTCTGCAACCCGGCCTATTTTCTACCGATCCGTTATCAATGGAACTTGAGAGGACCACCAAAGTCTCCAACCTGGGCTAATTTTCGCCTATCTGTTTTGCTAAAGCGTGACAGAAAATGGATAAACAGATGTATAAATAAACTAATAAATACACATCTGTCTTTATATTATAGTGTAGATTCAAGAGCTTAAGTCTCCGTTTCCACAACAAAGGCGATATCACAGAGGAAGAAAGAAGGGACGTATTGTACGACGATAGACACGTGGAACCCATGCACGAGGGTGTTCGCACACAGGATCAACGCGCATGGGAATAGCAAGTCGGGAAAGAAGAGGAACAACAGATGGAAGAAAGCTTCAGTTGGAGTATGAGATGGGAAAGAAGCAAAGTGGGCACGAAAGACAGACGTCTCGAAGGCCTAACTAATGGAAAGTTAACCTACGCAAACCCACTGGGGCGCTATTCCCCATAACATAGGATAGATGAACTTAACTAACCTATCCATTATTACTACATAGAGTACGCAAGACACAAAGTATTATCATTAGTATTATTTTTGTACTGGGTATTTTGACGAATGTGAATGTACTGCCATCGTCAATCGCTCAGATATATTGCTGGAAACTATACTAGCTCTATTTTGCAGGTCGTAAAAACATTAGATGGATTCGATCGAGGCGGGAGGTGTAATCTAGGGAATATTCGATACAATATCATTTAGTATTTCACATAGCGAGTCACCAATCCACAAGTGTCGGAAAGTTGCTTCTCTATTGAAAGTACGGCGCTAGTAACCCAACCCACTATAATAATAATCTATTGAAAGTATGATATTGTGCAGAACCTCCTAGACTCAATAATTATTTACTTAAGATCTTAGCGAAGCATTTCAGTATACTGTGTGTCAGCCTACGTCAGAACTTTCATGTGAACGATACGTGGGCAGGCTTCGGAGCACGACTTCTGTGTTCCCGGCGCCTTGCTTTGATTTCCGTTACTCAACTGACGGCGGAGCGGGACACCACATTATGAACAGTAAAATACGATAATTTTTTCTTTTTTTGCTACAGAGCCTCTGGTGAGCAGGTGATATAGCAGACACAAAAAAGTAGTGTCAGGACCGCACAAATCATAAGAACTAGAATATAAAAATAGAGGCCTTAGAAGGAAACTTTCTCGGGGGAGAGAAAATATGAGACCTAGCACGTTTCGCATTGTACCGTAGAATGTTAATACTCTACATTATATACAACAATGAGTAGAAATTTTTATTTGTTCATCTATGGAGCTGATGTTTCTTCCGGGTCCAATTTTTCTTTGGTGATCGTCCAGTATTAAAAGTCGCACTTCGGTTGTGTAGACCCTTCGCCCTGCCCATTTTTTATTTGGACATTTGCAGTTGCTTCTCAGGAGTTATTATTAACTTGTACACTATTGTAGCTTGGATGTATAACCTTAATACATTTTTCAGGGCATTTCTTTCTTTTCACGCCATCCTATGCTGCACTCTACTGAACCAGCGAATGTATGCATGGACAGCTGAATGACCAGCTGCCAAACTCCTCATCCAACTAATTTTTGCGAACACAACTTCAGTTCACACTTTGCACGTCATCCAAACCTCTCCTATATGCAGCATCGCAAGTATAGTTCCTAAATTTTTAAGTGGTCAATATAGCAAAAAAAAAACAAATTCACATACATGTGCATTTAAATTCACAAAAACGCATATATGAGAAACTATTAGATTTAGGGATGTACTTTAACATGCCAAACTTTCAAAATAGATAAATGAGAGATAGACGTACTATAATTTAAGGAAACCCAAGTATGATGTTCAAACAAGTAGTGATAGTATTCAAGAATTTAAGTTGAGTCAAGGTCGTGGCAGGGTAGAAAAATGGTCATTTGCTACTGAAAAACTACTGTTGCCCGTACGCATTGGGAATTCTCGTCTTCGCTCCTCACTAGTGAGTAAACAGCGAACTACAGTATAGTGAAGTCAATAAACGCGTTCCGTCCGCACTGAAGTTACTCATTTTTCTTGGAGTTGAAGGACTTCATGAGATCCATCGGCAAGGGGAAGATGATGGTGGAGTTCTTCTCGGCTGAGATGGTGCTCAGGGTCTGCGGAAACACAGAAATAGATTGTTGCATCGAAATATATCAGTACGGCTGAGTACGCTATGAGTTAGACTTCTATTATATTCGGGTATATGAGAGACGTCGTTGGCATCGGAGGCGATTTCTTTAAGGTGACGAAGAGGGGGGGGGGCGATTGCCAGCGATGAAAAGGAATGAAATATCACACAAGCCTGTTGAAGTTGCTCGTATTATCTTAGATAACCGTAGACAAGCAACAGTGACAAAGTAACGTTTTCTTAGGCATAGGAATTTCAGTGCACTCTCTATCTTACGCGCTGTTAATTTATAATTTACATGCGACACCTTCACACTGCAATTGAAACGTTTTCCCATCATAATTTACTCCCAGAGGGTATGCGTGGACAATTTCTCACTCAATTAATACGTCAGCAGAGGCCTTGGTACGAGCAGGAAAAAGAAAGACAGCAGTCAATAGCAATTGGGAATAATGAACCAAAGGTTTGCACAAAAACCATAATGTAATCTAGGAGGCTTTCCTAAGGGCACTACCAAGGCCTCCCAAAGTACAAGCCTGGGTCGGTACGATACCAAATTGGTTCGATCGGTACAGTCCCTGGAGAAATTATTAGACGCAGCCTGATATTTTTGGTACCCACTTTGCATAGTTTGGGGTTATCTAGATAGAAAACTCAAACAATCGTAATTAGAATCCTCAAGTACGTGAAATAAAGTTTTTTATATAGATATGTACGAAATCTGCGGAGTAGGTACCAAAAAACAGGCTAGTATTTGTCCAGAGGCTGTACGTGATCGGAGCATTTTCGAGACACAGACCCAGGCCTGCACTCTGGGAAGCCTTGACATTGCTCCCCATAACACACAGGATAATCAGACAAATGTAGAGAATTATAGGTTTCACTAGTTATCCATCATAACTTCACTGTTTAGCATACAGGTCAGATTAAAGTATTATTATTATGTATATTGTTTAACCTCCGTAGCCGCAAATCAGGCGTTTCAAAAGAGAAAGTACTTGTGCAGTATTCTAATACCGCATATTGGGTAGGTGTGGTGGCCACGTGCGCTACTACGGGCAGGGAAACAAGGCGCAAAGTATAGTAGGAGACATTCAAGTGGTCGGCCCCTTTTGTGTTCTTCCACACGAGAGAGACTAGAGATGTCCCGCGTACCAGGTCGGCTATCTCAATCGACCGCCCACCTCACGGAACAGAAAAAAGAAAGTAGAAAACCTACCTAATTTTACAAAACTAACTTCGTCAGCAGGAACTGCGGCCAGATGCTACATCCCCTACGGAGAAGGCACTCGGGACCCTCAGGTGCGTGATGCCCAAACATATTGTGACAGGGAAAGGGCCCGCCAGAATATGCCCCTGAGGGCGGTCAGATTAAAGTTTAGGGTACTGTTCTACCGAATATAGTATCTTACCTTCCCGAAAATTAGAAACGTAAATTTTTTTTACTTAAAACTGCTGACTAAATAAAAAATGGGATCTAGCTCAGCTTGCAAAACTAAGCAAAAATGTACTAAAATTACGGTAGAGAGGTACATGCTTGCATGACCTTCAGCTATACATTTGGTATTTTTACTTCGCTTTGAATGTGTCTGCAGATCTTCATCGTACGAAAACTTAGTTCATTACGTGTAAAATAGCACTTTACATTCACAAGTAAAATGTAAACATTTATTTCATGTTAATGACCGGATCAAATGTATAGACCAATCATTAGCTTTCGAAGCGGCTTATCGGGCATGGCGGCGTTCGCCTGACCGCACGTCGGAGCAGATCTATGTTGATCGTACGGCTGAGGCTAAGCGTGTGTATGAGGAGGCACAGCGTCGTCTGAGGCAGCGTTCCAGGGAGTCTCTGCTGAGTATTAACCATCCACATCGTTGGTGGAGTGAGCAAAAGGGTTCAGTGTTCGGTGCTGAACCTTCGTTGCTGCCTCTTGTTGGTCCAGGTGTGGGCATAATTAGTGATCCCTTAGCAAGGGCGGAGCATTTGTTGGCTCACTTTGACGGGAAGCAGAGCAGAGATGTTATCACATTGCCTCATGGATGCCACTCTGTACCTCGCTTGACCTCTTTGGCGTTCAGATCTGGTACAGTTAAGGTGCTGCTTGATGGCCTTGATCCGTATGGAGGTGTGGATCCGGTAGGCATGTTTCCTTTGTTTTATAAGCAGCTGGCTGGCATTCTTGCTCCCAAGCTTGCAGTGATCTTCCGACGCCTGATACGGTTAGGAAATTTTCTTCGTTGTTGGCGTACTGGGAATATTACTCCTATTCCCAAGGGTCCGGTGTCGCCCTATGTTGCCAACTATCGATCCATCCCACTGAGGCCTATTTTGTCGAATATGTTCGAGAAGCTGATCGCTGGTAAGCTGGGTCGTTTCGCTGAGGTCACGTAGTTGCTGTCTGCTGGTTAATTTGCGTACAGAGTTGGATTGGGTTGTTCTGACCCTCTGTTGTCGGTGTCACACCATTTACAGTCTACGCAGGATTATAGGTCGGAGGCACGCCTTGTCAATTGGACTTTAGCGCGGCGTTTGACAGGGTTAACCACACGGGCCTATTATACAAGCTGGAGTCCTTTGATGTGGGTGGTAGGGTTCTGTTAATCATTGGCCATTTTGTTCCTGAGCGAACGCAGAGTTAGCCTGTTGACGGCGTTTTGAGCGCCTCTGTCGCGGTGGTGTCTGGCGTCCCTCTGGGAAGCGTGCTTGGTCCGCTGTTCTTCGTTCTCTATACTAGTGACATGGTCTCTTCGCTTGAAAACACGATGATCAACTATGCCGACGATTCCACTTTGATGGCAGTGATACCTGCTCTTCGCCTTCGTGATGCTGTCGCTCAGTATCTGAATAGGGATTTGTCGCGCATTAGTGCATGGTGCTCGGCCTGGAGAATGAAGCTGAATGCCAGTAAGACCAAGTCGATGATTGTCAGTCGGTCTCGGACACTCGTACCGCAGCATCTCCAATTGGAGATTGATGACACTTTGCTTCAGGAGTCTAGCTCCTTGGAGATCCTTGGTGTCGTCTTTGATGAGAAGCTTACTTTTGAGGCGCATATTAGGAGGTTGGTGTCACGTGCTTTCACTAAGATTGGGCTCCTGCATAAGGTGAATTCTGTGTTTGGTGACAGTCAGGTTGTCCGCAGATGTTTTTATGCGTTTTTGCTGTCTGTGTCGGAGTATTGCTCACCGGTCTGGGCCTCAGCTGCTGACACTCACTTGAGTCTGTTGGACCGGCTTGTTAGTTAAGCCTGCAGGCTGTGCGCTGGTAATGATCAGGGGAACCTGTTCCACGGGCGAGGAGTAGCCGAGCTATGTGTGTTTTATAAGGTGTACAACAATGAGAGGCATTGGTTGTATTCGAACTTCTCTCCCTGCCCTCAAGGTTGTTGGGAGAGAGACTCGTACTGGATGCGGAGCGCACTCTTTCACTTTGGAGGCTGTCGGATGTCGAACTAATCAGTTCTTTCGGGGCTAAGTGCCCTGGTCGGCTAGAGTTTGGAATTTGTTGCCCGCATCGGCTTTTGGTCGTATAGGCCTGCTGGCGTTCGAGTCAGTTATTAATGGTTTTTTGCTGGATTTCTTTTAGCAGCATTTTGGGCTTCCCGGTGTTGCAAGATGCTTCATTTGGAATGTATTACCTGTCCGTGGGAGCTCAAGCGTGAACTTTTAATAATAATATTATTAATAAAAAGACAGTTTTACTGCCTGACAACTCAGAGTGTAAAAACTGAAACAGTTTCATTCTGCAGAGCCACTGGAAGTTATGCAAAGCACCTTATAGACTTAGTAAGCTTCATTGTCAGGCTCTGTTGCTAGAAATTAGCCAAAACGAGAGAGAAAATACAGAAAATTATTGAAGAAATACAGATATACAGTACATGTAAAAAGCAGCTATATCGAATATGTCCGATTAATATTGAAAAAAAAGGCTGAAGATTCGACAAATCGTCAAATACGATTAAATAACTGCAGAAAACGGCAGAATAATTAGAGGAGAAGACGAGTAGGGAAATACCTGAAGGTAGCGGAGCTGCAGAGCGGCAGGCTGTTCGCTGAGCACACTGGCGGCCTCCTTCAGTGACTGTGACGACCTCTGTTCTCCTTCTGCTGCGATCACCTGAAA
>LQNS02278174.1:24898243-24914077 GCA_001587735.2 Parhyale hawaiensis | reverse complement strand
CCTCTGTTGGGACAGAAAATTATCGAGTTACCTTTACAAGACAATCAATTTTGGAGTTGCTTTCCAAGCCAGTCGTTTAATTTTATTGAATGTATTGCCGCGCCCTCGACAGCACGACCGCGTGGTCAAGAATACTGTAGTATGAAAATGTTAACCTAAGCACACTTGGCAGTGCATGCATTGCTGTAGCACGCTATAAGTAGTATCTGCATTAGCAGTGATTGTTTATTCTTAGTTGTATCGATACTAGAAGTAAAGTAAGTTATTAATAGTGACAAAAACTGCAGCTTCTTTGGATCAAGGAGCATGAGCAACGAAGTTCTTCGGAACATGTGCGTGGTAGTCTGGACGGGGCTCTGTATGGCGGCTGAGCAGCTGCCCGTCGCTAGTGTCACCTACAGTCCTTCTGATACACAACAAGGATTTCTGAGTGAGTTCAGCGTTGCTCGTGCAAACGCCTAGTGTGGCTCCTGCATAACGAACACAGACGGAGTTCCTCTCAGTTGAATAAGGCGATTCGTTTAATGAGGGCGATCGCCAATTTTACCTTTTGGTCAAAGGAAGTCAAAACGGTACTCTGGCATAAATACTTCTAAAAAGTATTAAAGGGTCAGGGGTAGACTTAGTCTCAGAACGAAAAGTCCGGTTGACACTTAGCATCGGAAGGAATAGCCCTGTAGGCAATTAGCCTCAGAATGAATGCCCTGATCTACACTCAACCTAAACCTTGGTCGGGACTTAGGTTATTTAGAGGTTCCTTGGTTCCTGACGGCTTTTGGAATTTTGAAAATTTACACGTAGTGCTTCATTTGGACTGGTTCCCAACACTACCAGACTCTGATGGCACTTATACTGATTGATTTTGTCTATGATTAGAAATCTTCTAAGACGTATAGTCTGAAAAAGACGTTCAGTTAATTTCAGTTCGAATCAAATTCCGAACTTCTCCAACACACTTAGAAGGTCTGGGAGATTTTCTAATTCGCTTTTCCCTCTTGAAACCACATGGAAATTTCGACTGGTGAAAGAACGATACCTGGATCTTTGAGTTTACACTCGCAAATCAGATTCTCTATTTGAAAAATTGATAAATTGTTGGAAGTTCGTCCAGTAGCTGAGAAGAGAACCAGAGACTAACTAGAGGTCTCGCTCATAACTCCCAGCTGGTCGACAGTTCTAGTGGTATTTGAGAGCTACTTACAGCCAGAGATTATACAAAGCGCGGCTACACTCACGTGCAAACATGCTTAACTTCAGGTTTTGAGGAAGGAGAAGAACCATAAACTAGAGATGTAATTATGTTCGACATTGGAAAACAGGTCAAAATTCGTCCTTGGAGAGTTGAGAAACTTCTCAACTGCCCCCCCTTGGGGACTTAGGCTCTTCTCAGCAAAGGGCTTCGCATCCGTGCGGTATAGGCTTCCGTGCCCGTCAAGGAACCTTTTACTAGAGGAAAACCTTCGGCCACGGTGAACCTGTTGGTGTGTCTATCCTAAGTGGGCCCAGCAGGAAAGGATTAAAGGGCGCTTTCCGCTACTGTCTTATTGACTCTGACACCAGACGCATTCGTCAGGGTCTAGTCAACTTGAACCCAACGCCACCTCTCCTCTCCTCAGCTACCAGAACTCTGAAAATGTTCAGGAAATCAATTTCAGAAATTGAACTTTTACTGAGAATCCAATTTGACCTCTAACTCTAAATGAAGCAGTGCCTCTTAGACTTGAAAAATTTCTGGGTTCCTCTTCGGGACTTAGAAGAAAAATTTTCATGTCCTTCGATACTTTGCCTGAGATACTCAGGAAGTTTTTTAAACTTGAAATAATTTCCTGGTTCCCTTTTGGAACTTAAAAAATTTTAGAACTGGTCTTTCGACACTTAGCCGCAGATACCCAAAAAGGTGTTTATACTTAGAATATTTTCTTGGCACCCCTTAGGGACTTTCAAAATTTTGAAAGGGCACACACTGACATAATCTCAGATAATGAACTGATGTTTGAACTTTTATGAATTCTCTGGGTCCCACAGTAAGGACGTCGAGAAGTTTTGAAGAGTTAGGAGTACACTCTTACACCTATCCTCCGGTAATTTTTAAAAAGCTCTTCCTATTTATACCTCGACGTGGAGTTATCTCTTCTAAGCCTTGGGCCTCCTTATTCAAACTAAGTATGCTTCAGTGCCGAAAGAAAGCAGTAGATATGCGCTTAGGGACGTGGAGAGTTGACTCTGGTTGATATCTTGAAAAGGAAATTACTACCATAGGAAGTGATTAGAGTGATGACTGTTTACACACCTGTGGGGTAAGTTTAATACCCTGTTTGTGGTACAAAGCAGAGATCCTTGATTGCCCTTTGGAACTTCAACTCTGAAACAATGTAGCTTTGGACTTAGAAAGAATTTTGGCTTTCCACTTTCGACACTTGGAATAATTCTGAGATAGTCCTGTGAGACTTAGACTCAGATGCATGAAAGCCTTCATACTTGGAAATGGTTCTGGGTCTCACCTTGGGGACTTATAAAAATTTTGACTTCCCACGGTTGACACTTTGAAAATTTTTGGGAGGCAGTCCTTGGAGACTTAACCTCAGAGGCATGGAGGCAGTTACAGTCGACCCTCGATTCTCCGGACTTCACAAGAGGCCTGAAAGTTAACAGGCCTGTTGCAGGCGCCAGGCCTGCTAACAGGCTACGCCCGGCACAAACAGGCTTCTCACTATTGAAACTGGCTATGGTGGCGCGCTCGTAGCGAGTGAGCTTCCCGCCAGTTTTCCACCCGCCTTGCCAGCTAATTACAAGTGATTGTGGAAGACCTTGTGCCATTATTTTGCACTTATTTGCCCATATTGTAGCCTAGGAGTTTTTTTTATTCAGTTTTTTGTTCAATTTTCAATGTCCGGACTTTTTCAATCTCCAGACATCGCCCAGTCTGTATTAGTCCGGACAATCGAGGGTTGTCTGTATACTTGAAAAATATGGGTCCCATCGTGGGGACTTGGAATATTTTTGATAAGTCCATTGAACGTTTTCCTCTAATACAGTGAAATGACTTCAAAGTTTTTAACTGTGGTTTTGAGGCATAGGGACTTAGTCCCTTATTGCTCAGTGCCCATAGATACTTGGATTAATTTTTGAAAATTTGGAATTTGTGGAAAACTTTGAAGAACTTTATATTAATAATGTCTTACCCTGATCTGTAAGAGTGAAGTCGCTCGCCCAGACGGGCACAAAAACAAAGCAGACAGCTCCCTCAGGGTAACTCTTACAGGAGAGATACCAGCAATTGGAGGTCTGTGGTCCACACAAAATGACAGAAGGTAGCTACATAGAGAAGCAAATGTGGTATCAAATCTCCTGTGGCAGGTCAATAGGAAGACCTCCACAGACAGGATTATAAAGTTGAGATCAGGGTAAGCTTAAGCACTTTTATGGCACCATCCACATCAGGAGTCGCCACAGAACCCCTCCCTGCTCCACAAGCTACGCTGTTTGTAAATCGGTGCTATCTGACAGAGGTACTCTGCCGGAACCGAGCCACTGCAAATAGGTTGAATGTTCCAATGAACAATTTTGCAGTGGTAAGCAAAAGGCCGAGTACCTCTGGAGGTACAACCTTCCCAAAGCCCGTAGTTCTGGGCTCTTTAGTTGCGAGATGTTCGCTTGTCATCCGGAATGAGGCTCAGGGAGTCTGGTGCCTACCTATATAGCCATGGACGGTGGGAGATGGGAGAGGGAGAAGAAGAAGAAAAAAAAATCTGAGATGAACTAACTCTATCACCTGTAAAGGAAGCAGAGTTAACAGATTTTTGGAATACTTATACTAACATGCACAAGTAAAGTGTTAGTATGATACGATACAGTACTACAGTCTATACTAAGATACTAGACTAAGTACAGTACAATTACTAACAAGATAGCTCTTATACTTACACAAGAGCATACCTTGCAATTTTGGCTAAGTCCAAAAAAAAAAAAAGGCAAGAGTATTTACCTGTCAATTAACAATAGTGTGACGGCTAAGTCAGTCCTCCCGACGTGGAGAAACCCGCGATGACGCGAGTCATGGTGCTATCCGACAGAGGTACTCTGCCTTTCGCTTACCTCGGCAAAATTGTTCATTGGAACATTCAACCTATTTGTATAGTGTATATCAGTATGCACGGCGCGTTGTAATCTCTCTTAGTCTAACCTGCTGCGGCAGCGCAACTCCACCGGGCTCCCGGAAGGTAGAGCGGAAACTGGACTTTGTGGGCTTCATAAAGAAGTCAATCCCTCTCACAAGGGCACAAGTGCCACTGTAGTTATTGCGGGAGATCCTTCGCCACGGTGTTTGCAGCCTAATGTTGCTGTGAACAGGTCGGCAATCAACCGGGCTAGGCCACAGAAATGACCGGGTACCCATTGAGTCAAAGGTGAAGTAGCGCGAGGCCGTTAAGTTAGAGGTTAGGAGTAAAGGTTGAAGAGAGGGTCAGTACAGGATAAGATTAGGAGACCAGAATCGGTTGGGAGCAAATGGTGCCTTGTGTGGCCGTAGCGTGTGGTGCAGCAGTGGCAGCTGTATTGGTTGTTAGGGTTGCATTGTGCGCTCTACCCGCCCCTGACCTCCAAAAGCGCACCACCTGACCACGACCCCATAACATTTGGTCTGTCTGTGCACGTTGTTTATCGTATATTGCGTCAGTATTCACGGCGCATAAGGTACCAGCTGTCTGTGCATCGTATATTGCGTCAGTATGCCCGGCGCATAAGGTAGGTACAAGCTGTCAGTGAATGTTGTGCATCGTATATTGCGTCAGTAGGTATATATGGCGCATGAGGTACCAGCCGTCTGTGCACGTTGTGCATGGTATATCGCGTCAGTATGCACCGCGCATGAGGTACCAGCTGCTTGTGCGTGTCACGTATAGCTGGTATATTGCGTCAGTATGCACGGCGCAGAAGGTATCGGCTGCCTGTGCTTGTCACGTATAGCTAATATCTAGTATAATACGTCAGTAGGCACGGCACATACGGCATCAGCTGCCTGTATGTATAGTATCAATATTGCGTCAGTATGCACGGCGCATATGGTATCAGCTGCCTGTACATGTCACGAATCATTAGCTACACCAATAGAAAAAAAAAAAAAACTTACAAAACTTATGTCCCCATTGTTGGTGCTACCCTAACTTATTGAGTTATGTGGCCAACAAACAATCAAACCCCAGCAAAAATATAATATCCTAAGCTATGTTAATAAGCTTTCATGCATGAATAAGTCACTCATTTGAATTTTAAGTGCATGGTTCTTGCTCAAACATGTTTTTTCATAAAATTTATGTCATCGGAGTTAAAAGGTGATCGGAAAAAACGGTCTTGGTAATATCTCCAAAACAAAGTTAAACTGGAGCTCAAAATATATTTCTAAAATTTTTATTTTATTGCCCAAAGAAGGTGCAATACACAGAAGTTCATTTTGCTAACCAAAAATATGCTATTCGAAAAGTTGACTTTTGTACTATTTTTGGGGGGTCTCGTTTGTGTTACGGGACAAGCCATAACTCCATTTATTGAAGTCAGATCCATATGAAAATCACTCAGATGGTAGAAAACAAGTTTATCTAGCCACTCCTTTAGCTTTGTTTAATAATTCAAATGTTGTCTATTTTTCCTTTCTACCAATCAATAGCCGTCAAAATTGATCGAAGATTCTGGCTCATCCAAAGTGTCCAATCAGCACACTATAACTGTTATAACAAAAAACTATTACTCGTAGAATAATGTACTTACTCTCAAAATAAAGTTCAATTCATGCTCTTTCTTTTGATGCATAACAATGCTCAGTTATCGTCATTTTTATGCTAACTATAAGGTGCGGAATTTTTTTTTTTCTTGCAAAAAGTGATCGAAGACTAACGCCTCTACCCTATACATACATGAGCCTAACATAGATACAGGTTGGTTATTAATGATATGATGTGTTGATGAAAAAAGTGATCTGTGTTGAAATGCCAGTGTAGTATGTATTCTATTACTTTTTCATATACTGTATCTGGACATAGCTTTGTATCTTGGGCATGCTACAGGGTATGCTGTACCTAAGCAAACTTTATGTAGATTTTTTCTCAATAAAACATTAGCTAGCTATTGCAGTTGAATAGATCTTCAGTATCATACTATGTGGTAAGAATATTATTCTACATGTCTACTTAGAAAAACCTAAAAATTACCTATAGCTAGCACTAGTCCTTTGTTTTTGTGGTCTTTACCCTTTATTAGGCATTAAACAAACTTTCATAGGAATAGTAATATGGAAGTTACTGGATATGGGTCCTTGCCTGGTAAGCAATGGGCTACGCACATGTTTTAGCATGGTGCCATGCAATGCCTTTTCTAAATTTAGCTTGGGCTACCTGCAAGTATGTATTATTTGTTTAACTGGTTTTTTTTTTGTGCTGCAGATATGGCAGCTGAACCCTCTGCCGTCTGGTGGTGTTGGTGTAGAAGCTTTGTGTGACCTTGTGAGGCACAACAGAGCTGTCAATGCTGTCAGGTTCTCTCCTGATGGTGCTCTTCTTGCTTCTGCTGATGATGGTTTGTGNATGGCAGCTGAACCCTCTGCCGTCTGGTGGTGTTGGTGTAGAAGCTTTGTGTGACCTTGTGAGGCACAACAGAGCTGTCAATGCTGTCAGGTTCTCTCCTGATGGTGCTCTTCTTGCTTCTGCTGATGATGGTTTGTGTTTATGTAGTTGATAGTATAGTGATGGAAGTCAGCAATGTAGTTGGTGTGAAAGATAGTGAGTTTATGTATCTATATAATTGTTGGTATAAGTAGGTACTGATGGTGATGGTTAGCCCTTGGGTGATGTAGCTAGTTTACGATGTTTAAGGAGTGATGCAATTGATGGTGCGACTGATAGTGATGGTTAGCAAGTGATGTAGCTAGTCAGTGTTACGCTGATAATTGTTAGTGAGTGATTTGGTTGATTTGTGATGCTTAGTGAATGGTGCAGATTATGGTTGTGTGGTGTGATGATAGTGAGTGATACCGCTGATGATGCACTCACTTCTGTAACTCACCTTTGCAGCCCCCAGAGCAGGACAACCTGGGCGTGTCACAATCAGCATTTTTTGGGTTGCCGGTGCTACCCTGCGTAACACGAGTGACCCAGCCAGTTGCAATCATGGCTGCAACATGGATTACGGCGGTGATGGTCACCTAGCGCAAACATCTATTTAAATATAAGTAGCGCAAAATTCATTCAAATATGCAACAAATGGGTTCTTTACACCAGAATAAGTAGATCAGATCAGTTACCTAAAACTTACATTCAAAATATTTCAAATAAAATAGAATTTCACTCTCCTTGAGCTTACACCGTTCATTGCTAGATGGTTCAATCACAACCACTTTTCGGGTTACCTCAACCTCTTTTCAGGTTGCAGTAGCCCGGTTTTGGTGTGATTGCGACACACTGAGTAGGTAGGGATGCAAGCACGACCCCATGCGCTGGCAGTCGCAAGAGAACGCACACGTATATTCAGCAAGCAAGCCAGGGAAGTGCACTGTTGGCCTTTGAGAAACCACAAAAAAAAAAAAACACACATGGATGGTCCCCCCCAGGAACAGCGAAAAACAGAAGGGCCCTTACTGCAGGGCCTAGCACCCCAACACCACACAATGCTCAAAAACCCCATCACAAAGAGCAAGACCACTCACATTCATGCAAAATGCGACACCAGGTAACCATCTCCACAGTTGAAAGCCAAGCATGAATAGTAGTAGTAATAGTGTAGGGGTGTCTTGGGTAGTTCCTACAGTGGAGTCCAAATAGGTTTGGTAACTTCCTAATGGGTTAACATAATTACTAGCAACAATAAAAAGCAGAGGTGGCACCGCAGAAATTCCCATAGCAGCAACACACACCAACCCCATTAGAACAAACAAGACCACCCATTCTCCCACAGCTGGTCATCCAACAAACTACAGCTGGAGTCCTCAAAGCCCCCTGCCACCACGACCCGGTAAGGCAACCAACTCTGAAGTTGTGCTCGGCCAACAAGCCCGAGAAATTTGTAGCAGGCAAACAGGAAGCTGACATCCACAGACATCACCCATAAACAACACCTCCCCCCAAGTGACAAGCAAGATGCCTCTTGAATACATCCAACGATTGAGACAACACAACCTCCTCGGGCACAGAGTTCTAGAGCCTAGCTTACCTCAACAAATATGCCCTCTCCCCACCTCAGTACAAAAGTGCAGGTGTACCAGCTTCAAAGGATGGCCCCGTGCTCCATTATGGTTAGCCAGAAAAAACAAACTATGCATCTCAATGCAACCCACATGTCCCGCAAGAATCTTCCTGCAATTAATCAGCCTTCACTAATCTTCCTCTCACCGAGAAAAGGTTGAGCCGCCTCAACCTTTCACCACACTCGAGCTCCTGTGATGACGGTTTGTGAGTGATGGAGTTGGTGGTGGGGTGGTGTGAAGGTGATGGTTAGTTAGTGATGTGATTGATGGTGTGATAGTGATAATAACCGAGTGATGGTAATGGTTAGTGAGTGGTCGTAGTTGGTGGTATGCTGATTATATATATAGCTAGAGGGTGATATTTAGTGACTGATGTGGTTGATGGTATGCTGATGATTGCAAATGAGTTAATGATGTTGGTGAATGATGTGGTTGATGATATGTTGACTGTTATGATGGTTAATGATTGCTGTTGTAAATGGTACTTATGTAGCTGCTGCAGAAAAATCTTTAGTGCATCATTTCAGTAATTTGTGTTAGCTAGATGGCATAGGTACTTATATAATAGCTATATTTTATGTTGATACGGCATTGTTATTTGTTATATACCTGTGTATTTACAAAATGGATACAATTTGATTGCAGAAATTCAGCACTCAATGGAGTATCATATCTAGTGGTGCACCGATACCACTTTTGCTGCCGATACCAATACCTAAAAGTTGCCAATGTTTTACCGATTCCCGATACCAATACTTTTCGGGAAAAATGCAATATCAAAAAAGATACTTATCTATACATTTCGTTATTTTGTTGAAATTTTTTTTTTTTTTCATTAGAATGAATTTACATGGTACATAAATTCCTTCAGAATACAGTGGAACTTCATTTTCCTGGACAGCACGGGGTGAACCCTTTCTGGGAAACTGAATTCTCTGGGAATAGGAAAAAATCTCAATTACCGAGAAAACCCCTTTTTGCTGGACGCATGTCCGGTAACTTGAAACTATTTCCGGGAAATGCAATGCCTGAAAAACCTCAGTATATTGCACATTGATGCACCAAATTGAAACTATTTCCGGCATTGTCATTCCACACAGCATTGTACATGTAAATCTATGCATGAAGTATCAAAATTTAACCCTGTACATAGCAAAATAGTGCTGAGAGAAATGAGAGGAGCTTTCCAGCATGGTATGTCCCTTATTGTAGGTATGTACAGTACATGTGATACATAATACATAATGAACGTTCAGTATAAACAGTATACAGTACACAGTATTGATAAAGGTTATGAGGCAAAGTACAGTAGCTAAATGCATACATAGCCTATGGTAGTTTACATTATGTGCATAATAACATCATAGTACCTTAGTACAATACAGTACTGTATCTACTCATCATAGTACATTACATATCATATTAACATAAATTTATAGTCCTGTGCATAATGGTACTCTGCATTTGAACTTGATTGATTGCAAAGCTTGCCTAGGGGCTAGAGTTGACTTACTAGTTCACCAAGTGATGTTTTTGCAATGGCTTGCCCCGGCAGAGTAGGCTACCTCTGTCGGTAGCACTTAGACTCGCATAGCCGAGGCATCTCCATGGCAGGAGGACAGGTCAGAGTCGTCACACTCATATATTATATAAGACAGATAAGTAGCTATTCGTTCAGATTTTTCAAAATTTGTTCAATTTTCCAGTATTTGTGAGGTATCTCACCAGTATTCATGCCAAAATTTGAGCTGAGCTCGCTGTTAGGTGTTTCTGTGAAGTTTAGACAAAGTCTGAGATTTTTTTTATTTTTATTTCTTTTCTGTTCATGCCTCCTTGTATCCTTATTCCTCCTTGCAGCCTATATTAAGCTGGCCAGCACCCTCCAGCGTCACTTGTTGACGACTCGCGACAGAGTGAACATCTCAACTGCCCTCCTCCTCCTCCAAATTAAAGTTTTAACTTTTCAAGTTCCCAGACTTCAGTGCTCAGTGCCTTAATCTTCTTTTGGGTCCCACCTTTGGGACTCTAACTCAGAATCGGTTGGTGCTTTTGGGACTTGAAAAAATTTTCTCATCCAGTAGTATGGACTTAGAAAATTTTTCTAAACCATCTTTTCGGACTTAGTCTCAGAATGGAGAGGTCCATTTGAGACTTAGCCTCAGAATGGAAGGGCCTGTTAACACTTAGCCTCAGAATGGAAGGGCCTGTTGACACTTAGCCTCAGAATGGAAGGGCCTGTTGACACTTAGCCTCATAATGGAAGGGCTTGTTGACACTTGGCCTTAGAATGGAAGGGCTGGTTGACACTTAGCCCCAGAATGGAAGATCCTAACGACACTCAGCCTCAGAATGGATGATCTGGTCTACTCTTAACCTAATTCCTAGTTTGGACTTGGGTTTTTTTCTGTGGTCCATTGGTACCTGACGGCCTTTTCGAACTTTGAAGTTTTTATACTTAGTCCTTCATTTGGACTTAGTCCCAGCACTACCAGGCACTGAGGGCACTTATACTGATTCGTTTAAATATACTGAAGATCGTCTAAGCCTTCTTAATTAAGAGACTTGAACTTTTATGAATTCTTTGGTAGTTTTCAAAAACGCAATTCCTATTTATACCTCGACGCGGGGTTATCTCTCCTAAGCCTTGGGCCTCCTCATTCAAACTAAGTATGCTTCAGTGCAGAAGGAAAGCGGTGGATATGCGCTTAGGGACGTGGAGAGTAGACTCTGGTTGATATCTTGAAAGGAATTGCAGTTGAAAATTACTAACAGAGGAAGTGATTAAGTGATGATTGCTTACATACTCTAGTGGTAAGTTAATTTAAATACAGTGATGGTGGTGCAAACCAGATATCCTTGGTTCCCTTTTGGAACTTTAACTCTGAAACAGTAGCTACATCTCTTTGGACTTGAAATATTTTGGCTTTCCACTGTTGACACTTTGAATTTTTTGAGGTAGTCCTTTCAGACTTAGCCTCAGATACATGGAAGCAGTTATACAGTTACTGTACTTTGAAAATTTTTATGTCCCACCATTGGGATTTACAATAATTTTGAGAAGTCCATTGAGTCTTGCCTTAACGTCTTTTCTACTGTGATCTTGAGTGATAGGGACTTAGTTCCCTTATTGCCTAGCGCCTGTTGATACTTTGATTAATTTTGAGAAATTGGAAATTGTGCAAACTTTGAAACTTTTAAAATTTTTTGGAAAATTTTTAATTCTTAACTTCACAACTTTGAAAATTTTTGGAAGTTTTCGAATTTGGTATTCCCTTTTGGAATCCCCTCCACTCAGTGGGCTTAGTCTTCACTTCTGGTATACTGCCTTCAGCTATCAGAAACAGACAAGAGTCTAGTGTGGGGTTATTGAATATTCCAAATTAGAATCTGAATTTGAAAAATGAGTAAAGCTTTAAAATGCAAAATTATAAATTTTTGCTAGCAGTGGTGAACTTCAGTGTAAATGTAATTTGGAGGAGGAGCTGAGATGTTCAACCAGAAGAAAAGTTTTCTACAATGACTTGATTGTGTTTTTGGCTACAGCCCCCGACCCAGACAGGGGCCCTTCCGGTTATATAGGTACGGATGTAGCCTAGTGCACGGAGGCTTTCTAGGGTCAGGGGAGCTGCGGCTTAGTCCTGCGGGGGTCCTGGGGCCCCTGCTGCTACGATCCTGAACCTAGCGTGGGACCTCTGAGTAGAGGTCCCGGTGCACTTTAAACTCTTGCTTCCAAGTTCGATCGAGCTGACAGTGTGCTGTGACTGCCCCTTCCTCCCGAACCGGCTATGACCCCCATCCAGAGGGGGTCCATCCGTTAACCTTGTCCTGATGTAGCCCAGTGTGCCTGAAAGCCTTGAGGTCAGGGGAGCCGCGGCTTAGTCCTGCGAGGGTCCTGAAACCCTCGCTGCTATGATCCTGACTCTCTTATGGGACCTCCCGAGTGGGGGTCCTACGCACTATAATATCTGGCTTTCTGGTTTGGGGCAATTGCCTTCTTGAAGGTACTGAGCCATCTTGCCCAAACCTGGCTACGACTCCACAGCCAAGGGGAGTCCCTCCATTGATGATGTCCGGATGTAGCCCAGTGCTCGAAAGCCTCTAGGTTCAGAGGAACACGGCGTAGGCCTGCGAGGGTCCTGGAACCTTCGCTGCTACGATCCTGAATCTAGCGTTTGACCTCTGAGTAGAGGTTCCAGGCACTTGAAACTCGTCTTACCGGGTTTGGTCGAGCTGGCAGTGCACTTTGGCTGCCCCAGCCTCTCGAACCAGCTACGGCCCCATCCAGAGGGGGGCCTCTCCGCGACCTTTCCGGAGGTAGCCCATTGCATTTGAAGGCGTTGAGGTCAGGGTAGCCCTCGCTGCTACGATCCTGACATTCTTATGAGACCTCTGAGCGGGGGTCTCTGCGCATTATATCTGACTTCCTGGGTTGAGCAATTGCTCCGCTGGAAATTCAGATCCATCTTGTCCAAACCTGGCTACGACTCCCTGTCTGAAGGGAGTCCTACCGTGGAGGTGCCCGGTGATAGCCCAGTGCGCTTGGAGACTTTGAGGTCAGATAGCTGCGGCTTGAGGTCAGATAGCCACGACTTAAGACCTGCGAAGAACCTGGAGTCGTCGCTGCCACGATCCTAACATGCTTACAAGACATCCGGATGTGAGTTTCTGCGCACTATAACGTCCGACGTCCTGGTTGGGCGAGGTTTTCCTGTAAGGCAGATTCACCTTACCCAAACCTGCCTACGACTCCCCGTCGAAGGGAGTCTCACAGTAAAATGGTCCGGATGCAGCAGAGTACGTATGAAGCGCTGAGGCCAGGAGAGCTTCGGCTCAGCCCGGCGTTGACCCTAAGGCCCTTGCGGCTACGGTCCTGACTACTGTTTGAGACCCCCGAGGGGAGTCTCAGCGCAATACAATAATTGGCCTCCTGGTTCGGCTGGTTTTTCTCCGACAACTCCCTTTTGGTTTTGGGCCATCTTGGGGGCCCCCGAGTTAGAGGTCCCGGAGCTTTCCGAAAATGATTGCTCCAATATGCAGAAAGGCCTAATGATGATTCAAGGGGAAACCTACGGTGGCGGAGGCCACTAAAAGAGCACTATGGGTCCTAAGGCCCAGGCAGTTCCATCCCTGAACGTGCTGACGCAATCAGGGAGGACCAAGGCCTCGGGCAAGTTCCCTTCGTTTCGGTGATACAAAGGTCAGTTACCGACCTTAGCCCCGATATGGACAAATGTTGGCGGGAGGATGTTTTGGTCAGGGGCCCTGGCCCAGATGTACTTCAGAACCTCCAGAAGCCTTCCAGGAAGCCTTTGCCTAGTGTGGCCTTGGTATAACTTGGTCTACTACGCCCCAGGTCCTCTCAGGTGCACTATAGCGGTTCTAGCCATCATGGACGGTATTTCGCAGCCGAAGCCCCGAAGCTAATGGGAGTGGCCGAGATGGCCTGTTTTTATCATCGGCCTAGATCCGGTTTAATTCCCTGTCCCCCTCCCCAAGGGGAAACCGGTGCCATTGGTATCCGTGGCAATGGCGAGAGGGAGTTAACAGCTAAATGTTAACAGCAATAACCGTCCAACAGGAGAAGCCCCAGGCGCACCTAGAGGCCTCCATTGGGAGAGACAGACATTTTTTCGATAGACACGAAGGCAGCGCTGAATACGCCTCGCGTCTCTCATTGAAAAGTGGGTCCTGCCGGGCTAGCAGAGAGCTCAGGTACAATATGGACCGGCTACAACCTCTTTGAATGTGAGGACTTAACCTCCAAGCACGGGACAACCGTTTTGGCTACTAACAGCCTGACCATCGTTGCATAACACAGAGACCACGAGACGGGGACTAATCTATGATAAACCCCGGCTCTAGATTTTCTCAACCCGAAACGGTCCGAGCAAACTATTCGGCTACCGGGCGCGATAAGAGCCGCGGACCAGGATGCAGTCCAGCAACTCCAGTGCACTGCGGTAAAAGTTGTCGGTTTTTCCGGCCGGGATGCCGAGCTCCCCTCTATATAGAAGGACATGAGCGGAATGGATCGTTTTTGGACCAACGCAAGCAATTTAAGCCTTTTTAGCGGGCTGGGCGGTCTAAGGACCGCCAAATTGCTAGGGATCAGACAAACGGCTTCAATGCTGAGATAAGTTTCATTCGGCTCCTTATCAGTATCATTCAATTATAGTTCAACAAAGTTTACAGGCCGTTACAGGCACCTGATCGACTTTCAACATGGTTAAGCCCTACATCGATCTATAACGGGTTGATAAATCAGATTATCTACCTCGTGGGCCCACACTACGATCAACGCCACCAGTCAACTGTATAAGGGTCCAAAGTCCTAACCCTTGGCACACAGGGTAAATCCCTAGGGCACGGCAGAGGCGCAGACCTACATTTTCTTAAGGTACAGAGGTACCGAGAAGACAACGAGACCAAATATTCTCGCAGTAAATCCTGGGAAATTTCATAGTCAAGGAAGGATGACTTCAGTTCTGACTCTTGAACCACGAAAAGGCGTTCCCGAGAGGCCTAAAAAATTGTAAACCTACTCGGCTCGTCGACCGAAACACAAAGCTGACTACCTTCCAGGCTTCGGCTGGTAATCTAGATGAAGCGCTAGTAATAAGTACTCATACTACTACCACTGGAATTACGTCTCCGGTCGGCGAATCGGTCCCAGAGAAACTACATTTGAAAACCTCCTCTAAGATCGTCCGTAGTTCGGAAGAGGGAGAATCTCCTAGCAGAAACAGCGCCACGACGGGCGTGTAGCCAGACAGGCAGAAAACGCACTCCGTACTACAGCTCGTTGTGCCCTCCTCTTCCATAGAAGAAATTCAGCTTAAAAAAACGCGACTTTTTCGGGAACAATTGAGGACAACAGACTATACAACCTTACACGGATCGTTGCACCTTTTACACAGAAGGTTTTTCCCTACGATCGGGTACTACCCTTTTCTGGCTTCGAAGGAAGCCGCTGGGTATAATCCTTTTCGCCTTCTCGTCAGCGGCCACGTTTGGTCCGGCCAAGGAGATCAAGGCAACGTAAATCAACTTCGACTAGTGAGTAATAGTTTCGTTCCGCAGAAGCCATAAGGGCACTGACGCACGAGCAACCTACGTCCGAGACGGAGTCTCGGCCGTCAGTACCTCCCGAAACAACGAACCGGTCTTAATAAGACGCGGAGATGTCCTCCGCGACTCAAGCGGGAGTCAGAACCAGGACTTTTTCTCGCATGATAAGGCTTACACACCCAAAGTTCTCAACTGACTCCAAGAAGGCAGAAAGCCAAGGTTTTTTGGTAAAATAGTTTCACAAGAAAGAACTACCGGAGAAAACCAAGTTAGCCTTCAGTCTTAGTTCCGCCTCTCTAACTACGGTTATAGAGGGCTATCGGCGGAGGGCGCTTTGGAACCGGTCCAAACAGGTTGTTTCCTCAGACACAGAGGCAAAGGGTAAAATCGGACATATTAATGTCGTTTTTCTCCTCCGCTACAGGGCCCTCTTTATCCGGACAACGGCACTCTCAGGGCCCTTGGCCCGGGGTGGCACTTTGGACGTGTGCTTGGGTAAAAGCTAGGCCGTCGGACAACAGCCAAATAGAGAACGG
>LQNS02278174.1:24868403-24878711 GCA_001587735.2 Parhyale hawaiensis | reverse complement strand
AATTTTTTATTTTGTCCCTTAATTATGCTCGCAACTGTAGGTTAACAAGAGAATATGTTTTCCTTTTCTTCACCCAATCTTTGCACCACTCCCGCCGGTTCTTTTCAGTTGCCATTTGCTTGGCTATAATACAGAAAGCTGCCAAGGCATGAGCATCGTCGTCGTCGTCTGCACTCGACATCGTGATTTAAACTGAAGACTTGTCAAGCGTACTTGACCGTGTGGATGCGAAGGGAAATATCACAATACTTGATGAAATACTTGATCAAGCATACTTGTCAAGCTTACTTGATCGTGTGTAGCGGCCTTTAGGATGCAAGCACGACCCCATGCGCTGGCAGTAGCAAGAGAACGCACACGTATATTCAGCAAGCAAGCCAGAGAAGTGCGCTGTTGGCCTTTGATAAACCACCACAAACAACACACATGGATGGTCCCCCCCAGGAACAGCGAAAAACAGTAAGGGCCCTTACTACAGGGCCTAGCACCCCAACACCACAGAATGCTCAAAAACCCCATCACAAAGAGCAAGACCACCCACATTCATGCAAAATGTGATACCAGGTAACCATCTTCACAGTTGAAAGCCAAGCATGAATAGTAGTAGGCCTAGTAATAGTGTAGGGGTGTCTTGGGTAGTTCCTACAGTGGAATCCAAATAGGTTTAGTAACTTCCTAATGGGTTAACATAATTACTAGCAACAATAAAAAGCAGGGGCGGCACCGCAGAAATTCCCATAACAGCAACACACACCAACCCCACTAGAACAAACAAGACTACCCATTCTCCCACAGCTGGTCACCCAACAAACTACGGCTGGAGTCCTCAACACTCCCTGCCACCACGACCCGGTAAGGCAACCAACTCTGAAGTTATGCTCGGCCAACAAGCCCGAGAAATTTGTAGCAGGCAAACAGGAAGCTGACCTCCACAGACATCACACATAAACAACACCTCCCCCAAGTGACAAGCAAGATGCCTCTTGAATACATCCAAAGATTGAGACAACACAACCTCCTCGGGCACAGAGTTCTAGAGCCTAGCACACCTCAACAAATATGCCCTCCCCCCACCTCAGTACAAAAGTGCAGGTGTACCAGCTTCAAAGGATGGCCCCGTGCTCCATTATGGTTAGCCAGAGAAAACAAACTATGCATCTCAATGCAACCCACCTGTCCCACAAGAATCTTCCTGCATTTAATCAGCCCTCACTAATCTTCCTCTCACCGAGAAAAGGTCGAGCTGCCTCAACCTTTCACCACACTCGAGCTCCTGTGATGATGATTTGTGAGTGATGGAGTAGGTGGTGGCGTGGTGGGAAGGTGATGGTTAGTGAGTGATGTGATTGATGGTGTGGTAGTGATAGTAACTGAGTGATGGTAATGGTTAGTGAGTGATCATAGTTGATGGTATGCTGATTATATATAGCTAGAGGGTGATGGTTGGTGACTGATGTGGTTGATGGTATGCTGATGATTGCAAATGAGTAAATGATGGTTAGTGAAGAATGGGGTTGATATCTTGACTGTTATGATGGTTAATGATTGATATTTTAGATGGTACTCATGTAGCTGCTACAGAAAAATCTTTAGTGCATCAATGCCATCATTTCAAGACTACATATATATGTCTGCAGAAATTTGTGTGTCCCATATAAGCATCAGCTAGATGGCATAGGTACTTTTATAATAGCTACCGGTACCTATATTCTAGGTTGATAAGGTATTGTTATTTGATTTACCTGTGTATTTACAATATGGATATAATTTGATTGCAGAAATTCAGCACTCTATGGAATATCATATCTAGTGCTGCACCCGTACCACTTTTGCTGCTAATACCGATAGGTACCTAGGTACCAAAAAGTTGCCGATGTTTTACCGATAGCTGATACCAATACTTTTTTAGAAAAAAGCAATATCAAAGAGGATACTTATCAGTACATATGGTTATTTTGTTGAAATATCATTTTTTTATTAGAATGAATTTACATGATACCTAAATTCCTTGAGAATATACAGTATATGAGAATGATGGATGAACAGTTTGGTGCACATGTTACTGGCTATTACAGATTTCTAGGCATTCTACATGTTTCTTCCTCTTTGCAAGGCGACTGAGTGTTTGGTAGCCAGTGTATCGTATTAAGATTATTATTAAAAATAATGAGGCTAATACTAGCATTGCAATTGAAAATGATTAGGCCTATTCCAAAGCAATCTTATAAAATATCAGAAAATTGTAGGCTAGTAAGATTGCTTAGTTATCTTTGTCTGAATGGGGCTTTTTGTAACACATGTACCGTAGCTAATACCTGAACGTTGATCCAATGTGGCTAGTAAAGTTAGTTTTGAGTAGTTACCAAGTTTACTAAGTTCAGAATAGCTAATTTGATCAGATGCATCAAAGGAAGTAGTTACACCAATTAAACATGCCTGACGTGTGTCAAATCGTGAAACCTAAGCACACGAAGAAAGCGCGAGTCGAAAAATTAAGAGCGGCGCAAAAATCATCTCAGACAGTCGAGTGAATGGTGGCTTAGACAATCCAAGTGGCGTAGGAAGACCTGCAAACTTATGCAGTTGGCGGAATTGGATAGAGCTTGCAACATTTCTTACAGAAATTCGCCGTTCGGCTGCGCGGCCTTTGACTCATAAATTCGCAATTATTTCACCACCAGACCTGTCAATCTTTCCAGAGTACAGGGCTACAAAATATTTCACACATAAACATGTGTATATCAAGCTTTAAAACTATTGTGAGAACTGAGAAATCATTTTCACCATTTCTTGCTCGTATTTAGGTGTTGAATAAATGTCAGTTTTCCTTCTGACCGGCTAGTATACACTGCCTTTGATACGGAATCAATGGAGAGCTGTTGAGAACTCATTTGGTTCAAAGTACAGCAGAAGCAGCTTTATGAAATAGTTATAGAAATAGATGCTATAATTCAGTTTAAGCCATGGATGGCCGCGGTGTGGGAAAGTGCTAAAAGGATGAACAGTCGGAAGTGAAACACAGATATCGTATCTCGACAATAGAAAATTCAAAATTATGCTAAAGTAAGTAACCTAGTGCGGAAAGTGCTCAGTGGTGCTACAGCAACTTCCTATAACTATCAACCATGAAGTAGCTACCTTTCGATAACCGGACCCGCAACATGCGATGTTAGAGCCTTATTATCGTACTCTCACTGCCTAGAATTATATTAGTTCAGTTGTTCAACTACATCCTAGCTTCTGCAATTAGCAAAACTTTGCACTTGACTTGCAGTAAAAAAACGAAGCTTTTGCATACGTTGTCGCCGCATTTTTTACATCTCCTGTAGCAGGACAACACCGACGTTAGCTGCTGATGCGTGACTATTTTCACTAGGCGATTCCCAGAAATCATCCTGCCCTGTTAAAGATCTACTGGGCAATATTTTCATTACACATTATATTCTAGTATCTAGCTGAACACACAACGAATGCTCTCAAATACTTGATTAATTTCAGCTACCACTCCCTGTACTTTGGCGAAGAAAAGTCGCCGCGTCCACCGAATTCAAGCTAACATAGTTTTTTTTAAAAGTTCGGCGGTATCGGCAAAATTGACCCTGTTCTGCTGATAGACTACCAATCCCCCAAAATATGGCTGATAGGCCTATACCGATAGTATCGGTACACCCCTAATTATATCTCAACCGTTTTAGCTTATTTCTCAATACCAATTGTGAAATATATACAAAATTCTTAAAAAAATTATCAACTGATCATATTTTCTCAAGTCCAGTGTTCAACAGACGGGGAAATAACTCTGCTTAGGAAATCCGTAATCTACAAGCTGAGATGAGCCGGCACATCTAATAATTTATCACCAGTCTTTCATTCCTATTATTTAGCATTGTTCCAAAGTATATATTTCAAAATGAAATTGAGAATGAGTATACTGGGGAACAAGCTCAGGGCTATCCTTTAAAGGTGATTCGCCCACACTTTTGTACTGAGGGAGGGATGGCATTTCCATCCTGTTGTGTTAGCTCTGGAATTGTTTGCCAGAGGAGGTTGTGTTGTCCCAGACCTTGGATGTATTGAAGGGGCATCTAGCTTGTCACTTAGGGGAAATGTTGTTTGACAATGTGTGATGTCTGTGTGTGTTGGCTTTCTATTGGCCTGCTGCAAATATCTCGGGCTTGTTGGCCGTGCACATGGTACCTTGGTGATCTTGTTTGTCTTTGGCGGAGTTGATAGGTGTAGCTGTTGTGGAGATTTCTCTGGCGCCATCCCTGCTGTTTGCTGTTGATGTTTGTGTTTAGGCTACCCAGTAAGGAGTTTCTTACTTGGGCTCTGCTGTGGGATCTACTCTTGATTCAGCTACATAACTAATTATGCATGGCTTTCAGCTGTGCTGGTGCTTACCTGGTGCCACAAATTGTATGAATTTGAGTGGCCTTGCGTTTTGTGGTGGGGCTTTTGTGGGTTCTGTGGCGTTGGGATGCCTCTGTGCTGGAGAGTTACTAAAAGCTAATGCTTGGATCTCTGCCATGGTGGTGCTTACCCTGTGCCACACACCCTTGCTGTATTTCACTGTTTCTGAGGGACTATCCATGTGCGTGTTGTTTGTTGGCGACTTCCTGGTGGTCAACTGCGAACCTATTCTGCTCATTGGCTGTGTATGTGTGTGCGTTCTATTGCTGGTGCTGGCGTGCTGGGCCGTGCTTGCCTCCTTAGTCCGGCTGTCCTGCTCTAGGCCGGCCTGGGCCTTGGGCGCTGTAGAGAGTCGAGAATTTGTTTTTCGTGTACGTTCAACTGTCTTCATCAATTTCACTTTCGTAAATCCAAATCTGAAGACCTTGTTTTTTCTGTCGCGTCAAATTTTGAAGCAATCGCGTCCTGTTTGATCTACTGCATTAGTCCTATTCTGCAGGACCCCACTGGGATCATGTTAAGATGAGCCCTATAGTTCTAGTCCTACAGGAACATTCCATTATGAATATCTAAAAAAATGACACGAGAATGAATTTTCACTTTTAGCTATATCTAAATCGGCATCCAATATTCACTGAGGTGCAGTTTTTTAATTTGTGCCAAGAGGAAAAATAGGAACAATTTGTTGCCCTGTGTTATCCATTTCCTATAAAATATTCTGTACCAATGTGTGGAAGACGGTTAGATTTTTTTTTTTTGCCATCTCATGTTATGGCGACTGACCCAAAGGGAGCCCATTGGTTACTTCATCCTTAGCTTTACCTTTGGGAGTCTATCCTCAAAGCTCGTTTTGTTTCTGCTCATTTTCATGTTGTTACTGTTCGTACACTCTCTTGGTCCTCCTCGACTTTCCTATCTCCCTTTGCATTCATCCAGTGTAGAAACGTCTGTGTGCATGGATTCCATGTTTCTGTTGTCATACTCCGTGTCCTTTTATTTCTTCCTCTCATTGACCACTGTTGTAAAAAAACGGAAATGCAAACTCTAACATAAAGTTTCCCTTATTCAATTGTAAATAATTCTGAATCGAACATATACAATTTCAGAGGCCGGTATCATCGTGTGGAAGCGACAGGAAGTATCAAGTGGTGCGGCACCGGACCTGTTTGCCACAGAAGGAGAAGAGCGCAACAAAGAGAACTGGACCATCTATAAAATGCTGCGGGGCCACATAGAGGACGTCTATGACCTCAGCTGGAGCAGCTGCAGCTCTTATTTGGTCTCGGGCAGCATTGATAATTCAGCTATTATGTGGGACGTTCATAAAGGTGATGACAAATTATCATCAGTACGGTAATTGTTTTTATGTAAAAATCTATCATTCTTGCAAATGACAACAACTCGCGACTTTTTGGTATGATGAATCCATCAAAGAAATTACCACAGTAGTAAATATCTTAGTTAACAACTTCGTCTGTTATTCTGCTGAAATGAAGGGTAATTTGTAGCTGACTCGAATTCACATAATATGCTGTAATACTGGGCTATTCGGGACACGGGGTATTACGGAACAACTGTCCCACATATTGAGCATTGCAGAGCCTAACTAAAATAGAATGTTATTATAAACCTAAACACTGCTTGATGAAATTGAACATTTTGCTCTGTGTTCAGCCTCGTAAACATTCAATATACCGTGTATGATTCATTCCAAAGCATAGAAATCTTTTGAAAAAAAACTGTATTTCTCGATTTTTTCAAAATTCCTTTTGCTAAGGTCTGGGGAGAAAAAATCTGATAGATATGTGGAAGACTGCATATTTTTTGATATTGTATGCACAGTACCTAGGAGTTGGCTCTAAACCTATTAGAATTTTTCTATTTCTTAGAAATGGAATGGTGACATTTCCACAACCCAAAGTAATGAGGAACAATACATGATAGGTACATGATTATCAGCATGGTTTGTCAGTTATACGGTATGTCCTGTTATGTTTTAAAAGGGCTATAATGTTCATTTTTGTTCAAGGTGAGAGGTATATATGGATACTTGCATGCAAAAAATGGAAATTGTACTCTTATCAACGTAGTGGTGCAGCTGTATACTACGGTAGCCTATCGGTGAAATTATATTTATCAGTCATGCATGATGGAGAATTACTTTAGGATAGACATGCAACATGCATTGGTAAGTATTGGGAAGGTATTATATTATCCTTCTGGATTGCATCTGGAGTCATTCTGGACGCTACACCGTCTGAAGGAATGCTTTGTAATGCAATGTTATTCAGAACGTCACGCAGAAGAATCAGAAGCTCGGCAGACCATTACTAACGGAGTGTTGAGGCAGTTATCCAATATTGGTTAACTGTTGAGGACTTCTGACTGTAAACCATATCTGTAAATAAGTAACTAATTCTTCTGAATGGAGTCAAGAAATTTCTTGGAAGTACTCAAAAAATACGATAATGAAGTCTTAGGTAATTATTTTTACTCTGCAGGTGCATTTAACTTGATAAGCTTATACTAGCAAATATCAATGAAAAAAAAAAACAAGAAGACCTTATCATAATCTAAAACAGATGAGCATAAAGAATAACTTGAGTGTGTTTATGGAACTTTTCTTGCTTGTGTCCTCTACAGCCCTGAATCATATGGGCAATAAGAGTCACTTGTGTTTCTTCTATTACCAGCCATGGTGAAGAGCTAGAATGTATTCCTACATACCATTTCATAACTCATTTAAAGACCTACAAAATGGATTAAAATTATAACAAAAAGCGTAGAAAGAAACACTTTATTAGAATAAAAAAAAACATAAATTTCCTATGAATAGCCACGCGTATGGTAGCTACATGTATAGTTATTCAGAAAACTAATGTCTTTGAAATGTATTGGATTTCAAGATTCTTTCATAAATATTTCTATTCTTCGTGTTGTGCAACTTAATAGTTAGTATGGGTAATTGTCTTAATTGGGGATCTTTTATCGTCTATGAGGCTTCCTTCCTGTTTTTTTTTTTTTTTTTCTGTGAAGAAGGGAATTTTGAACTGTACTATATTAAGGTTTATTGTGTGCTTGGTTATATTGATAGATGGCATGCTTCATGCTGTACAAGTTCTAGAAGTGCGTCAGTAGATATTATATTTCAAGTGNTCGTTTCCTTCCCCTATGCGGCCTAACTGAGCGAGAGCGTTCAGCCGCGCCCAGGGGTTGGAGATGCTCAACTTGCGCCTTTTTCCTGTCAGTAGCGCACTGACCACTCTGAGACCTACCGGCAGAAAAGCCGAGACAAAAATCATTGACAATTTTAAACGTGCCCTAGTCGGCGCACGAGCCTGTGGGTAAACACAGGAATAGTTCGGCGCGATATAGGCAGTATGCCACTGACTTCTACTAATACTTCAGGATTGCGTCTGGACGCTACACCGTCTGAAGGAATGCTTTGTAATGCGATGTTACTCAGAGCGTCACGCAGAAGAATCGGAAGCTCTTCAAACCATCACTAACGGAGTGTTGAGGCAGTTATCCAATATTGGTTAACTGTTGCTGACTTCTGACTGCAAACCATATCTGTAAATAACTAATTCTGCTGAATGGAGTCAAGAAATTTCTAGGAAGTACTCAAAATATACAACAATGAAATCTTAGGTATTTAATTTTACTCTACAGGTGCATTTAATTTGATGAGCTTATACTAACAAATATCAATGGCAAAGAAAAAAAAAGAAGACCTTATCATAATCTAAAGAATAACTTAAAGTGTGTTTATGGAACTTTTCTTGCATGTGTCCGGTACAGCCCTGAATCATATGAGCAATAAGAGTCACTTGTATTTCTTCTATTGCCAGTCATGGTGAAGAGCTAGAATGTTTTCCTACGTACCATTTTATAGCTCATGTAAAGACCTACAAAATGATGATTAAATCTTAACAAATAGCGTAAAAAGAAACACTTTATTACAAAAAAATATAAATTCCTTTTGAATAGCTTCGCGTATGGTACGTGTCTAGTTCAGAAAACAAATGTTTTTGAAATGTATTGGATTTCAAGATTCTTTCATAAATATTTCTATTCTTCGTGTTGCGCAACTTAATAGATAGTATGGGCAATTGGGTATCTTTTATCTTGTCGTCTATGAGGCTTCCTTCCTTTTTTTTCTGTGAAAAAGGGAATTTTGAACTGTACTGTATTAAAATTTTTTGTGTGCTTGGTTATATTGATGGATGGTATGCTACATGTTGTCATTCTCGGAACAACTACGGTACCGTTGTGATTGAGTTGCTGTACAAGTTCCAGAAGGCCTAATTGCGGTTTTTCTAACTTTTTAACTCTACATTTGCACTTTGATTTCAGCCAAAAATATTGGTCTGTTGAAAGAGCACAAGAACTTTGTGCAAGGCGTGGCGTGGGATCCCAAAGGACAGTATGTGGCTACTCTCAGCAGTGACAGGTCAGTTGTGAGTAAATGATAAGGAC
Organism: Parhyale hawaiensis; assembly: GCA_001587735.2. Taxonomy (NCBI): domain Eukaryota; kingdom Metazoa; phylum Arthropoda; class Malacostraca; order Amphipoda; family Hyalidae; genus Parhyale; species Parhyale hawaiensis. The sequence goes on along the minus strand of LQNS02278174.1, from coordinate 24,869,822 downwards.
TTATATTCATTCTTTGTGGCTTCTTTGTAATTTCTTAGTTAACTGGTAGTTGATGCAGCTACCACTACTCGTCTATTGCAACGCTTGTTCATTAGATATTGTGTACCGTATGTATCAAGTGTACCTGTAGGTATGTACCTAGTGAACATTATAGTATATTTAACTGCCTACAATCATATCTTCAAAAGTATCAGGCCAATAGCTGATGTTATCCAATGTTACTTGCTATCGATATGAACTGTTTGTCTAGTAATATCTGATTGGGTCAGTTCTAATTATGAGGCCTGAAATCTACTCTTCTGCTGAAAGGTTTGTCCCTTGAGAAATGTGGATAAAATGACACTAGTCAAGCTGTTTAGTTTATTGGACCATCATTGCATTGATTAGGTATGACTTTCATTATATTAAATGTACATTTATGCGAGATTTTGTGAGCATTCTAATTGAACATTTATCCATAGTACGAGGAAACGCCGAAAAGGATCTCCAACAAAGAAGGGAAAGGTGTTGAGGCTCGCAGCTCCCTCTCCAGATAGTCCCGTAAATTATCAATATGGTTAAATTCAGGAGACTGTGGAGGCCATACTTTATGAGATCATTGTACCAAACCACTACTGCAGACCGGTGGATGTGAGGGATATTATTTGAAGATGCTAAAATCCAGTCTGGTGCAGTTGGACATCTGGGGCGTTCTAATAATCCTGTGATTTAATTTTTTGACTGCACATTGTTGTCACACCTAATCTCTACCACGTGAATAGTCTTCAGATCGTTACACAGTCCCTGGAAGGCTTTATTGTCGGAGCGATGCCTGATGGGTCCACACCTTCGGTAGCTTCCTTGCTCGCTCTACCTTTGCCACCTTTCACGAACTAGATGAACCTCGGTTTACTCGACCATAGGACGTGTTTCCATTGCCCTACAGTCAAGTCTGTGCTCCGTTCAAGTTTTGTGCCTGATCACGGGTTTCCTGACAGCGACGCAGCGCTTGACGCATTTCCTTCAACTCTCGGCTCATAGTTCAGGGAAAAAATGTTCTGAGGACCTTCGTCGAAGATGCTCGTCAGACGCTCATCACTTTTCCACCGGCTTGCTTCCACCGATGACTTAAGAGAACGCCTGTCACGAAATTCAAAATTTCAGCTCTGTTACTCTTACCACTGAATGGCTGCACATTTTCTTTCTACTGAGCAGTTGTTCTTCGCATAGTCCTAGGCCCATGAGAATCATTTGAGACACTGCTGTAGATTTCTCAGCTGGGTAGAGTTTATAACCTGCCCTTTGTCGAAAGCAAAGATTTGTTATGTAGCAGCTGGGCCCAGCTTCTAGACCAGTAAATGGATTACCTCTCTGGAAGAGTTAGCATTTTCATCAAGATGTAAAATTCTAGAGGAACTGGACAAAATAAGACTGAATAAC
>LQNS02278174.1:24838010-24868286 GCA_001587735.2 Parhyale hawaiensis | reverse complement strand
TCTGAATTTTCTCCTATCTTATTCCCATAGAGCGTGACAGGAAAGATATAAATATATAAATAAATAAATAAAAACACGACGTGAATTATTATATAGTAGATTGTATCAAACCACTACTGCAGACCGGTGGATGTGAGAGATATCATTTGAAGATGCTAAAATCCAGTCTGGTGCAGTTGGACATCTGGGGCGTTCTAATAATCCTGTGATTTAATTTTGTGACTGCACATTGTTGTCACACCTAATCCCTACCACGTGAATGATCTTCAGATCGTTATGCAGTCCCTGGAAGGCTTTATTGTCGGAGCGATACCTGATGGGTCCACACCTTCGTTAGCTTCTTTGCTCGCTCTACCTTTGCCACCTTTCACGAACTAGATGAACCTCGGTTTATTCGACCATAGGACGTGTTTCCAATGCCCTACAGTCAAGTCTGTGTTTCGTTAAAGTTTTGTGGCTGATCACGGGTTTCCTGACATCCACGCAATTCTTGACGCATTTCCTTCAACTCTCGGCTCATAGTTCAGGGAAGAAATTTTCTGAGGACCTTCGTTGAAGCTGCTCGTCAGCTGCTCATCACTTTTCCACCGGCTTGCTTCCACCAATGACTTCAGACAACGCCTGTCACGAAATTCAAAATTTCAGCTCTGTTATCTTACCACTAAATGGCTGCACAGTTTCTTTCTACTGGGCAGTTGTTCTTCGCATAGTCCTAGGCCCATGGGAATCATTTGAGACACTGCTGTAGATTTCTCAGCTCGGTAGAATTTATAACCTGCCCTTTGTCGAGAGCAAAGATTTGTTTTGGAGGCAATTTACAGTGGGATCATTTATGCTTGTTGGCGTAGATGTAATGCTGACTATCACTCTACCAGTGACACAACGCAACTATTGTTACCATATTCTTTTCATTCAAGTATGTTGTGAAGAAATGAATAACATATTGTTCAAGTACCGTATATCATATTTCATGGTGCTACTAACTTTTGGTTGAGTAGAGTATTTTGGTATAGTTAGTATACATATCATTGTTTGCTACGAAACCAAGTATGATATGTCAATTTAACAGTGGAGATTTAACGAATTTATTCCGGAGTCGTCCGTTTTTAGTCTTTATAATACAACGAAAATTTGAATACTGTAATTGTGAATCTGTATATTGGTATGTTTAATTTTCATCAGTATTAGCTATCGTTTCTATATGAGGGGATGAAAAGTTAGTCTACACTACAGCTGATTAATGTGTTGAGTCTTGGTGAGATTTCATTCCCAGAATTGTAATAATTCTTCAATAAATATTGGGTGCTACCGTATTGTTGTTTATTAGAAGTAGCTAAGCGTTTAATTCTGTGGCCTATGACAGAGGGCTCCGGTGGTTCAGCATCGCCAGCAAGCGAACGGTGCACCGCGTCCACAAGGCGTCCCTGCCAGCCATGCTCAGCGATGGCAGCCCCACCACCATTGTGAGTAATTAGTCGCGCTCTATTCACTTGCATTACAGTGTGTGAAGTTGAGCTTAGTCCCTTAAAGACTAGTGTACTTTTGAAGCGTTTCATATACTGCTGTTTTTACGAGAATCACTTTTATTGGATGGATCTTTTTGGACTACTGGAACTGAAGTATAAATTAATTTCATTGTGAAGGAATGAGTTAGTGGATGGAAGATGCTAGGGACGTGTGACGAGTGCGGCATCTGGGCAGTAACATGAGTGTTATGTGCTTGGAACGTAGGAAGAAGTTTTGATATGTTATTGGGAAACATGCGGATTTCTATTTCGATCATCTTGATTGAAGCTTACTCAGGATTTTTCTTGCAAAGCTATGAAGAAAATATCGCCGCACTACATCAGTCTGTGTAGCTGTGGCGAGTACCGGTATTGCCGATTCCACATTTCCTGCTACATACTGTATATGGTAGTGGCAACACTATGCTGCTGGGCTGACTGTAGGTAGCTCCATATTGCAGAGCTTGACTGGCAATTTGTGACTGCCGGTGCGCTAGTGTTTGCCGTCCTTGTACCATTACTTCCAGCAGCGGCGGCGGCTAAAAGAAACGAGTACATCGTAGTAGGAAGTTACGAGCTCACTCATTAGTCCAAGCTTTGGAGTGGTACAGCTATACCATGTATGTTCCTGTCCTTATGATATTAAAATAAAATTGGGCAGAACTTTCGCTCCTGATACATTTTTGAGGGGGTCTTCGTAGGCTTAAAATGATCAATTGTGGACCGATTGTTTTGAAACTTGCTCAGAATATGCATTTTTGAAAAAGAAACAAATTTTGCTCATACAACTTTTTTTATTTAGGCCTTAGTTTTTGAGATAATGGGAAATACCTATATAAATTTTTTGGAAATTTCAAAAGAATAGAACTCAATGAGTTTTAATGCTAAAAAAATGACAGTTTTGGAATCCTTGAAAGATTCCTAACAAAGGTATAGAGCTGGATTTTCCATATTTGTCCTCATAATTTTTTGTATCACAGCTCAAACCAAACAAGCCTATTTTGTTTTTTCCACTGTATTTTAGTTAGCAATCGAAAAACGCATTTCAAAAGGAAATGGAATAGAAAATCCAGCTGTATAATTTTGTTAGGAATCTTTCAAGGATTCCAAAACTGTCCTTTTTTTAGCATAAAAACTTCTGAGTTCTATTGGTTTGAAATTTCCAAAGGTATGTATATTTATATAAAGCCCATTATCTCAAAAACTGAGGCCTTAATCAAAGTTGTATAAGCAAAATGTGGTTTGTTTTCAAAAATACGCATTCTTAGCAAGTTTCAGAACAACCGGTCCACAATTAATAATTTTAAGCTGCCCCCCCCCCTCTCCAAATGTACCTACCCGGTGTGATAGTTCTACCATACATTTGTAATGTCCTCATATGAAATAGGTTGATAGATGGTATAGCTGCAGAAGAGGAATGTGCACAGACTCCTCCCCCCCCCTCCCCCTTCCCAGAGCCTGGCCTACCTACCGTGGTGGTGATACCCATAGGGCAGATATGTAGGGCTACTGACAGCCAGTGGATGCCCTAACGATCGTTTCTCTCGCAGAACACCCGCCTCTTCTATGACGACACTCTCAAGTCCTTTTGTCGTCGTCTGAGCTTTTCTCCTGACGGACTCCTGCTGGCTGCTCCGTCAGGTATCATAGAAGGGGAGGAGCCCGGCTCTCGCTGCCTTAACGCCGTCCACATCTTCACTCGCTTGTCTCCGTCCACGTGAGTGTCGCGTGGTGTCCGCGGGGCAGTGGATGTGGCCAGCAACATAGAGTTACATTTGCTGTCCTACTCGTCTGATAAGGAGTGGTCCTAAACTAGCTCTTTAAGGTATTGGGGAGAGCAGACCTGCTCCAGTTATAGTAATATTCTTTAGATGTGGACGAAGAAGTGCCACTTACACGAAGTTTGTATCTTCTTTATTTTTATTTTTTATTTTCATCTATGCTTCTTTGGCGAGCTAATGATCCCATCGCAGTTTCTTTTATTTAAAATCCCGTGCGTTTTTGACCTCGTCGCTTAAAAGTTCTTGGTCTAGAGCCTGCTGTGACGTTTTTGTGACCCTTACGTTTCTCTGATGGCACCTTAAAATCCTAAGTTAAGAAATTCTGTTGACCTAATTTTTTAATACCATGCTGTTATCGGCAGAAATACTTCCTAGTTACTCGAGAGGGATGGTTAGAAAAATGACTTTAAGACAGATAACAACCTAGTATGAAATTGTTTTTTTTTTTTCCCTAAAGTTTCCTCTCAGGGGCATAGGGTAGGCCAAAAGTTTGTGTTAGGCTCGCCCATCGTATACTATGGAGAATAGTCCCGAGTGGGTCTTATAGATTAGCTAACCTTTACCTGAGGTCTTCAGGACTTATTTCTTTCTGCCCGTTTTGTTAACTTGTATTTTATTACACCAGGCCTACTGAGGGTGCTTTGTGCTGTATTCCCCGTCCTTTCCTGACTTGCTTTTCTTAGGTGTGTCGATTTTGTGTGAGATTAAATACACTCGTGCATGGGTAATGATGGGTTCACGTTTCTGTGAACATATTATTATATTGGTATTTTCCCGCTACTTCCGAATCTAAGTCGATCAATAGCGATCTAAGATGAGAGATTTACTCGGCTTACAGCCGGAACTACAACGTTGTGCACAGAGCAAGAGATGAAAAACGAAAAGAGAAGAGGACAGGAGAAAGAAGCGGCTGTGCGGCAGGTCCCTTGTGTGGACTTCCGCACGGACAGAGGTAAGAGCCCCGCGGAAATGGTCGGTCACCTCAATCGGTGGTCCACCTCGCGGAAAAGAAGGGGAAATATAGAGAACCTAACAAATTAACCTTCTCAGCAGGAGCTACGGCCAGCTGCAACATCCCTTGCGGAGAAGGCAGTTGGGACCCTTAGGGCCTTGAGGCCCAAATATATTGTGGCAGGGAAAGGGCCTACCAGAGTATACCCTTGAGGGCTCTGTGAACGTACTAATTGTCCATTGTTTCTTCCTCTTCGATCGCTGTTGTGTTGAAAAACGAGGCCTAATTTTTAAAAAATGATAATGTTTTGTGTACATTCTGTAGATTTGTTTCCACTTGGACTCCAGAACTGTTGGACTGATGAGAGGTTGTTCTATGACTTCCTCAAGTTCTATGACGTGACGCTGAAACTTCTGTCCGGTAGCTACTGCATTTACTTGCATCCGTTTTGAATCATAAAGCGGCCTCCGTAGTGCCTCTGTATCAATGCCTAAAAGACATTGATGTTTATAGTACGTTACTATTGTATATAACTTGATACTTCTTTGTACTATTCATAAACTGGAAAGAAACATGTTATAAAACGATAAATAATAGTCAATCGGGATCTCCCACTGAGTGGCTATGGGGTTTAAATTCATAATAATGTACTTTCAATCCATTGATGGTGCACAGTGTAACAGCTGTCTTCTATTCAAGTGGCTATAGGTTCGCCCATCCTATGTTATGGGGAGTAGTGCCTCCAGGGGGTCTGTGTAGGTTACCTTAGCCTTTAGCTAGGCCTTCGGGACGTCTGTCTTTCGTGCCCACTTTGCTTCCTTCTCCTTTCATACTCCTGATCTTACTGTTGTCTGTTCTTCCTCTTCTTTCCCGACTTGCTGTTCCCATGCGCGTTGATCCTGTGTGGGAACACCTTCGTGCGTGGGTTCCCCGTTTTTCTATCGACATACTTTATGTCCCTTCCTTTTCCTCTCTTAGAAGAGCTTAGTAAATATTAAGGGTAAATATTAAGGAAGGCTTAAATCTTCTTATACTACTACTATTACTTCAAGTAGCTAGCTATTTGCAAAAGTTTGTTTTTTCTATGGGTTTCCTACTCGACAGGCCCGTATTGTACCTACCGACACGTGACAAATACTCCCTCGCCGTGCGCTTCTGCCCCGTCTTCTTCAAGCTGCGACAGGGTCGTCGTGGCACTCCATATCAGGGGCAGGTGAGATGACAAGTTCCACTTCAATCCTGTCTCTATTTGTGGTGCCAACTTGAGGCTGTGTACGTCTTTGGTGAATGTCTGTCCTATCGGAAAAATTCTAGGCAGACAAACGATATTATCATTCGGTGCTCTCTTGTATAGACATCATCTCTTAGCCGAAATTTTTATGATTGGCAGCACCCTAGGTAGCTCGTTCTTTATTATCTATTAAAAGGGTGGTATCATGACATGTTTAATCCTGTGTCGCACATTTTTCTTATCTTTTATTTAAAAAAGTGAAGGTAAAACCTCCAAGTTGTTCTAGTGAATATGATTAAATGGCAAATTATGTAAAATGCACGTCAGTTGCGCAAAGTACGCTAGTGACAGGACAGCTTGAGTTGGCATCTGCTGACTGTGTCATATTCCAATGCAGGGAGAGTGTGTCTTCATTTTGTAATTAATTAATACCTACCGTACTTATTGCAATAGACTATTGTTATCATTCATGTCTATTGCTTCCATATTTTCGAACTATATTTAAGTTGCTGTGATTTTCAGGCGCTGTTTGCACTGCCCTACCGCATGGTGTTCGCCGTGGCCTGTCAGAACACCGTGTTCTTGTACGACACTCAGCAGCTGTTCCCTTTTGCCATTGTCTCCAACCTGCACTACACGCGCCTCACTGATCTTGCTTGGTGCGTACTGTTTGGTCAGCCCCTTTTTATTTACAAACAAGAATTACCAGAGGAAATTACTTCTATCGAATAAATTTCATTCTCAAGATTGGCATTTTTTTATAAGGTTAGCATTGCTTAAGTTACGTGCTCAATTGCCAAAATGATGTCACTTATTTTTCCAATCTGTGCGCCCGAGCATCAGAAATGGCACTGGATTTGCATGAACTCCCTTTGAGTGTTTGTTGAAGACGTTTTGACTGTACGAAGGAGAGAAGACACATGACATCTGCCATGGCTGGAAGTTGATAAACGATTGAACATTGGTGTTGAATAAGTGGATGCAGCCAAATATTGGCAGAACAATCCTTTTTTCCTTCCCGAGATGTCAGAAACGTTTGTCTCTTGAAGACTTTCTCAGAAACTACAGTATATAGATCCATCGTCTCTTCTGTGTCTCTCCATTGCAGCTGCATCTTCAGTTCCTTTGGCCAGTTTACCTCTTTGTATACACGTCTAATGTTCTCGTCAATGCTGCCGTGATGGTCTCAGCAGCGTTGCATGGTATTGTAGGTTTCTATGAGTGATTTGATTACTTAGAATTGCCTGCGCATTTGTGTATTACGTGAAATGCATAATACAATGGGAATAAATTATTCGTACATGTGTAATTTGCCATTGATGAGATATTTAATTAGCTAAACAGTATATGAAAAAGCTCTTTTTACAGTACCTTAGCGAGTCTTTAATTTACGGTGAGAGCAAATTTATGCATGTTAATATATTATATCTGATTATTGTCAGGTGTCATTGTTTTCAAATGCCGAACTAAATTAAAGCAGATTATAATTTGAAATGTATGGCAGTGAAGGAAAATTGTGTACCCTCGGGATAAAATTGAAATGCATTTGTGTTTGATTGGCCCACTCATTTCTAGATAATCTAATCAGAGCTGTTGTTCGAAATTTCATTCCTGTAGCTTTAAATCTGATCTTTAGGATCAGCGTGGGTCAACTGTCAGGCTTTAGTCATCAGCCAATTAGACTTGAATTGGCTGAACTCCTAACCACGTTTGCTTGCACGCAGTGAGCTGCACATACGCGTTGGCGTTGTTGTGACACCAATGAAAGTTTCTGCTAGTAATTCATTATGCCGCAAATATTGATTTGACATACGCTATGACACCGAAGAGAGGACTTGGCTGCAATAGACTGGCAATATAGCAGGTGTGTCAGTGCTCATAGCACCACATAAGGGCGCTAATCTTGCTAACTTTTTGAGCTTCTTGGTTCTAAATTTTCGTCAAAGAAAAAATACCGATGAATTTTTTCCTTAAAGAGGGATGCTACAATGGCAATAAATGACTTTATACTTGGTCTGACCTGTTCTTGCCACTGTATTTTGAAAGTCCTCACAGCTTTGAGTATCGGCCGTACTAAGTGTTATCTCTTGGCGCTTACCCTATAAATCAGGGCCGCCGCAGAAGCTAAAATCATAATTCAGCTTCTGTGCAGCGGCCTTAGATTTTACTAAGGTGCCAGCTAAAAGTCCATCTCAAATTTGGAATCAAATGTCCGTATTGATGTTCCGGACATGTTGCAAAGAAGTGGAGCAGATAACCGGTAACTCCAGCACTAAATCTAGCTACATTGACCGCACTGTATTGTAAATAGGGCGATTGTAAGTTATATAGACCGTACAACTAGGCTGTTAGATGGGTAGCGCGTGGAAGTCTGTTCAGAAATAATTTAGTAGCTATTAACTGATGTAAACATTACAGGTCCGCGGACGGCAGGATCCTCGCAATATCGTCAACAGATGGCTATTGCTCCCTCACGTACTTTGAGGAGGGTGAATTGGGAGAGCCATTTGTTCCTGATTTGGAAACGAAAAACGTCGAATCAACAGTTTTGAGCACTCCATTGAAATCAAGTGAAAATATTGTGAGGAAAAGTGACACGAATGACGTGGTTAAGAAAGAAAGCGAATCTGTTCCTAATGAGGGGGACGAAGATGATAAGGAAAACAAACCAACAGCTGTTGAGGAAAATCGTACCGTGTCTGGTGATGAAAATGGTGTAAAAAATGTAACTCAAACTAAAACATCGGATGATAATTCGAAACGAGTGAATGTGTTAATCCCTAAAAAAGTTTCAAGCTCTGTTGCAAGCCCAAAACCAAAGGAGGATGTAAGCGATAAATCCAAACCTATTAATGTGTTGCTTCCTAAGAAACTTCCGAGCACCTCTACAGGCGCCAAGCAAAAGGAAGAAACAAGTTCATCACCCAAACCTAAAGCTGCTGCCACCCCTGCCAAACTGGCAGCTTCCAGCTCCGCTAAACCCAGTCCATCGGACAAATCTCGGCAGGTGGTCCCTGATGGAGAATCGGCGGAAGACTTATCAGAATCACGCACACGAGACAGAGACGACAAAGCAAAGGATACGCCTGATGCTGAGGCGCGGCAGTCTAGTGATGACTCTGATGGTAGTGAGGACTTGGGAGAGGAGGATGAAGAAGCAGTAGAAGAAGAGGAGGAGGAGGATGAGGAAGAAATGGAAGTCGATCAGATTGAAGATGGCAGTGATGCAAGTGAGAGTATTGGCTCTAACGACAGTGAGGAAGATATCGAGAGCGACAACAGTGAAGGGGAGTCGGACATTGAAGAAAGCATGGGAGTCTCCAGGATCCAGCACGATGATGATCCATCTGAAGCACCTAGTGGCTCAAGGGCTGGGCCTTCAGGGTACAAGAGCAGTGCGAGTGCTGCTGTGAAGTCATCACCGTCTGACAGCGTGCCCCCTGCATCTGGTTGCAGTAAACAAAGCACACCAGCTGAGATCAAGTCGTCTGCAAATGTCGCCAGATGTTCACCTGCTCCAAAAACAAGTTCCAACTCCCAGAGGTAGGTTCTATTCGCTCTTTTACGGTGCCTAGAAGAAAATAGCATAATTGTCGACCAAGCTACGGTATAAATATTTTATGCAGCACTTACTTACTTTTACAGCTTGGAACTTGTATGGCCCTCAGGGGTATATTCTGGCGGGCCCTTTCCATGTCAGAATATCTCGCTCATTTGCAACGTTTCTATAACTCAAAAATTATATTTTTTTAGCTGAGGCATAAACAGTTTTAATAAAGGTAAAGTCAACTTGACCGTACCCCCAACTGGGAAACACGCGTGCATAGGTTTGCGCTGCAGATATAGACCAACAGGCCTCAGAGGAGTATACGACTGCAGTCGAATACTGATTGTCCAGAGCTATGGCGCCAGTGGCGGAAGACTCCATGCAACAATATCTGCGACCTCCTCCCCCCCCCAACCCTGTTGTTGTCACTTAGGGGAGCCTCTGGAGGGTGCCGAACGTGTGGCGGAAGGTATGAATAAGATGGTAGAAAGCACAAGAATTTAGATACAGATGTAGGACTGTCCCAAAGAGAGGTGGAATGGGCGGGATACTCGAACAGGTGGTTCACGGTGTGGCGACCGCTGTGGAAGTCCGAGTCCGCCAGCCCGACCCTGTGGCGGTAGGACATCAGGGCAGAGCAAAAACCTGAACGTAGCTGCAATTGGGTGGAGCGGGGCCCTCGTGAGAGGACCTCCTAATCGGATGAGGTCTCCGGTGGGGCAATGCCCAAAACCCTGTCTACAGGGAGGCGGTCTAGTGAATATTGCGCGGCAGAACCAATGGAGGGAGTCGTGCCGTCACTATGACATACATGTATAACGAGAGAAGCTTTCTTACATGGTTATCTTTTTTTTTCTCTCTTTTCTTCGCGTATCTCCTTGATGTGCTTTATGCCGTATTTCCCAACCAGTAGCATCACACTGATCAACTTTATATGACCTAGCAACCAGCATTATACTATTGGATAACATTTAAATTTCACGGACTTATACATAGCTATGCTGTGCCAAATACCTCTAACTTCTTTTTTTATTTTAAAGTCTATTACTTGCAACATAGTTACAATCACTCTCCTCTGGGGGCATAAAATGTGCCGTAGGGTTAGGTTAGTTTATGTTCGCCTATCCTATGTTATGGGGAGCAGCGTCCCCGGGTGGACCCTGTAAGTCACCTTAGCTAGACCTTCGGGGCGTCTGTCTTTCGTGCCCACTTTGCTTCCTTCCCATCTCATACTCGTGCTGATCTTTCTTCCATCTGTTCTTCCTTTTCTTTCCCGATTTGCTGTTCCCATTCCATTTCCCTTGCGCATTTCCTTGCGTGGGGACACCCTCGTGCATGGGTTCCACGTGTCTATCGTAATATGTCTCTTATTTTTTCCCCTGGGATATCGCCCTTGTGGAAACTGAGACTTAAACTTCTGAATATAATGAAAAGTTTTAATCTCTTTGGAAAAAGTGAATATTATTGGTATGCATTTTTGCTTAACTGTTATCATGCGCTGTAGAGTAATGAGGCGCAATGATTCCATCCATTCATTTACATGTGATACACGTTTTCCCTCAGTTCACCTGCTCACAGGACCCCCAAGCCTTCTCCTTCAGTGATCAAGAGTAACAAGCCGCCTCGACGTGTGGCTCTCATCAGTGTGCCTCGCACTCCCGTAGTTAGCACAGCGTCGCCTCTGCGCTCCTCAGCTCCAGCCAGCACACAGAAACCTGTAAGTGCTGTGTGTTGTTGAGTCACTTGCTAGGTACTTGTTCACGGCCGAGTTAACCCGAATTGTCGGGGAACACGTCAGGGCTGCGACGTCCGAGCCTGTTGGGATCAGACATTTTCGGGGATACGAAGTTGGAGTCGGATACGCACTAGTCTCAGTAGTTGAGTCGGTGAAAATGGGCCTATTTTAGGACGTGGAGTCCGAGTTGGTAGAGGTCTTGGTCTACGAGGTCTAGGAAGTATGAGTTTGATTCTGGTGGGGCTCAGGATTTCGAGTTGGAGTTGGACTTGGTCTATACTACTGTACCCGCATACACATATTAAGGCTCTTTCTGTTTTATATGTATGACATCTCATTGATTTGAGTGAATGGATCGCGGGTAATATTACCCTGCATAATAGCGGCTGTTGCAGCTTGTCAATTTTTGAAATGATGCTGTGAGCGTGCATAACTTTGGATATGAGGCGGTGGCTATGCCGGCAGCCAGGTGAGATGTAATGATTATCTATTCATAGCTTTAATATGTGCTTAGTTGCCTTATGGAAAGTAATCCTTAATGATGCTCTTCATGTAGTGACAGACTTCTGCGCACCATTGGGTCCAATTCGTTTTTAATGCAGCTGTGGGTGGTACATTAAACAAGTTAACGGGACAATGGTAGTGTAATAATGATATGAAAATTTTTATGCCATTAGCGCCGTACGGTGCAGTATTTAGTCTAGACACAACCAGTGAAGCCACTTCCTTCCTTTGTTCGTGCCTACGACCAAACTTGGCATCCTGTGAGGGCTCAGGTTGGTATGGTCAACACAAACACAACTATCGGAGGTACTCAGTCTCTAGGCTTCACAGCACTTAGCTTCTCTACAGTCGGGAGATAATGAGCTGTACTCGGCGGACGTGGGCTCTTTGGCTAAATGGCAAAGTGGAAGTGCAGGGTAGAAATAACTCAGTTGGACCCTTGAGTTGTCCACTATTGTAAAATATGCGCTGTAATACAAAGGCACAGTTGCTTATGGCAATGCAACAGATGAGGCAAGACCAGAGTTTGCGGGGTCTTGGCAGAACTGAGCTGGAGAGCGACGGTGCGCCCTCCTTTTATAGAGCAATTTTGGGGGCGTGCCACCGTCCAGAGATGTAAACTCTCGTCTTCACAATCCGAGGGGTAAGTGCTGAGATCGCATGCTCGACTTTTCTTGTCTGGTGCATTTTTATCAGTACTCGAGATTGCAACTTTTCTGAATTTTGCTGTGTCTTGCGGAGGCACCAACCTCACAAGAAAGTTGAACTGCTGTGGAGGGGAGGGAGGAGGTCAATTACATCATGAGGCTCCCCCATCTTTGACGCCTTGGCTCAGCGTAAATGTCACTACAGAATTTTGTCTCCAGTTGAAAACCTCGGCGTTCTTTGACTTGTCAATTGTGCCAGTGTGCAACGTGTAGCTAATTCTTGACATATCACATTTTGTGGCCGTGGATCCACATGCAGTCCTCGACCACGAATCTTTATTTTTCTCTCTCTCAAAAAAAAAAATGTTTTCTGAAGAAAATTAACGCTGCCTTGAAGGTGTTAGCATTTCCGTCGAGAGAAGCTAATCTTATTGACTTTAATTCTTCTGAGGCTGCCGTTCTAAGCATTGGTCTGTGCATCTTGGATCGAGGTCTAAGCCTTAATCCCACACTGATTACCCCTCCGACGGCCTCAAGCGCATTCCTCTGCAGGATTGAGTTTGATGCCGTCTCAAGGGTAATTGGTTTGAGATTAAAAGCTGAAACTGATTACAAAATGTCAAAAGTAACACACATCACAGAACTTGCAGAGGTGTTTCAACGCTTATGATATTAGTACCTTATCTCTGGAATCGTCCCATCTGTGACGCCGTAGCTAAGTACCTTTGTTTGTTCATGTGTATAATCAATAACAGTAGAGACTAACTTTCCTTACTTTCAGTCCCTGGACTGCACATCGGAGAACACAAGCGACCTGTGCCTGAAGTTGGAGGACGAGCCCACCGTCAGCAGCCCTGTCAAGCGGGACGGCGCTGTTGCTTCCAAAGCAACGCCTGTGAAGGGAATTAGTTTAGATGCTAACTTGGCCAAAACTCCCAAATACAACACTTCTGCTGCCGCTAGTGCCAACAAGGCAGACAGTGCCAGCAAAGGGCGCCCTAGCAGTTCTGCAAAGAGTGGAGAGTCTACACCACATGCTGCTGATGGTGCCGAGAAGGCTACTAGTGAAGCTCCTGCCCCTGCTGCTGACAGGTCCGCTGCCTCGTGTGTCACCCCTAACCGCAAGGCTGCAGCACCGCCCGACGCTGCCAAAAGTGCCACCAAAACACCCAGGCGTGTCTCCCTCATCACGCTCTCCAGTCCCAGAGTCAAAAAGTGCCTAATTTCTGATTCTAAGAAGCAGCCTTAGTGTCCTGTTTACTTAATTGCCATCGCCTGACCGACCAAAATGTACCTTACGAATAAGTAATTACTGAGGCTTGTTGTAATTATAAGCCAGTTCGGCTGCCGCTACCTCAAAAAACACTAACTACAACCCAAAATGCCGTCGCTTTATGTGGTTCCTGATAGTCATCAGTACTATTCGGGTTGTGAGGGCGACATTGGGTATTGAGAAGCGGTGCAACACTTCTTGCCCTCAGTTTGTGCAAGCCATATGCGTCTAATGCCGGTCTTACTTGAGTACATAAGCTATTGCTTGTATGTTTACATTGTGTAGTACGGAATGACCTGGCTTTTTTATTCGCTGTTATTCTTTTTAAGTCCCGCGTCATTTGTTTGAACGTTTCGTCTCTTATCTGTAATTTGGCATAGAACTATAAGTTACAGTTGATGTTACTTAATCTCGACTGTGTCTGTGCAGTGTCTTGTGAGCTCCATCTTGTGCTCCCAGAGAGTTCCGATGCATTACTGCTGGCAACTCCATGAAAATCATCGACTAGAGCTTTTGGATAGCATTATATTTTACTTACTGTTCTCTGCCTTAACTTTTTGTGGTGTCTGCGCAGTTAAGTACATCAACAGCCACCGTAGCTGTGCTGCGTCTCGTGCTATGCCAACTTAGCACATCGTCTTATGCTCCTTATTGCGATGCGCTGTGTGTTCTATTTATGGCGAGCGTATAAAGTTTATCCTGAATATTTTACTAGGATTGCAAAGTTCGAGATAGAACGTCCAACTGCAGACTCCGTGCACCCGAGTCAACCCCTTAGCAAACTTAAACTGGCAACAAGCGGGATTTTGGAGTCGGATGTGCAAGGTTAGACTGACTCCGACTTGTAGGACCATCCACAGCCTGGCTCCAATTGGAAGTCCTTACACCCAAGAGTGTCTGACTCCAGACAGAGCCAACTGTAACTCGAAGTGTATGCACCTGCCCTCACCACCATTACGCACGACACGTCATACAACAGCTTATGGCTGGCTGCCCAACACTGCTGTTCATAGGAACCCAGCACGACTGTCAGGGGATGTAGACCTGTGGAGTTACTGTGTTCGTCTTCGCCTACCTATGGGAGCGGGTTTCTTTGGCTAGACAGACGAGGGCAGACAAACAGTAACTAGAACTCCTTAATAAAATAAACTGGTACCGATTTTCTCCTCCTGAACAAGCGAGTGTCTGAATCGGACTCCTTGCTCCCATTAATGTTTGATTTTTTACGACTCCGACGCTGCTACTTGACAGCCCGGCTCCATACCCCCCAAAATCCTCCAACTCTTGACTTGGTTGCCACGTATTCTATTACACGAAAAACTGCTCAGCTTCAGCATCCTTCCTGCCTCCACTCTAAACGCAGAAGTATTTGGCCTATTTTGTAAAGCATTTATTCATTTCTCACTTGTACCTGATGTCTTTGGTCTTAAACAACAGGTATAACTACAATTTCTGATGAATTTCGTGTAACGATTTTTTCCTTCTATTGTCTTGTTTTGTATGTGAAGCGTCTCCCAACGGACTGTGCATTAACTGCTTAGCGTGCTTCGGGTCTGTGCCTGTAACGCAATATATGGACGGCGAGTATGGTTTTTGAGGAGCCGTTTTGAGCTTGCTGGCATTATTTCTTGTGCTCATACTCCACTGCCATTGAGGTGCCTTTTGGTGCTGTATCTTTTGTTAATAACATAGATGTGCTGTCATTGTTAGGGGGTTGTTTTAATGGTATTAGCGTAGCTACTCTTGGATGCCACTGTGCTAATTGTGTAAAAATATTTGAAGGAATTTATACCTATCAAAAATTGCAATAGAAATGTACAGGAAATTCCGCCTGAATTTATTTAAGAAATTTGTACGTGCGTTATTAAAAAAAATCAAAGACTTTAGATGAATTCCAGTTACTGAAATTCGACATGGGTGACTTAATATGCTAATGAACTGAGTCATTACCTACTGTTGATAGCGGTATTTAAAAAATTTTTCCCTTTGACGTCGACGTTGTGACTCACCTACATGACTCACCGGTGATCTCCAGGGGTTTGTTTGTCTTAGATTGCCTTAGCCATTAGCTAGTTCTTTGGGACGTCTGTAGGTCGTGTCTTCTTTATTTTCTGCCGCTTCCATACCTGCTCCTATTTGGTGTCACTCTCCTGTGTTTAGGTTTTTCTTCTTCCGCGACTTACTGTTCCCATGCGCGTTCATCCTGTGGCTCAATATAATAATTGATCCTGTATGGGAACACCCACGTGCATGGGCTCCATATGTCCCTTTCTTCCTCTGTGATATTGCGTCTTTTTTGGAAACAGAGGCTTAAACTATTCAGTGTAACTGTAATATTAAATACTTAGGAAATTGATAACTTAGCGGTGTTCTCATTTTATTTGTATTATTTAAATTTAAGTTTAGAAGCAAAGTGAATCACCCAGCGTTTTGTTATCAGAACGAACGACAGAGCAGGTTGTCAGCAAGTAGTTTTTCAGCTTTGGTTCAAGCTGAAGTGATGCGCGTTGTTGAGTTCAAAGAAGCAACATAAAGAGCTGAAAATTGGCTATGATTCATTTTTAAGTATTTGTATGTATTAGTAATTTTTAAAAATATCCAAGATACTACTTCCCGTTAAGGAGCAGTTAAGAAAAGTGCTTTCCTATACGTCAACTATTCCAAATTGGGGTAAGAAGGTGAAATATTTTTTCCGTCTTTTGTACAAAGGTTTTTAATAAATGTATAATAAGGACAATCGTGTCTATTGATTCACTTGCAGTTGTTTAGGGTATTGCATTGATCCCAAAATTCGTTTGGTTTGGTAGCTTACTCCTACGCATCAGATTGCATTCACATCATTGTTTGTCTTCCGTCTCGGACCAGCTTTCTCGGTCATCGTAGCTACATGCTGGATCATGTGTAGCCGGGGCTGTTTCGAATGACTTTCGTTAATGAGTTGTTGAATTTTTCTCTATTATTTTGGCATCACGTACCCAAGGGTCCCTAGTGCCTTTTCCGCAGTAGATGTTGCAGCTTGCCGCAGTTCCTGCTGACGAGGTTAGTTTTGTAAAGTTAGGTAGGCTCTGTAAATTTCCTTGTCTGTCCCGCGAGGTGACCGTTTTTTTTTCTGCGGGGCTCTTACCTTCGCTCGTGCGGAGGGCCATGGAGGGGATCGTCTGCTCGGGCGCTTCTTTCTTCTGTCTTCTTCGCTTATCGCCCTTCATCTCTTGCCGCCTGAGTACAACGTTGTGGTTCCGGCTGTAAGCCGAGTAAATCATCTTAGGTCGCTGTTGATCGTCTCAGATTCGGAAATAGCGGGACAATACCAATATAATAATTTTTCTCTATTGATTCGCCCTCGGGGGTATATTCTGGTAGGCCCTAACTCTGTCAGACTGTGTGAGCCTCATTCATCCAGGGGCTGTCCTGAGTGCTTTCTCCGCTGAAGATATTGCAGCTGGCCAAAGTTCCTGCTAACGAGGTTAGTTCGTAGAGTTAGGTAGATTTTCAATATGATACTTGTCCTGCGTTGCGCAATGGGACCCCGAATTATGGTAAGCGACCTATCCAATGGGGCTCCTACCTGCTCCCGTGTGGAATGCCACGGAAGAGCCCATCGCATGGGTGTCTCTTTCTTTTGTCTTCTTCTCATTTTGTTTTTCGTCTCTTGGTCCTGTGTTACGAATCTGAGCGAATTCGCTCAGACGTGTCGCCAGGTACTTTAGATGCTTTGTGCGTCTTATTTCCTGTCAGTAATAGCGCCCTGGCCAATTCTGAACTAACAGAACTCACGTAAGTTCAACTCTACTTCTAAACTATAGCTACTCTACGAAATGGGATTGCTGTTATGTACTTCTTGTATCTGCCCTCAGGGGCATATTGTGGCGGGCTCTTTCCATGCCACAAGATGTTAGGGCATCTCGCACCCAAAGGTCCCGAGTGCCATCTCCGCAGATGTAGCATCTGGCCGCAGTTCCTGCTGAGAAGGTTAGTTTTGTAGAGTTAGGCAGGTTCTCTATATTTCCTTTCTGCCCCGCGAGGTGGGCTGCTGATCGAGGTGACCGACTTTTTCTGCGGGGCTCTTACCTCGCCCGTGCGGAGGGCCCTCGTCCCTTTCTGGCGTTTGTCTTCTTCTCTTTTCGCCCTTCGTCTCTTGCCACCTGAGTACAACGTTGTGGTGCCGGCTGTAAGGCGAGTAAATTATTTTAGATCGCTATTGATTTCTAAGTTTCAGACAATCAATACAAATATAATAATAATTATTGTATCTGATACGGTGGAAAAAAACTATATAATAATATTTGGATAGTTACGTAGGTCCTCTATCCTTCCCCAGCTTGCGCCTTATTTCCTGCCGGTAGTAGCACGCTAACCACTTGAAACCAGTAGAAATCATCTTCAGGCAGAAAAGCTGAGATGAAAAATTACTGTGAATTCAGTACGGAGCGACTTAGTATTGCTATGTTGATAATACCTCGACTACTACTCCCAATATCGGTACGGCAGCATGCTTTCAGTTTGTCAGAATATATAACTCAGGCGTCTACATGCAGAACGTGCTAAATCTCATTTGTAAAAATATTCACCCCGGCCCGAAAACCTGGGAAAGATGGTCAATTCTCAAAAGGGACAGAAATTAATATGTTTAAAACTGAAATTTCGACCTAAAGTTTTTATGTTTTAAGGATGTAAAGTGGCAGCAATCGGCGCGTGAAAATATTTTGTATCAGGTTCTATAAAAAAACGTTTTTGATATTTTTTGTCATTTGGCACGTTCTGCATCTAGACGCCTCAATTATTATGGGCTACAGGACCCCAAGGGCTGTCGCGACTGTCTTCTCCGCGCGGGGGTTGCATCTGGCTGCAGTACTTGTTGAGAAAGTTCTGTTAGGTTAGGTAGCCTATTCCGCTGGGCTTCTACCTTATTCCGTGCCGAGGGGCACGGAAAGGACCGTCTGCACTGGCGTTTCTTTCTTTTGTCTCTCTTTTCGTTTCTTACCCCTATGCAGCGTAGCTGAATGAAAGTGTTCAGCCGTGCCCGGGGTTGGAGATGCACAACTTACGCCTTTTTCCTGTCAGTAGCGCACTGACCACTCTGAGAGCTACCGGCAGAAAAGCTGAGACAAAATCATTGATCGTTTAATACGAGACGTACTTTGCGTCCTAGTGGCGCACGAGCCTGTGTTAAACCACAGGAATAGTTCGGCGTGTCCTTGATGCGCGAGTAAGGTTTATATGCTACTTGGTTTCAGTTTAATTTCTGTAAAAGGAAAAGAAAGCTCTACTGAAATGTTTATAGAGAGAACTTAAGTCACTGCTGCAAGACTACGCGATCCCCTGCCCAGGCTTGGCGTCTCACCGGGTGGAGCTCCTACACAGGAACTCTCTGAAGCTGTTGTACGGCTTGTTCAAGATATCGAAGGATGATTCTATTGTGCTTTAACGGGTATATTCTGCCGGGTCCTTTCTCTGTCTGAATATATATCTGCCTTGCAAACCCAGGGGCAAGCCTGAGTACCTTTTCCGCAGGAGATGTTGCTGCTGGCTGCAGTTCCTGCTGATGAGCTTATTTTTGTAAAGTTTGGTAGATTCTCTTTATATTTCCCTTTCGGTTCCGCCAGGATGGCTGTCGATCGAGGTAGCCGACCTAGTCCGCTGGATTCCTCTGCTCTCTCGTGTGAAGGGCCTCGAAAGGGGCCGTCCACTTGGGTATTTTTCTTCTGTTCTTTGCGCCTTTTTCCCACCAGTAGTTGCACACTCGGCCAACTGCCACTTTCCGGCAGGAATGCCGTGATAAAACATTCATATACTGACTGATGCGACACAATAAACTGAGTCTCACTGCTTGGATCACGGCGTATGTCGTAGGTACGGGGGTAAAACCAGGAATATAATAATAATGAAAAAGACGACATCAGTTGCGAGCAAGTTACTGCAAGGCTGGTTACATTATTTAAACCACACGTGCAAATTGCAGGCTCCATAGTTCCAGGTACACCCGCAGGGGGCAGTTGTGATATTCACCACTGCAGGGGACCATCTGGACTCTCCCCCGGCCCCAGTCCTTGCCTCCTGAAAACAGCAAACAGGACCTGGTCGCTCCGCCACCCCTCAACTCTTTAGGGATTTTGCACCCTTACCCCAGTTAGTGGTGATATAACTTCACCCCTCAGGGGGCATAGAATAGGCCTTAGGGTTAGGTTAATGTAGGTTTTCCCATTCTATGTTGTGGGGAGCAGTGCCCCCAGACAGTTGTGTAGGTTACCTTAGCCATTAGCTAGGCCTTCGTGACGTCTGTCTTTCGTGCCTACTCTGCCTCCCTCTTATTTCATACTCTTAGTGATATTTCTTTCTTCTGTTCTTCCTCTTCTTTCCGTACTTACTGTTCCCATGCGCGTTGATCATGTGTGGGAACATTCGTGCATGGGTTGGCCGCCCTCAGGGGCATATTGTGGCGGGCCCTTTTCCTGCCACAATAAGTTTGGGCATCCCGCACCCAAGGGTCCCGAGTGCTTTCTCCGCAGGGGATGTAGCATCTGGCCGCAGTTCCTGCTGAGAAGGTTAGTTTTTGTGAAGTTTGGTAGATTCTCTATATTTCCTTTCTGTCCCGCGAGGTGGGCCGCCGATCGAGGTGACCGACTTTTTCTGAGGGGCTATTACCTTCGACCGTGTGGAGGGCCACAGAAGGGACCGTCCGCACAGGCACTTCTTTCTTCTGTCTTCATCTCTTTTCGTCATTCATCTCTTGCCACCTCAGCACAACGTTGTGGTTCCGGCTGTAAGCCGAGTAAATCATCTAAGATCGCTATTGATTGTCTAAGTTTCAGAAATAGCGGGACAATACCAATATAATAATAATGATGCATGGGTTTGCCGTTTCTATTGACATGCTATGCAGTACCGTCCAAAACTAAGGGACAAATTTTTGAAACGGCGTAACTTTTTTCTAACAATGCCAGGTACTTCTTCTTTTGCACACTATTAGCTAGTAAGATGTTGATTATTGTGTTAAAATTTGAGACATGTATGAAGGATAATAAAAAAGTTATGAGCAAAAATCTATTCTCTTGAAATTTATAACGTCCAAAACTAAGGGAGAAACAAGAATAAATGCATTTAACTCAATATTTTGCGAAAAATATTTAACAAAATGGTGGTGAACAATCAATGTTTGGTAAATAGTCCCTTGCTTTCGATTACAGCTGCACATCGTCGACTACATGACCAAATGAGACTCTGACAATCTGCAACAGGAACTTTCGCCCATTCCTCTTGAAGTTTCATCCAAAGATCTTCCGTATTAATAGGGTTTCTTGCCATAACTTTGACCCCTGGTCTTTTCTAAAGATTCTCGAGTGGATTTAGGTCAGGACTTTGTGGTGGCTAATCCATAACTTCAAGATTTTTATGCTCAAGGTAACTCATGACTGTCTTTGCCTTGTGGCAGGGGGCATTGTCTTGCATGAAGTTAGGGCTGGGGACACCTGAGTTTACAATATAAGGCTTGAAAATACCTTCCAACAGATTTTTATACACCTGAGCATTCACACGGGCTTACAAACGAACGAGAAGCGATGTCCTCTGACTGGTGAACGTACCTAAAAACAATCACGCTCCCGCCGCCAAACTTCACAGTCTTCTTTGTACACTTTATACTTTCTCACATTCACGTCTTCTAACAAAATTCTTACCGTCATTACCAAACAAATTGAACTTGCTTTCAGCACTAAAAAACACTAGCCCAATTTTCAAGGGACCAGTTAACATGCTTGTTTACAAACTCGAATCTCTTGTTCTTGGCACTCACGAATGGTTTCTTCTGTGGGCGTCTTGCAAATAACCCTATTTCTTGAAGGCGCCACGAAACGGTCTGACGTGAGACGTTCATACATGTGTCATTCATTTCCCTACTTATCGCAGCTGAAGACTTAAAACGATCCTTCAATGACGTTTTCTTGATGACTCTGTCCTCTCTATCTGACGTTTTACGGGGCCTCTCGGCTTTTTTAGGGGCACAAATGCAGCCGGTTTCACTTTTCGAACGGTTAACTTCCTCAGAAATTTCTCTAATAGTGAAATTATTCTTGTGCAACTTGATGATACCTTGTCGCAGGATATAATCAGCTTTCTGACGTAGTGCCATCATGTAATGAACAGCAATGTTTACAAATGGCTGTGACAAACTTTGTCTTCGAAATAAATAAAGAAATGCGGACTGAATAAGAAATTAACTAAATTTTTCTTTTTTTTTATCCCTTGGTTTTGGACGTTATAAATTTCAAGAGAAAAGCTTTTCGTTCATAACTTTTTTATAATCCATCATACATGTCTCAAATTTTAACACAATAATTAACATCTTATTGGCTAATAGTGTGCAAAAAAAAGAAGTACCTGGCATGGTTAGAAAAAAGTTATGTCGTTTTGAAAGTTTGTTCCTTAGTTTTGGACGGTCTGTATGTCCCTTATTTTTTCCTCTGTTCGATCACCTTAGTTGTGCAGACGCGGGCTTAAACTATTCAATACTCTAAGTCTGATATTACTTCAATCATCTGCTGCACAAACCCTACATATACGAAACTAGAACGCCTTGTGGCGTAAGACCGTCTCCCACAGTGGGGAGAGAGTGAAAGTGCTGAGCAGCTAGCAATATTGGCGTTGATCACATCAAGGTCACCCTCGTGACTCTCTGCAAAAGACGTGCTTGCTCCATTACGTCTCTCTTTTGTGCCCACTTTGCTTCAATCCCGATTTCATACTCGTACTTGCTCATGCTTTATTCTGTTCTTCCTCTTCTTTCCCGACTTGCTGTTCCCATGCGCGTTCATCCTGTGTAGGAACACCTTCGTGCATGGGTTCCTCGTTTCTTTTGGCTTACTATATGTCCCTCGCTCTTCCCTCTGTGATATCGTTCTGCTCGGAAACGGAGGCTTAAACTTCCTAAATATAACTCAATTGCTACTGGTATTTTTTTTTTGGAACAACACCCCCAAAGCGAAAATTTTATAATTTCTTGTACTTCGTTCCCCGATGATATTGACGATAGGGAACTGCCTCGGGAGGCGATGCATAGGCCGCAGCATTAAGGTACTTACGTGCGCCTCTTCTATGTTACGGGCAGCTCCGCTCCAGGATAAACGCGTAGGTATGCTACCGTAGTTTTGCGACGGTCTTAGAAACATATATCTTCTGTGCCTAGTTTAACTGGCTGCTGTTTCATACTTCTAACTTTGTATGTTCCGTTGTGTTCTGCTTGTTACCCACCTTACTGCTCCCTTGCGCGCCGCTCGGACTGGAATGTCCTGTTATCCTTGCCATCTTGATGTGCCTCCTCCTTTCTTAAGACACCGCGTTCTGTCAAGTTGCATATTCTGACGGGCCTCACGAACCCAGGGGCAAACCCGGGTGCCTTTTGCGCAGGAGATGCTGCAGCTAGCCGCAGTTCCTGATGACGCGGTTAGTTTTCTCAAGTTAGGTACGTTCTTTATATTTCCTCTTCTGCTCCGCGAGGTGGGCCGCTGAATGGAGGTAAGCGTCCCATCCCATGGGGCTCTTATCCCCTCCCGTGTGGGAGGCTACAGAAAGGACCCTCCGCACGACTGTTTTCGTTTTTTTATCTCTTGCCCTGTGCCGCGTCTCTGAGCGAATTCGAGCGGCCAAGCCGTGTAGGGTTTGAGATGCTTTGCGCCTTATTTTCTGGCGCACCTGAGAAATTTGAGACACAGAACTAACTCACCATGAGAGTTCACCTTCACTCCAGACCTGCCAGCAGATACAAAATATTTTCTTTCGGCGCGATGCGGCTTAGAATCGCTGCGCTAGCAAACCGTGTTGCTAATCTATTCCTAGCTAAGGAGACATCTGCTCATGAACTACGGTACGATCTAGCTGATCTGTGCATTACAGTAAATACTGCTAGGAGACAAGGACTGTGTTCCGGACATGGCTTGTGTACTGAGGGGTTTTGTCTACGACGAGAAGAGCAGTTTTCTGTATTAATAATAGTGAAGGGGATACTGCAATAATTTTGTATTTCACTTACAAACAGCGCACCCATAATTATGAAACGTTGGCTATCGAGGGCTTAGGAAGTGTAATGTTAAATATGGATTTGCTTTTTATAAACTTTTTTGAGCATACTGTTCACAATTTTTAGAAACAAAAATAATTTTTCATTTCCTCTCAATTCTTTCTAGTCGACGTACAGACATAATGCATAATACTTCATTTGGGTGGCACTACCTGTCTGTGGTCGCCCGTGCTTGAAGTTTCAATTATAATAATAATAATAATAATAGAACAGTTTACACTATCATACTTTAATAACAGGCCCTCACACCCTCGCTGAATATATCCTAAATGGATACTTTCCTGTCGAGACCTGTTGTTTTTCAGTGTTACACATAGAATTTTCTCGTATTATTGTTTGGGAGGCATTGTCAAGTGTAAGCTAGGGCAAAAAAAAAAAATTATATATATAGAGGTCAATTTTAAGTAGCGAACCTCTCACACGTAGAGTGGATTACCATGAATAACCGGCGGAATTTTTACCAGACCTAACATCAAAAACAATCTCATTTGACATCCCATATTCATTATATACGGTAATAAAGAAGAGTATCTTAATTAAATGAATTGTAAAGTTTGCTTTCATTCATCGAATTGAATACTGTAGGTTCAAACTTCGATATGGTACCGTTCCGGCGTTTCTCAGTATTACAATTTTTTGTCACTAAGTCTTAAATAAATTTAGAGGTATATCAGTCAAAAAGTTTTGCTTGTAGCGATAGAAGCTTTGTTAATAATACCTATTTCATACTTTTATCAGAAATTTCACAAGCGCATATATCAATATTTGTGTCTTAAGAGTATTTTCGTGTACAGTCTCAAAAATTTCATTGTCTACGAGGACTTTTTCTTATAAGAGGTAGGTCTCCTCGCAGTTTTTGCTGTACTATTTTAGTTGTGTGTTTTCTTGATGTGTTTCCCTGCTAATATGGTTGATGTATATCTTGCCTAATCATTTATTTAAATTTGATGGGAACAGCTTCAGGAAGTGATAGACGGCAGCACCTGACTCCTGCAGACCGACATGCAGCAGATCATCCAGTCCTAGCAGTGAAACCTTTTAAGTTGGATAGCTACGCTTGAACGTATCCCTCCATTTTTTTTGTAACGATAAGTAACAAATATTGGTTGTAAATATTTTTCAATGTAGGACAGTATCTTTTCCGTGCTTGTTTCCCTGAGATCGACTGCCTGGTGTTATCTCAGCTTTAGGCAATCAGGACAATTTTTCTTCTTCTATTGGACCTACTATGGCTGCGTCACGCCTTTCTTCCTACGTGATGTCCCATTTTTTCGTTTCTTCGTATCGCGGTAATGCTGTGGGTAGACTGTAATCTTTCTGCCTCCTTCATACTCTTTCAGCTGCAATTTCATTGTTAATTCTACTTGCTGGTTTGGGGTCCTCTTCGTGAAACACAAGTTACTTTAGCCTTGGGCAGATCTTCTCACCTTCCCTATCGTTCTTACTTTGCTTCTCTTTGTGTTCAGGCTCCTGCTGATCTTTTTGTTCGCTTAATTTCCTATTTTCTGTTCCCACGCGTGCTTTCTTCGGATTGCCGGACATACTACTTGTTCCTTCCTTCTCTCTTTGACTTGCAGCGACCACTTTGGGTAGTGAGGGTAAAAAACTAGACTACTACTACTTTTCAATTACTCAACTGCATCCGGGCTCTAACATTGCTGTTTTCTACTTTTCACAGCAATTGAAAATGGCACCACAACAGACACCGGCGCCACTCCCTGGCAGATCCTACTATGGCTTCGTGCTTTACGTGAGCGCCTGGACAGGCATTGTCTGCTACCTGACCTGGGCACTGGTGCCTCACGAGTACATACACATGGTGGGCATCAGCTACCTGCCGCACCGCTACTGGGCCATTGCCCTACCGTCTCTTCTTATCGCTGCACTTGTGATATTCATCACTTGTGTCTACCCCGGCCTGAACCTCAGGCTGGCCGTCGCACCGGACGACGTGCGTACGCTGTACGACTCCCACACGCTGCAGGCAGACCGTGACGCGACTGAGGTCTTCAGGGCGGAGCGGCACCCTTGTGACCGACACACGGACGCTGGTGAAGCTCAGGGACCCACCTCCAGTGGTGGTGCCGCTCCTGAGACTGAAATATATCACTGTGAAGGCTCAAGGTCTGTACTCTGTGAAGAAGTCGAAAGACTGAGTAAGAATGATCTACACAGGGTATCTAAATCTGGTGCCACTACAAGGAAATATGTTAGAGAAAAACTTGGAGAAGAGCGCTTAAATATACAAAAGCAAGATAATATTACTGCTGAAAGCAACAATTGCAGCAACGAGCTTCAGAAAGAAAGCACCAAAAAGGGACACGTCCAATCGCAATGTACTGCGGACGGTAGAACCAATGTTGCTGATAGTGAAATAACTGATTACGACCGAGCCTCCAGGTCTAGGTGTGTTGGGGGAGCGCTGTGTGGTGCCTTGGGTGGTGATACCGAAGGCCTGGGCGATGAAGAGGAGCGTGTACCTCCTGCATATGACCTTCACATCAGCGATGTGTGTCATATCTTGTACGGAGAGGACCGATAGCAGCCCCACCCCCTGCACTGAACCTGCCATGGAGGCCATCAATGCTCCCAGCAGCTGATGCAGGTATGGATTTGATTGTAGGCTTCTTGGATCACCAGAGACAATTGGGTCTAGGGAGGCTCAAGCAACTAATATACTAATAATGATGGTATGTATTTGTACCAAAATAATGAACAAGATCGTTGCAAAGTTCTAGATCTGAACTTCAAATGAGGGTAGAAAATGAGATTATATAAATTTCTCCATTTACTTCTGCCATGCGTGGTAGGTATTTTCAGCGTCAATTTTTTTATTTTTGCCCTGGCTTGAATAGGTACTGGATGAACTTTCTTTCTTCGTATACTTTTCTTAAAATCACCTTATAGCGTCTAGGGAGTTAGTTAATAATATATTTTTTTAATAGTTAGGACGAAGGTTTACAAAGTACAGTAGTACTACGTACCGCCCATAACTAAGGGATAAATTTTCAAAATTATATAACTTTGCTTCTATTCATCCTACATACCTCATCTTTTGATCATTAATAATCCTTAAGATTGTTATTAATGTGTATAAATTCTAATTCTATCAAGTGTAAAAGATAATAAGAAATTTGTATGCGAAAAATTTTTATTTTGAAATTTGGAGCTACCAAAACTAAGGGGCAAATACATTTAAGTCAATATTCAGTAAATACGGTAGGTATTTAATCTAAATATTCAGTGAAATTGCAATGCACTATCAATATTTAGTGAATAGACCCTTGCTTTAAATCACAGCTGCACATCATTGACTACATGAACGATTGAGGTCTTGACCATTTTCGACACTAATTCATTCCTCTTGAAATTTCATCCACAAATCCTCCGTGTTGGTGTGATTTCTTGCCACAACTTGACTCTGAGGGTCTTCGAAAGATTTTCCATTGGATTAAAGTTAAGACTGTGCGGTGGCCAATCTATAACTTCAAAGTCTTACTGGTCCTGTTGACTCATCACTGTCTTTGTTTTGAGGCAGGGTTCATTCATTATCCTATAAGAAGATGGCCCTTTTCACGCCTGAATTTTGACTAGTAGGCACAACAATATCTCTCTGATTGTTTTTATACGCCTGAGCGTTCACACGGGTTTGTAAGCGCGAACGAGAAGTGTTGTTTCTTGACCTGAAAACATACGCAACACCAGTACACTCCCGCCCCCAAATTTCACAGTCTTTTTTGTTGACTTTGAGCTTAATCTTTCACCTGCTTGACTCTCAACAAAGTTCTTACCATTATTTCTTAACAGATTGAATTTGCTCTCGTCCCTGAAAAACACTCGGGGCCCAATTTCCATGTGGCCTGATTACATGCTTGTTTGCATAGCTACTCCCAACAACTTCGCCTTGCTCTTGGAACTTGCAAGTGGTTTCTTCAGTGAGTTTCGTGCAGATAAGCCTACTGCTTGTAGTCGTCTGGAGACAGTCTGTCGTGACACATTTACACATGTTGTGTCATTTATTACCCTATTTCTACTGAAGACTTGAAACGGTCCCTTAATGCCATGCGTTGAATGAGCCTGTCCTCTCTAGCTGAAGTTTTGCTGGGTCTCACTTTTTTTTTTTCACGTTTTTTTTTTCTTTCGGACTAACGATGCAGCCAGTTTCATTATAAGACATCGTATTTCTGCCCACAGCACTATTCGAACGGTTTACCCCATCTGAAACCTTTTGAATAGTGCAATTTTTCTTATGCAACTTAATAATATCGTGTCTTGAGGAGTTATCAACTTTTTGACGTGGTGCCATGACGTCCACTGCTGCAATGTTTAGAAATATCCAGCAAAAAATCTTTTCTGCACTGAAAATGAAAGTTTTGATTAAGTGTGAAATTTATTGTTTTTCTTCATATTTGTCCCTTAGTTTTGGACGTTCCAAATTTCAGAATAAAAGTTTTTTACTCATAAATTTCTTATTATCTCGTTACACCTGATTCAAATTTATACACATTAATAAACATCTTAAGGACTATTAATGATCAAAAAATGAGGCATGCAATATGTATAGACGCTAAGTTATAAAATTTTCAAAATTTGTCCCTTAGTTATGGACGGTACTGTAGTATTGCTTGAATCTGTGCAAAAGCGTGTCAAAGTTAGACGCAAAAATACGAAAAAATGATACGTCAGACAAGAGTTAAAATTTCTATCATATTGAAACTGTGAAATTGATAGCAGAATTTTAAAAATACACTTGGGAGAGCTACTCCGTCATTTGTGAAATTCGAATAAAGAGTCATCTTTAGACTTTTTCACAAAGAACGGACGATGGAAGTCTCCGAAATGTATCCGTAATTTATCATTTTTGAAGTTTTCTTATTTCAGTTTTAACTCTCGTCTCTCCCATTAAGTTTTTGTCGACTTAAAATAAAGTGACCAGCCGTATTATCTGCCTGTAAGTTTGCTATTTGAGCTCTTCATGGAAACGACTGACCATTGAATAGTTAGAAGAGCAAGTACGAGGGTGAGGAGACAAGTTCTCCTACAAAAATAACTCAAGATTGAGTGTGTTTACCGCAGGTTAGGGAACTGGTGCGGATCAGTAACACCGAGGATCTTGACACACCAGTTCGCTCATTCTTACTTACCTGGAGGATACTTTAGGGAGCGTGGAAAATCGCAATTTAGAAATGAGAATAAACATCAAGCTTTAATAGCATTTAAGTGAAAGTCACGTCAGCAGAAAGCTTATGGAGAGGCTGTATTTGACAAAACAACTGTCATAGATGCACAAGGCGATTTCTAGAAAGATGAGCGATTCTCACAACTGACCCGAAAGAAAGGCAGACAGTAGACGGTACCTTTGCTAGTTGCGACCTTAGTGACTTGGGCGTTATGTTAGAGTTATCAATTAAAAAGGCCTGGTGGGAGTGTGGACGACAGCATGGCAAGGTCATGAGCAGTAGAGTTGCCTTCTTGGCTGGAGCCCCGATTTGCTGAGATAAGTTCTTAGGAGATTAGGGTGGTCGATGTCCCGGCTGAAGTGGCGAATGCTTTGGCTGAGGCTCCGGGTGGTAAAACTCGTGGGTCCTTGAATTACGGGGTGGTGGAAGCTACAAATTTTATCGCGTATTTATTTATTACATGTTGGTATGGCACTTTCTGTTGATTACCAATTGAAAAGAACGTGTGACTGTCTTAGTGTGTGAGCACATAGCTAATCATTAGCTTATAGACTAGCTATTTATGAATAGTTTTCATAGCTACTTGTTGTTAATTCCGACAACTCCGAGCAGCTCCTGAGTTAGCACTAGTTCAAGTAGCAGGCGGTCTTTTGGGGAGACTTAGGGTTGTGAGCGGGTTGTTTGATTTTATGGCCTAGTCTCTTGTTGAGAAAAGAAAAATAAACTAGAGCACTCTGAGAGCCCATACCTTTGCCAAGTGAGCCAACGGTAGCAAAAATTCAAATTGGCTCTGAAACCATAATTTTCTTTGCATAAACTCCAAAATCTAATCATTTGTGCCTTTTTTATTAATAACAGCTTGTTCAATTTTTTTGAAGATCCGTCCATAACTTTTTGAGTCATACTGTTAACAAACGTTATGACAAATATGAGTCAAACATACAAACGAACTAACCGATCTGTACCAAAATTTGATCATTTATGTCTTTTATCATTACTAACAACTCTTATAAATTTCATAAAGATCCATTCATTATTTTTTGAGTTATAGTGCTAACAAGCATAAAATTAAAAACGGTGACAAACGAACAAACGGACCATTACCAAAATTTGGTCATCTACTCTTTGTTATATTCCTAACAACTCATGTCAATTTCATCAAAATCCATCCATAACTTTTTGAGTTATGGCATCGAGAAAAATGACGCAGACAAACAAACAAACGGATGGACATATCTTCACCAAAAGTTAATCATCTGTTCCTCCTAACANAACATACCTAACAATCCCTGTAAATTTCATCCAAATCGGTTCATAACTTTTTGAGTTATCTTGGTGACAGACAGACAAACACGACGAAAACATAACCTCCTTGGCGGAGGTAATAAAATAACGTTGGCACATTGTAGTAGACGCAGCACATGACTCGATCGAAATTCCTTGGAGAGCCGATGATCAGGCTATGTTCCTAAACATTAAACTGAACAAGGAGACAA
Source organism: Parhyale hawaiensis (assembly GCA_001587735.2). NCBI lineage: Eukaryota > Metazoa > Arthropoda > Malacostraca > Amphipoda > Hyalidae > Parhyale > Parhyale hawaiensis. Next base: position 24,838,366 of record LQNS02278174.1, on the reverse strand, counting down.
ACCTTCAATCGCAACAGTCGAAGATACCGTAGCCCAGGTTCTGTCAGCAGCGGAAGCTAGCCGTCGAACCTCAACCGCAGTACCAGTAGGAAAGCAGGCTTTGGATTTCACGTTGACCGGCACTCTCCATTTTCTATCGAAATCGTGAACTCTCCTTTTTTTTTGCTAGCTGGGTGTCCACAGCGTTGCGTGGCGATCAGCTAACTCAACACTGCCATAGCGATGAGCGTCGTAGCGAATATTGAGGTTAAATTTTTCGAGTGATTCGTGACCTAAAACGAAGCCTGGATTTGTCAGTAATATGCCGAGAGCAAGATGTAGTCAAAGCAGTGACTTCACCGGCTTTGAGTGAGGGG